>OZ010703.1:4852709-5063506 GCA_963932265.1 Thymelicus lineola | reverse complement strand
AACTTCTCAAACGTAGCAATGGAATTGTCATGAAAAATAATTTAATCTTTATAATATAGGTATAAACACAAAAAATGTTTATGGATGTTCTATATAGACTCTAAAATCATCCAACCGATATGCCTCAAAATGGTTTCATTTGAAAGACAACAATCCGAAGGCGGTTTCCGGAACCGACTTCGGTTGAGACTATACACCGAAATCTTGTTTTTTACATTTTTGTATCCCTCGGGTCATTTGATGCAGCTTTAAATATATTTTTAGGTCAAGTCTCTTAGTTTAGGTCGTTTAGGAGATATCCAATTGAACGTGGTATCTGAATGTTGTTTCATCGAAACAAAGTCGCTAGAATGTATGCGATGTTGTTCGACGTAAAACGCACCGATTCTGATCGAAATTGACTGGTGCGTAAATAAAGCTATGTTAGTACATTAAATTGTTTTTTTGTTGTTGTTTTGAACTCAACGTACAAAAAACGTAACATTTGACTGAATGTCCAATGTCGAATAAAAAAATGTAAAATCTTAGTATTAAATCATGATAAATATTCGACTTTTAGTGTGTTTTAACAACATACGACGTTTTACTGTAGATATGTTTTGGTCTTATATAGCATTGTAACGTACGTCTATGTTCTATGTAAAAAATATAAATACGATTTTATTCATAATTTTTAAATTCAAAACTTTAAACTGCCCAGCAAGTAGCAATTTTGCAGATACGACTTTACCAAATCTAAACATAATTGAAAAATTAGAAATGTGTGCACAATTTATATGTCGTCTGTAAGCTATATATTACCATTTCAAGAAATGTACCATAATTTACTATGTAAACGACTGAGTACTAACCTATAATTTTTTTCTTGTTACAGATGGTCAGTCAAATCACCTAAACCTGTTCAACTCGAGGCCACAGCCGAAGAAGAAGCGAAAATCGCGAACCGCCTTCACCAACCACCAGATCTTCGAGCTGGAGAAGCGGTTTCTCTACCAGAAGTATCTCTCACCAGCAGACAGAGACGAGATCGCCAGCTCTCTGGGTCTGTCCAACGCGCAAGTCATCACCTGGTTCCAGAATAGGAGAGCAAAACTGAAGAGAGATATGGAGGAGTTGAAGAAAGATGTGGAAAGTGCAAAAGTTCTCTCCGCGCATAAGAGTTTCCTCGAGAACGTTACCGATTTGGGGATTTTGAAGAAGAAGGCTATGAGCATAGGGGCGAGTGAGGAAGCAGCGACTAATTTAGTCGTAAACGCGTCTAAATGAAACGAGGCGGCGCGAGCCATCGCGCCTGACGTCTACGATCGACGAATGCTCGATTTTTAAATCGCGTTTGACTTCGATTCGAGTCGATGGACGAATGTGAATTCGATTGAACGTTTCGATTTTATAGTGATTAATTATACTACGGAAACTTTCTATTATCAACGAACTCTTTAGTGACATTAGATGTTTTATCTTCACTAATCTAGTAATTTCACTGTTTAAAGTTAAATGTAAATAATTAGTGTATTTAATATGTTGTACAAAAATTTATAAAGCTTCGTTCGAATAAATGTGATAGTTGATTTTATTACCTAAGTACTTAATATTTTATAGAGATTAGATATTCCTAAATTATTTATTGTGACTGGAGCTATCGGCTGGCATGAGGGAAAATTTTACTCGATTCTTAAGTAACTTATTTAATTGTTATGAAACGAAATATTATCTGTTTCCTCTATAATGTATTTACATATGACCTTACTCTTGTGCAATATTAAAAACTTTTACGAAACATTCCCTTAGTGCCAACGATAATTTCTTTTAATTAAGCTGTAAATATTATCTGTTAAATATATAGGTAGGTATAGTGTTAAGCATAATAGTTTAGTAATTTTATAAACATAAATGAATACAGATTTAAAACTTCGTAGTATAATCTAATTTTTAATTAGTCACGGTTACTAATTTAAAATTAACTCAAGTAAATTACCGGTAGTAAATAAATTAAATAAATGTTATTTGAATTCGATTCGCTTGATACCGATCAAATGTCATTGAGCAAGTACTAATAGCTACGACATAATTTAAGCCTTTTTCACGATAAGGCCGCGGTTATAATGACAAAACGATGTCATGCGACATTGCGTTTTAAATATTATCTCAGTATTACCATTATACGAGTAAGTATACCAGTTACTTGGAATACCGTAGTTAGGTAAATAAAGAAGGGTATTGCTATTAAAGTCTACCGAAGATGAAAATAACTGAAGCGTATATTTTGATGTAAGGAAGTGTATAATTTTCAAATTGAGACTTGAACCTATTAAAAATTAAAATGTTAAATGTTCACGGATAAAGGCGTCAAATTTCCAAGTACCTATTATTTTTCTATGCGTCACTCGGTCTATGCGTGTTAAAAAGTTTAAAATATGCCAGTGCATAGTCACATAATTGTTGCAAATAATTACAGATTTAGTTCAGTGTTTAACGACTAAAAGGCACACTACAATTGCGTATTCAAACATAAAATTATGGTAATGGATATCGAAAACGTAAAATGATTTTGTTTGTTGTTGTTATAAAAAAGTTTTCTTTACCTACATACATTTTATAATACAAGTGTTAATGGTAGGGACTGATACCAAATGAAGGGCTCGAGGGAAAAATGACCTCAGTTCATTAAAGCTGATTTTGAGAAAATCAGCAATTCATAGTTTTCCTACTCTTAACATAGTTCCAGCGCTAGGAAAAAATTACCTAAAAACCAGTATTGATTCAGTAATAAAAATAAAAATTACACTTCTCATTTTTTATCACACTCATGTCATTTTTCCCTAGCATGTTAATTTATTTTTACTGTCTTTTGACGAGTCCTCGCGTCATTTTCGCCCTTTCTTGATGACGCATGTTATAGTACTCTCAAACTGCTACTAGATGGCATCTCAATCTCATTTTGAGGTAAAACTGGACTGAGGTCGTTTTTCCCCTGAGCCCTTAAAATGGTAAAAGAATGTGTAAAAAGCGCAATTAAATCGCGTCGCGTCATTTCTATGTCGCGTTTTTGTGAGTGAATTGATAATTGTCACCTGCAGTTGTTTATCTACGCAATGTCCTCGTTCGTTCCTTATAAGTGCATTGTTTAAACAGCATGACCGTTATTTAGGTCACGGCTATAAAAAGATGTTTACAAGATTCATAGGTTTTGTGTACATTTGAACTGCGAAATGATAGGATGTAGGTACACAAACTACTGTAAAAAACACAAGGGTTTGTGGACATGAATAGAAAAATGTACATTTGAAATTGAGTCACAATATGTCAAACCGCTGCATTTTTTGTTACATCCTGTTAATGAAATTAAATGTTAATGTTAAAATGTTTACATAAATTGAGTGACATCCGCCAGGTAGTGACATGCAACTTTGGGTTACCTACAGTAAATAATATCTTATTTTATAATACTTTCCATTCAATGACAACCCTTTAGAAGTCCCGGTTAGACATCTCTCCCCTCACTGGCCAATCCTGAGCCTTCTGAATCTAGTAGAAATCCGCTGTCTTCTTCAGATTATCAGCCCTGATCTGACGTCCTATGCTCCTTTTACCAAGGCATTGTCATCATTTTATGGCCTTACTTCCCTAATAACGAACCTTCGAAGGATGTGACTAGGCTGAGTTTGACTTTTGAATCGTTCTTATAACGCCAATAGTAAAACAATACCAGGACATAATAAGTATTTCTTAACCATCTATCGTTCGATACTCAAAAGCATTTGATGATACCCTGATTTATGTAATATATTTATATTTCTGTATAAAGCAGAGCGATAGAGCGAGAAAAGCTTTTATTTTAACGGCTTTTGTTGCGGTCCAAGTTATAAATGTTTCAAATCATATTGTAACTAAACATTTTATCTCAAAATAGTATTGAAAGGCGATAGCCTATAGACTCTTGTTCCTATATGTCTACTTAAAGTTACAAATGGTAACGCAGCACTTGTTATGTGCTTGTACGAACATTGTGAATATTACTTAGTGTAAATAAATGATTATGTGTTCGAAAACTGTGGTTTTACTTTTTTATTTAATCTACTCCGATATTCTACGTTGACCAATTTTTGACCACGTCACACAATTTTTAGGAAGTCCCGAAGTATTATAAAATCGGAACCCTTATAGTATCGGCATGTCCATCCGTCCGTCTGTCCGAGGTTTAGCGCCGAGACCCTAGTTAGGAAAGCAGTAATTTGGCACGACTATACATATTTATGAAAACTCCAAAATCATACAATAAAATATTGGAAAATATTTTTTTAGGGTTACATTACCTGTAGTAACGTGAGAATGAAATTTTTTTTCGTTGCGTACCCCATAGTATAGGATATTGTTGAAAAGGTATTTTAAAAATATTATGAGTCTTCTAAGACGATTTTTGGATTTAGGGGTTCGTTTACGAAATATAGTGCTAATTTCGGTAAGAGTCAAGTGTATTAATAATAATACCAGTAAATAGCACCCGGATGACCGAGCTTTGCTCGGTTTAGTGTTGCTTAACAACGCCAT
Organism: Thymelicus lineola; assembly: GCA_963932265.1. Lineage (NCBI taxonomy): Eukaryota > Metazoa > Arthropoda > Insecta > Lepidoptera > Hesperiidae > Thymelicus > Thymelicus lineola. Next base: position 5,058,958 of record OZ010703.1, on the reverse strand, counting down.
TTACTGAAGTAGCTTTAGTATTGCTACTTGCCAATAGATGTCAGGAAGAGTATATTGTAGAAGTTTATCATTGCCTGAAAACACCGATAAAACGACATTTTCTAAAAATGAATCATAACTAGATCAATTTATCGCCCCCGTAACCCCCTATATACTAAATTTCATGAAAATCGTTGGAGCCGATTCCGAGATTCCAATTATATACAAGAATTGCTAGTTTAAAGGTATTAGATTAATCTTTATCCTTATGGGAAGTCTTACCAAGCGGGCGGCATAGTCATAAAGGTTGGTTCCCTTTACGTCGAGTCTGAGAGCCTATTGTTATTCAAAAAGTACAGTCAGGAATAAAAAGTAATTAAATACCCGACGCTTTAGCCACTCGAAGTTGCTTCGGGTATTTACAAATATGCAAGCGGGTAAAAGGCTTCTGTAGCATTTTACTCCTAGGTCCCCGAAAGGATTGGGGTCAGTATTATTTCTAAGCCCGGCTTAGGTTGGTTAGAATTGAGGCAGTTATCAGTACTGTACTGTAACACTGTACTGTACTAATTTCTAGAGCACAACTCTCATGTAGTCTACTTAAACGATGTACCTGTTCCTTCACCGAAGCAAGACAAGTGATAGGTAAGTAAGTATTTTATTTCATAAATCGATGGGTTCTACGTATAAGGGCCAAAATGCGAAATCATTATTACTTTACAGGAGAGGCTCCGAAAGTTTAAATTTGATATAATTTTAAATTGGTAAAACCGAAGTGTATGAAACTTTGCTTGTTTACTAAGACAACTATGCTTCTTATTTATACTATAGGGTTTTATTTGTATCATCTTTTTTTCTTTTTACTGTACATTGGCCTTTATATGTTAGTTTTTCTTACATTTAGATTTTTCCAAAAACATCCTAAGAAGGTCAATGTGTCACTTTGGCTTTTATACGTGAAAATACAAAGTAACTCCTTAAGGTTCAATCTGTAATCGTTACTCTTGGCTTGGCACTATAAAAATTAAATGAAAATGTCATTATATAAAATTAACAAAATTTCTGTCTCAACTAAATTTAGCATGATAATATCAACATCATAATCATCATAATCATCATCATCATCATCAAATTGTTAGTTTGGCCCATATACATACATACATAGGACCCATCGATAATTGAAGCCATCTTTTACCTACACAGGAAAGATTTGTATTTTTGTATGTTTGTAACGAATAAACTCAAAAACTACTGGAATGATTTCAAAACTTCTTACGCCAATAGAAAGCTACATTATTCCAGAGTATCATAGGTTTTATTTGATTGTGATTAATAGTATTTTTTACTTAATCACAAGTAAAAATGTTTCACGCCCAGCGAAGTGGCTACTGTCAGCTAATTACCAATAAAAGGCAACAAACCTGTTCGTCCCTTTGAATTCCTCAAAATTTCAGAGGCTGTTACAATCATCCCTCAGGTATCTGTCATAATGTCTCGGGAATCGAACTCAATACTGAGGGATGTATTATAAATTAAACCTAAAATGAGCAATTTACTTTTTTTCTAACAAACATTATTTATTCAAATAAAATAACGTTTCACACTCAGCATAGCCCCGCATTAGGATTCCCTGTGTCGTGGGTGCCATGGACAGCACACAAAGACAATAGACAAACGTCTAGACTAGGAACAGAAATTCAAACCCATCATTCAAATTTCCGCCTCGCTGGGAATCGAACCCAGGACCCTTGGCGCGGCGATCCGGCGTGGTAGCCATTGCGCCACACGGGCCGTTAGGTTATTGACCAAAGGATAACTTTTTTTATAATAAAGGTTATATTAAAGTCGTAAGTGCCACTTACGGTTATATTAAAGTCGTAAACCCCACTATCTCCAGAATTAATCACTTTCCTTTCTTCTCCCTTTTCCCTTCTTCCATATTTTTGTCATCTATAATTTCAAATCTGTGTTTTGATTCTAAATTGTTATAGTTTCCTTAATTCTACTCGTGCACCTTACCTCATCGTATCTAAGCATCGTGCATTTCGCATCTTAAGGTTGTCTGGAAGAGATCGCTGTGTAGCGATAAGACCGCCTTTTGTATTCTATATACTTGCTTAGTTACATTATTTTTGTCCTATTTTTGGTGTGCAATAAAGAGTTAAATAAATAAATAAGTGGATTGTGGAGGTAACGCTGATCTCCAGTCGAAGCGATCCATCTGGTATTTACGTACGAATGCTATGATTCGTTATTGACCGGCTGATCGGATGGTCGGCTTGTCGTTTGATGTTGGCGTCGCGTGCCCAAACCAAATAGGTTGTTAGGCTTGGAACATACTGTTAATAAACTGTTTACTAGGTAAAAAAACATATTTTGAATCTAGAATTTTTTCTTACTGTTGCTTTAAATGGCACTAGGTTTTTTCTAGGCGTGTATGCTCCAGGCTTCCTCAAGAGGAGTTCCCTCAACTAGAGTCAAACCTGGTAGTAGTATCAGGTCAAGCTTGTCACAATAATGCATTGTCATCAGAACTAAAGCGATGTGCAAAATTTCAACTCCTAAGGATAAGTGGAAGTAGGTCTAATTGGGCTTGCAAGATTTGACATTGGCATTGAAAAAAGATTTCACATTGGCTTGGATCTCATCTTTGAATGATAAGAGATTATTTAAATTAGATTAGTTCATAGTCCGCTGAATATGTATGTAGGACAACAAAACTGAGATAATTTAAAAACAATAAAATATAAATTATTACCCACTGGCCTCATTTAAAATTTGTTAACATTATCAGTCTTTAAACTACCAATTACAGCTAACAATATGAATTATTTATTTCACAGTTTACACAACGCAATTAGGTATATAACACTATTAGTGTAAACTAAATAAATAAATAAACGCTTACACACCCCCGTAGCAGGTTTTCACCTGTGTCGCGGGTGGCATGGACGACACATATAATTTATGTGTTACATAATATATGTATAACACATCACAATGACACCCATGACCCGAGTACAAATATGATATAAAATAGGTACATTAAATATGACAGCAAGAATAATTAAATTTAATTAAAATATTACAATAAAATAATAATTGGAATTAATAAATTAGACAAAAAAATAATAATTTAGCGATCAATTATGTAATTATAAGTGACGAATGTAATCTGTGCTTGACTATGTATAATATTTGCATGCTTTTAAGAAGCTAAATGTGAGAAACGTGTAATATATGAATAACTACCAACTCGCAATGTACCACATTTATGGCAAATAAATGAAATGAAATGAAATAAACATGTCATATAAATATCTGCCCCGGCCGGGAATCGAACCCGGGACACCTCGCTTCGCAGGCAAGGTCGCTACAAACTAGGCTACAGAATCGTCATGATGGATGCTGCATACAAAACCATTCACCATAATCTGTGTACACTATGCCTATGAACCCGATGTCAAATTACACATTCGAAATTCAAATTGTTAAAAATGTACGAGAATTTGTTACGGGCGAGAGTTTGTTATTCGTTAATTGGTCGCCGATGGTCATCCAGTTTCATTTGACACTCAGATATTAAGATATCACGTGTCATGAAGGATCAAATCTTACTGGGTGAGTTCTGCGTGTTATAAGTTTTAACGCATAGCGTTTCGGTCACTTTTTAATAATCAAAGTTGTTAATACATTAACTATGCATACGGCCAGGATCTTTACACCGTGATGAACCGTCAACAATAAATAATTGTTGTGATAACGAGATAATTAAATGATTGTTGTTTAATATTTGATTCATATTTGGTACCTAAATAAGATAATTGTACCTGCCTAGTTAAATCTGATTCATTTCTACAATCCCCACTAGCTAATAATACCAAAAAAATATACCTATAGTTTAAAATTAAAATTCAGCTTAAGAGCCATTTCGCAAAACTCGGTTGATAAACTATAGGTATTTGAAGCGGCTCCGCGGCGTGATATTGCCTCGCGCGGCTCGCGTCGCGCTTGACCTCAGTTCTGTGCGAGTAATCTTCTTGATACTTTCAAACGTAAAAATTTTAAAATTATGAACATATAATTTTAATTATACACTTTGTGACCACATACATGTATCTGGTTTGTGACAATATAAGTTTATATAACAATTAAGAGTACAATGTAGTAGTACCATTATCGGTAACTTATTTACATAATACATTTTAGGTACCTACTTAGGTACATCACAATAAAGATGTCCAATAGATGCATATTGCAAAAATCAATATTTTGGCAAATCAACGTGAAAAATTAAAAATCACGTTTTTTCAAGGTGATCTATAAAATGCAATATGCGTCCATTTTGCCTGCGATATTCGCAGCGCGTCGAAATACATAGGTATACCTAAATTCAAATCAATCGGAGGGTATAGAACCGGGAAATCCCGGAACCGAAAATCCCGGGATTTACAAAGGAATACGGTACTTTTCAAAAGAACCAGGAAACAAAATAAAAGAACCGGGAAACAAAATAAAAGAACCGGGATTTTCTGAACTTTTGGGAAATAAAAATATGTCGCGTCGTGATACAAAAGATAACGTAAAAATAAAGGTAAATACAATCCATACACAAAAATGATTACAGCTTTAAAAAGAAGATATTCAGAACGTCGGCTACATGAAGCAGCTATACTAATATAATATTATTTACACAACCCAGATCGATATTTTTCTAATATAAATGAAGATGATTTAACTCTTTTTTCTCGTCCAAGCAGTGCTGAATTGTGCAATAAAATTGTGTTGCTTTCATACAATTAATACGAAACTTATGTTTGCATGTAAGGTATAATAGTATGATGGTTACTCAATCACGGCAAACGACTATACGGATTTGGGTAGAAAACAGTTTTTCCCTATTTAATGCTCCTGAGAGATAAAATAGGAAACGCGATACTAACTATTTTCACGCGGGGAAAGCCGTGGTAAAATAATCCCGAAAGAACTGAAAATCCCGGGAATCCCGGTTCCAGCATAGGCGAGTACCGAAAATCCCGGTAATTTAAAACAGGATCGGTTTTCGATACCCTAATCATTACCGTGATACAAAAGATAACGTAAAAATAAAGGTAAATACAATCCATACACAAAAATGATTACAGCTTTAAAAAGAAGATATTCAGAACACTATTCTTTGAATGTTAAAAACGAATTCTTTATTGTTTTCTGTTGGTTTACAAAACAAAATATTGACAATAGTCTAGTATAATAAATTATATAGAAACGAAATTCGCACTTTCCTCCCAAACCACTTGCTCTACAAAAAAAATGTATGGCACATAAAATGTCAATCTTTTTATGGGCTACAACTTTTACTCGATCCTTTCGGAAATCGTCTAGGACGCACCGTTTAGGAGATATATGGTATTTTAGGAAAATTTGGGGAGGGGGGGGGTAAAAGTGGGTTCAGTAAGATTTAGCAATAAGGTTTGGGGGTTTACTAAAGGGGGTTGAAATTTCCGTCTAAACTTGTCTAGGACGCACCGTCTCCGAGATATCCGGGATTTCCGGTTTTCCAAAAATCTATATCCCGATATCCTGATCTGCCGATCTGCGCCTACCTGATGAGTGCGGTACTTGCCCGGATGCCTCCCAGATTATCACGACGCAAAATTCCACTTTTGGGTGAAGAACTGAGGGGGGGGGGGGTATAGGGAGAGGCGAGGGGTTGTGAAGGGAAAAAATGAGAGGGTGATTTGTATTTGTGTTGTGTATTTGAGATACGTGAGTTTTGGGGAGTTGACGGAACTTGGGTGCACGAGAGTTTCCAAACAACGAATGTATTATCTTTGACTAATAATAAGTGACTATAGCTGACTAATGTCGGAGCTTCTATCATTCCAACATTTTGGCTTAGCAATAGGGTCCCGTTGACACCGTTTGGGTACGGAACTCTATAAAGTACAGATTGATCTAAAAGTTGTATAAATAAAGGGTATGTGTATACAAGTTATAATTATTTATTTTTTTTTTCTATGTAAATATGTAATTTACACATATAACAAAAAACCTAAATACTGTAAACAGTAACTAATGTCTAAAAACGGACAATGTTTTATTTCAAATTACAGCAGTGACTTCCAACCCAATAGGGGTTGAATTTCCAAAAATCCGATAGCCTAAAGCCTTCTTCGATAAATGAACTATCCAATACAAAAAGAATTTTTCAATTCAAACCAGTAGTTCCTGAGATTAGCGCGTTCAACCAAACAAACAAACAAACTTTTCAGCTTTATAATATTACAATAGTAATAGTATAGATTAGTATAGATATAGTTATATTTTGTACATATGTATGTTCGTGATTTTCTCCGTTACTACTTACACTACATAAATTGGAAAGAAATAGTTACTTAATTTCTATTGTTTTCTTCAAACCAAAGATGTTTAAAGCAGAATATTACGCAAACGGACCCCTGAATTGAAAAATGGTCTTTTGAAACCTATAATATTTTTGAAAGACCTTTTCAACGATACCCCACATTAAGGGGTAGACGAAGAAAAAATCATACGGAACGGACAGACGGACGGACGGAAGGACGGACGGCCGGACGGGCTAGCCGGCCGGTTGAAATAACGAACGGACTAGACATGATTCCGATTTGACTACAAAACCCTGAAAATTATAGAAAACTAAAAATAATACAATTGACTGTAACTAAAAATTCTCACGTGATCAAGACTGTTCAATGGCAATATAATTACGTTACTTTTACGAAATCTATTCCTTAGATGGCTAAAGCAAAAATTGACATAGGTCCGACGTCCAAGAGTGCTGCCGCACGACTGATTTGATTTCGCGCCATTTCGTATCTTTATATGGTAAAGTAAATTCGTTTTAATAAATTATTTTTTGCAGTAAGATAAAAAAAAAAATTACGTGTCATATTCGACAAAGACCATATTTTATTACTACATAAATTTTTGATGGGAAATACGCTTTATTGAATACAAAAATCGATGGTAAAGTCATGGCATAAACCATGAAAATTGGTAATGTTATTGAATTAATTTTGAAACGAATATTATAGTAATCGTATATCCCTTGTAATAAATGCAAAATATAATATATGAGTGTTCTCTAGACATTTTTTTTTACTCAATTTAATAAAACTTAATAAAGAAAATCAGTGTATGAAATTGACTCTGTCGTCCTTTTGCTGAAAAATAGTTATGCTAGATTGACAGTTACGCAGAAACAAATTAATATTTTCAAAATTCCGGTAAATGAAGATCCAAGATGAAGGATTGATCTATTTTATGAGTTCATTTGCCAGCATTAATATCTTTCTTATGATACTAATTTTTGACATCAAATTCTTCATTCCGCGCGTCTAACCGCGAAATGGCTCTTAAGAAAGCTAAAACCTTAGACTAAAATCTTTTTACAAAAGGCAGTTTCATTAATTTTACTTGTAGTTGAAGATGTAATTATTTTCTACCCATGAAATTGATGTAGATTGTAGATTGTCTGGTCTATCTACTTATGGTTTCTATATGCGTATGGTGGAATATTGTTACAATTATTACTGCAAATGTAAGTCGGTAATGGGTCCTAGTAACCGCTAGGTTAGAAATTAAAATAAAAAATTAGAAGAGCTCATAATTTCCAAGTTTTGACGTCGATGGCAATTTCATATACTGACCCCCGTATAACAACCTCAGTACAGTTTTCTCTATTTCCTGTTTATTCAACTAACTTGAATTTATTAAATTTAATGTATAACTTACTTCCGCGACCCCAAATTAATCTAAGTGTGACGAATTCCAACGATTTCATTCACGAAAGTAATGGTCCCTGGGTTAATTTATACGCGAAAAAATTACAAGCAAAATGCATAATTAAGTCATTTGCGGTTTAATTGTACCTAAAATCGTAAACGGTGTAAAATAGACGAAGAAAAGTCATGCAGCCAACAGCTTTTAACGCTGTTGTTTCATTACCGGCGGTGAGCGATGAGTAATATACTTTATGTATCGTAGTGCACTACAATGTTCTTCCATTGCCAACTCATGAATTTGAATTGGTGTTTTATTAGGTACCTATTGATGAGTGGTCACTTAGTCATAATTATTATAACTTTTTTTATGCTAACGACGGGCAAACAGGCATACGGCCCTCTTGATCGTAAGTGGTCTTCGTCGCCTAGGGACACGTGTAGCATTAAGGGAGCTGCAAGCACAATTGCAAGCATTGAAGTATTATTAGGTACTAGCGTATAGAACCGACACCGCGAACACCATGTATGTCCCAATGCATTGGCGCCACGTGGCTTCAATCTTCAATGGATTCGTTCCATTTTGAAAGGAGAACGGACCTCAATTTTGAAAATCGAACCTCCCGGGCGGGACACGCATTTTGTTCGAGATGTTTGTTCTATGACATTATACCTACTTCAATGGCTGCAAGTACATACGTTGCCGGCCTTGAAGGGTACGGTATACCTATCCACTCTTCTTAAAGAACCCCATATCATATCCCCATATCTTTTATTCTGCTCCTCACAACCGTCATCATGTTATCATTTCGTTTTCTTTTTTCTTTTATACTTTATGTACACCGCTACCCTTTTTCTTTCTTTCTTATCCTCTTTTGTTGGGTTGCCTGGAAGAGATCGCTGCTTTAGCGATAAGGTCGCCTTTTGTATACCGTACCTTGTTTTATTGCTATGTATTTGTTTCTGGTGTACAAATAAAGAGTATTTGTATTGTATTGTATTGTATCATAGCGCGCAGGGAATGCCTCAGAGGGAAGTTTGTTCCAAAGCTCGCAAGTTACGCCAAAAACATCAACAACGGGTTTGATATTAAACGGACCGTTACCGAGTTACCGTTTATCACTGGCTATCTGAGGATACACTGGCAACCAGTTGGTAACAGTTGTAGCTAGAAATTCTCTACCCATCAACGCAGCTAATTGCTCATCATAAGTGATCTTTATTAAGTAAATAAATTATCAAGAAATCAAATTTGGATCAATAAGTCATTTTCTTATAAATAGGGAAACTGACACTATTCGTCATCTTTAAACTTTTGGTGATACAAGTTTATAAAATTTTACCAATTTACACGTAGAATCGCGCGATCTCAACCTCGACTATGAGAAAATTGTATTCTAAATGAATACAATACCTCTTCATGGAGCATAAAGGAATAATTAACATGAGTACCTATCTATGGACAAAATGTCTTTAATATTACGTATTACTGTTCGCATACAAAATTTCCAACGGTAATGAAACCGCAAAAAACTAAACAACTCATTCGATTGTGTGCGAAAACAAACATTTATTAACCAAAGAAATGCATTAATGACAGTAAAAAGCTGTTAATTTATGTATCAGAACTGGCTGTTATTGATTTGTTAATTTCAACATAAAAAAATAAAAAGGAATCCTCAGTTTCTTTGTTTGAATTTTAAAACTATAATTTTGAGGTCAAAAGAGACCGCATTGCTTTGTAACTGAACTTTTTATACCATCCTTACTTGTGAGGTATTTTATCGATATAAAGAGAATATACAAATTAAATGGCTTAATGATAAGGATATTTTTTCCTTGGCGTGTAGGTATTCACCCTTATTGCTACGTCGTAGCACATAGTGGTGGGTGAGCATAGCTTCCAAGGCAGGCAGGTGGCAAACTCTGCCACCATGCAGAAATATAATACTTTTTTATTAACCGACTTCAAAAAAAAGGAGGTTCTCAATTCGACTGCATTTTTTATGTTTGCTACCTCAAAACTTTCGACTGGGTGAACTGATTTGGATGATTATTTTTTTAATCAAAAGCTGGTGCTTATCATGTGGTCCCACTTAAATTTTAGTGAGATCTGACAGTGGCATCCATGAGAAAACCATATAAATCTCAAATTTACATTAGGTAAGTAAGTATATGCGCGACAAATGGACGAATAACTCAATATCACGCCAATCGATTTTGATGATTCCTTTTTTATTGGAAAGGATGTACTTCATTTGAAGTCGGTTTTTTTTGTTAAAATTTTTGATTATAGAGTAACTAAAGGGCTGACGAATAAGCAGGCGGTCCATTTGATGATAAGTGGTCTCCGGGACTCATATCCACGTGGATCACTAGAGGAGACCTTAATACTTCGCCTAGCTAGCTTGCATTGTAACATAGCTAATTTTACGTCTTTCTTGAAGAACCCCATGAAAAACTTCAGAAGTTTATACCAAGGGAGAATTCGTTTAAAGCAACTAGTTTATTTATATCTAATTTTATAATATCCTTACGTTGAAGGTTTGATTAAGATCGGATATCTCGTACTACCTATTTGTAAATTTCTATGTAATCGATATATCTTAGCCTATTCAGGAACCCCCTTTCTTAAGTTTTCTGACCACAGAACATCTAATAATTAGTTGTTCTGTATTTCTGACAATGGCAACTGATTACTACATTCTTTTTAGCAATCAAATTCACGGCATCAAAAAACTGGTGGAATTATAAAACAGTTGTCGATTTCGTAAGGGATTCAAAATCCGTAATTACACCTTGCATTTACACTCATAAGATATTATTATTGTACATTTGTTTTATATTCAAAGCGATATTTAGTGTGGGTGTAGACTGTAGAGGTTCGAGGCTAAGAGACTATTACCGACGTGTCTTTATAATAATGTTTATTATAGCAGTCGATACCTAATTACATACTGTTTTGTGCTAAATATTTTATTTATTTAAGTGGTTGGAATATGTCAATGTCATTAATTTTGTAATAATTATGTTTGGCTTGTATTGCGCCTTGGCTTTGGCTGTTAGCACTACAGGTATCTTTATAAATAAATATAATAAATAAAAAACGTTCGTTGTAAATGTTGTAATATATCTGTGTATGTGAATATTGTGAATATTACTTTTGTTTGATGGTGTAATGTGTTTCAATACCAATCGATTTGGTTACAAAAAAGACCTACCCTATTCAAAGTATAATAATATTAAAATAATGCTGGCTTTGTTGATTGGCAAATTGACTATTAACTGGCATAATAGGTGGTATATTATTTGCTTAAAAAGTCATCTTAGATACGGGTATATTTTAAACAGTTATTTTTTTATATTATTTATTATTGCACCTGATAAAAATGAAGGATAAGAAAGGCGGACTTAATACTAAAAGGCATACTCTACCATGCTGGAAAACTTAAAGATTAGAGGTACATACATAGCTACAATGGTATAATGGTCTACAAGCTGTCAGATAATTTAGAAGCAAAGCAGGTATTAATTAAAATGCAACCATCATTCTATTCATAATTAAAGTGTCGTTATAATTAATTCGACGCCGACATGCTGACAGTTGCCGGCGCTGACAGTTGCAAACATTTTCTTTCAATATTCAATATTAAAGCTCTCATCTATATATATAAAATTGAAAAGAGACACACCACTGATTAAACAAAAAATCTCAGAAACTACCGAACCGATTATAATGAACTTTGGCAGGGAGATAGATTATGCTAAGGAGACGTCAGCTAAGAACGGATTTTTGGAAATTCATCCCCTAACTAGCAAAAATAGGGGTCCGAAGTCATTTTCATACAAACCAACTTCGTCAGTTTTAGAGTTATAAGTATGAATTTTTTTATGTAAGTTTATAGTAATAAACAAAAATTAAGTTTAGCACATTTTTTTGGAAAATCATTCCTTAAAGGGTTAATTTAGAGGACAACAGTCAGTACTCAACTTCGTCATTTTTGAAGTTAAAAACATGAAAATTTACATATTAGCTCAAAATCAGAAACTAAATTTTGAAGTATTACGTTTTTTTGGAAAATCATCCCCTAAAGTGTTAATTAAGCCGGCGCAAATTGGTATGGGAACTTCGTCAGTTTTGAAGTAAGAAGGGGGAAAATTTGTATTTAAGCATATATTTAGACACAAAAAATAACTGTATCACGGTTTTCTCGAAATTCATCCCCTAAAAATAGGGGTTGGTAGTCAATTACATACAAATCAACCTCACCAGTTTTCGAGGTATAAATATGAAATTTTTTATATAAGTTTATAGTAATAAACAAAAATTCAGTTTCACACATTTTTTTGGAAAATCATCCCTTAAAGGGTTAATTTAGAGGACAACAGTCAGTACGCAACTTCGTCATTTTTGAAATTAAAAACATGAAAATTTACATATTAGCTCAAAAATAGAAACTAAATTTTGAAGTATTACGTTTTTTGGAAAGTCATCCCCTAAAGGGTTAATTAAGGCGGCGCAAGTTAGTATGGGAACTTCGTCAGTCTTGAAGTAAGAAGGGTGAAAATTTGTATTTAAGCATATAGTTAGACACAAAAAATAACTGTATCACGGTTTTCTCGAAATTCATTCCCAAAAAATAGGGGTTGGTAGTCAACTACATAAAAATTAAGCTTACCAGTTTTCGAGGCATACATATGAAATTTTTTATGTAAGTTTATATTAATAAACAAAAGTTAACTTTTTAACACATTTTTTTGGAAAATCATCCCTTAAAGGGTTAATTTAGAGGATGGAACTCAGTACGCACGTCATTTTTGAAATTACCAACATGAAAATTTTTATATTAATTTTGGAGTGGGAGGGAAGAGGGAAAGGAAGCAGAAAAGAGACCAAGACCGGGAGAGGGAGAGGAACAAGAAGCGGGAGAGGGACCGGGAGTGCGAGAGGAACAGGGAGCGGGAGAGGAACAGGAAGCGGGAGAGGGACCGGGAGTGGGAGAGGGATAGGAAATGGGAGAGGGTGAGGGAAAGGGAGCGGGAGATGGACCGGGAACGGGACAGGCAACAGGAGAGGGAGAGGCATAGAGAGCTGGAGAGGGAGAGGGGCAGGAAGCGGGAGAGGGAGTGGGACAGGAAGCGGGCGAGAGACCAGGTGTGGGAGAGGGAGAGGGAAAGGGAGCGGAAGAGGGACCGGGAACGGGACAGGCAGCGGAAAAAGGAGCGGGAGAGGGAGAGGGACAGGAAACTGGAGAGAAACTATGAGTGGAAGAGGGAGAGAGAGAAAAAGAGGGAGGGGAGAGGGATTAATATTGAAATTTTTAACCAATAAATAACACTTCAATAACATGTTAGAGCACCAAAAATTTGTTTTTAAAATTATTGTTTGTCTTTCTGTTTGTCTGTCCGGGCATCACATCAAAACCCTTGAACTGATTTTGACGGAAATTAGTTAAGTTGTTTCTTATACTTTTGGTCATATTTTAGAAAACTTTTCATCCAGAAAAATTAAAAGGTTTCCCTGGAAACAAGATGAAACTTTGTATGGATTATTTTTAAAATATCAACAATTTGCTTCAAATTTTTCATGAAAAAGAAAAAAAAAACAAATTTATGTGAATATTATGTATTTTTCAAAACCCGCAGCCGAAGGAATGACTTGTGATTGTATCGTAGGTTTTACTTTATAAAGTCCTAAATTCAATATAAATTAACCTGTAAATTTTCTTCTGTGAGGGGTACAAATATAATTTCTTAATAAGCATAATTTCCGCGTGCGAAGCTGCGGGCAACGGCTAGTATTGAATATTTTCAATAATAAGTAATTACTTGGATAGGTAGCTACTTATTAAATATCAATGATATTTTTTTTGCTAATTATCAATATTAATAGGGTAGGTATAGAGGAGAGCGAAAGGAAATGGGTGGAATGAGAAAAAATATAGAAGTATTAAAAGTATTTTAGTACAATGATAACGATTAACGAAAAATTACCAATTATGTACAGGGTGAATTTTTCAAGTGTGCGTGGAGATTCAAATCAAACCCGTTAAGGTACGATTCTTAGCTAGAAATATTAATTTAAAAAAAATGTAATGATGCAGTTTTAGTTTTCATCAAAATTGGCCCCGAGACTCCTTTGAGCATTTTTCGCTATTCCTCGTAGTTTCGAATTTGGCCTTCCACGCATACTTGGAAAATTCATCCTGTATATAAATTACTAACGTTTTGCCCGCGACTTTGCCCGCGTGTTCCAAAATAATGAATACCCTATAGATATATTATTATTACAGGTCATGGCCTACAAGTGTATTAAATAAAAAAAAACATGAATATCAACGGAACTAACGACATTTTCTCTGACGTTATGTATGTATTTGTGTATATCTATATAGGTATATCTGAACTTATGTATTTATAGCTATATATGTATTTTGTGTATTTTTATTATGTAGGTATTAATATGTATGTATATGTGTATCAACTTACCTTCCCAAACCGCCTTTCGCGCATTTCTATTTTGGCTCATTATAGCTGGTAGAGAATGCACTTAGCATTAAGCTCTCCATTTGTACCGTGATATTATATTGTGGTCAATAAAGGTTAAATAAATAAATATCCGTTCATCCAGAAAATATTATCTTTGTGAAAAGAGCTTGAGAAAAAAAAAAATGAATACAACTGATGGAGATAAGAAGTCAAATTAAAGTGTAATTTGATTTTATTTTTAAGTAATCGTGCACGAATTAAAATATAAAAGGAGTAATAGTAGTAATAGCCGATTAAAAACTTCAAAATTCACATAACACCGATCACACGGCAGCCTTATCTAAAACCATCCATTTAAAATCCCCAATGGGCAACACAATAATGTTTTTTCTCACATTAACATCCCTACGGCCAAAACTGACCCGAAACTCTGTGACGAATTAACAAGAGAATTCGCCCGAATGATGAATTAGTTCGCACATTCTACTGCTATTATCAGAGAACACACATGTTGCAACTGCGATCTAACGGGTAAGGCGTAGTTCATACTGCAGTTATTGATTAAATAATTTTAAATTTTATTCTTCATACAACTTATATTAATTATTTAATTAACAGCTACTTAGCTGTGTCTGCGACTTCGTTCGCATGGAATTTTTAAAAAAAATAGAAAAATAGCCTTTGTGGAGGTTGTATTTTTTTGTGTGACTAATCTGACGGATGTGTGTAAAAAGGAGGAAATAGAATTAAGAGTTCGAAATAAACGTCTGAAACGAAAAGTCAAAAATCCCTGTTTATAATGTAGGAGCAGCCACATTTTCCTAATTACCTCCACTATCTATCATCTAGTGAAAAAATATAAAATTAGTTCAACCGTTCCAGAGATTTGCTCGAACTAATGGAAAGACAGCCGAGAGACAAAATTAAAAAAAAAACAGACATTTATATTACTTTTTTACATTGTATTGTTTCAAT
The DNA here is from genome assembly GCA_963932265.1 of Thymelicus lineola. Lineage (NCBI taxonomy): Eukaryota > Metazoa > Arthropoda > Insecta > Lepidoptera > Hesperiidae > Thymelicus > Thymelicus lineola. Next base: position 5,043,755 of record OZ010703.1, on the reverse strand, counting down.
TTTTTAATTTGGTTTAAATTTTTTTATAAATCAATGATATTTATGATAACTAATGATATAATGATAGTTCTTTACATATTAGGTACCACTTCTGTTACATTTTTATTATCACTCGCTCTCTTTTTAAACGCTTTTATTTAGCTTCACTTCGGAGCATCAAATCTTGTAACGTTAATTTGAATGACTTCCCTTTAATGAAAATTGATGAAATTTGGCAGACATGTGTATTTCCGATGGCAATACACGAAAATCATATTTTAAACTAATTTTCATTGTTTATTTGTTGTTAAATTAAAAAAAAACGATTTTTCGGAGCATCAAATCTTGTAACGTTAATTTGAATGACTTCCCTTTAATGAAAATTGATGAAATTTGGCAGACATGTGTATTTCCGATGACAATACACGAAAATTATATTTTAAACTAATTTTCATTGTTTATTTGTTGTTAAATTAAAAAAAAACGATTTTCAGACTTTAGACATTTTACGTAGAGACTTGAAATTTTCACAACTTGTAGCTAATTTTATAAACTAAACATTATTGAAATAAAAGCGTTTAAAAAAAAAAAAATTTTTTCATTTGACTTATTTATTTATGCATGCTGTCTACCTTGTCTACCTACTACCTTCAAGTATAATATAATTTACCTATCTTCTTGTGCTATATTGGTACTCGCAATTTTTGGTGTACATTATGTTGGTGTTCTAAATAAATAAATTAATTGATTAATTAAATTCAAGATTGAATGTTTTACCATTATTATTATGACAAGCATCAAAGAAAAGACAAAGAATAAGAAACCTACCTAAAAAAGCTCCCCATGTATACGCACCTTTATTACGTCCACGAAAAAAATAGCACCGAAAGCGAAGAATTTAAAAGTTTACGGCATAACGGCATAGAACCCACGAGTCTATGTCTCTATGGTATTTAGCCCACAATGCCATTGGAAGTGGAGTGAAATCGCAACAATAGGATGTAATGAAGTGGTTTCGTCATGTTTTAGACGTGTGGGTATATTAAAGCACAATTAGGGTATAAATGGGCGTTTATTGGACGATTAGCGAGGAGTGACGAATAGATCTACTGCGAGTCGGTCAATACTAATTGTCAGGTTAGAACGTTGCGATGTGCGTTTTTAACTTACAGACATTGTTAGATCATCGCAATAAAATGTAATTATTTATCCCTTTGTAGATGAACATGAACAATTAATTTTTTGTATACATATGCGTTTGCTACTCCTGAAACAAAAAGCTTTTGTTCATTACTATTTTTTTATAATATATTCTTATAACGTTCTCGAAAATGGCTCTACGAATCCGATGCAACAGAGTGGTTTACGCAGGCGAAAAATCATATCATATTTGGGATTTTTTTTTCTACTATTTAGCATTGTACTACTAATAAAATGTGGCTATAGAAGCAGGCTAAACTCATCAGTCTTGGAGGAAAATTGTGCGTATTAAAACAAAACATTTTTTATTTGAATTCCTCAGATTCGAATCAATTCTAAATCCGAAAAAATGTCTTGTCGCTTAAGACAATCTTGAGCCTTTGTTCTTCGTTAATACCTAGGTACATTAAGATCGACAACCACGAATGATTTATCCCCAACCAACACTATAGTCTACAGCGCTGGTCTAACGAGCACAATCCCTCAATCCAATCAAAGAGGCCGCCTCATTGTTGTCCTGTCTCGTTTGTTCGTATTCCCATATTCAAGCCAGACGTGTATTTAATCTCCCCAAGTACCTTGTCATATTGGCTTTCGGCGCGATAACTCCGCGTATCAATTGATTCGTAAGATAAAATATACTAATGAGACATAGTTTCTTTGAAAGGACGCACGTCCATCAAAAGACGGATTTGGTACGGAATTTAAGTTAAATTATAGGAAAATAAACTTTATGTTTATGCAATAAAGGCGGTTACGTCAATGTGGCAATGTGGCAAATAATTAAGCCGATAATAAAATTACTGGGATCTATTTAACATCCGATTTGATGTTAAGTACATCAGGAATCGTGTCTTATGTCAAGTGTCAGTAAAGAGCTTGTTTATTTTTCCTTATCGGCTTCTCATTATTATTATATTTATCCTTATATTTATCGTTGTGGGGAACACGTTCTGTGAATTTATAATCCATTGGAAAATAAATTCATAGTCATTTGATCTTAATTATAGGTAGGTATCACTGATACGTTATTAAGTGCGGAGAAGTGCTTTGTCAAGAAATGGCGAATGAAACTCCTCAGCACAAATTTTAAATTGATGAGTATATAACTACAGTACAGAATAGATTCTAACTTTCGCGGAACTGGATGCGTAAAGCATCCTTGTCTTATATAAGTTATGCTCCTTTTTATCCTGGCCTCGTTTTTTCGAAATATTTAAATAAGGTATACTTAGGTTCTGCTCTTAAACTAGAACAAAATATAAAATAATACTAAATTTCCTTTATATACAAGAGTTATTGCTATACACAATTAATTTATGATTACGGCTAAGAAAGGATGTTTGGTTAGCGCAGTAACCGTTTCAAAGAGATTAAATTAAAACATCAAGTCGGGTTCGTACCTCGTAAAGATTACGCTGCTGTGTCTGTGGATCTTCATCCATATTAATGTTTCAGACATTAGCTATCATTAGCTTAGGGATTGCAATGGTTGTACCACTACTAACATCAAAATTTAATATACATAGAATAGAAGAGAGTTGACGAGATTCAAGAGAGTCGTATTTTAAATATTTTAATTGTTTCTTTTAACTTACCATGTTTGTGAAGGTCAAATCTTGCAAGATTAATTAGAACTACCTACATCCTGTTAAAGTGTTAACTTAAGGATTTGAAATTTTAGGTTTTTATGATTTGCATCAGTCATTCACAGTCATCATCAGTCACAGTCGCCTCAGATCATTCCTTGACTGGCAGATCCCCCAAGAACAGGCAGGTTTTGTCAAAGGAAAAGGCACCAGGGAACAGATCGTAAACGTAAGGCAAATTATAGAGAAATGCTATGAGTACTGCACTCCTGTCGTAATGTGTTTTGTAGACTACCAGAAGGCTTTTGACTGCGTACGATGGCAGAACCTGTGGGAAGTTCTAACAATTGCAGGAGTGCCTTGTCATCTAACAATGCTAATACGTGAACTGTACAAGACCGGGTTTGGTACCGTAAACCTTGGGCCCATTACATCTGATTCCTTTAATTTTGAGAAAGGAGTTCGTCAAGGCTGTGTCATCTCCCCTATTCTATTTAACATATATGGCGAATATATAATACGTGAAGCCTTACAGGAATGGGAGGGTGGCATAAAAATTGGTGGAGTTAAACTGTCCAACTTGCGTTATGCCGATGACACTACTCTTTTCGCTTCTTCGGAGGCTGAAATGAAGGAACTCCTACAGCGTCTGGAAACGGCAAGTTTAAAGGCAGGTCTCACAATAAATAAAAATAAGACCAAAATAATGATAATTGACCGCCTCAACAGTCTCCGACAAACCAATTTACTTGACGACTACGAAATCGTGAAAGAATTCCAGTACCTTGGGTCTGTCATCAACAATAAGGGCAGTTGTGAGCCAGAGATACTTCGACGCATCGCAATGGCTAAAACCGGCATGACCCAGCTAGATAAAATATGGAAAGACAGAAACATCTCCAACCGTACAAAAGTCCACTTAGTTCGTACACTCGTCTTTTCCATATTTTCATATGGCGCAGAATCATGGACCTTAAAAGCCACAGACAGAAAAAGAGTGGATGCGTTCGAAATGTGGTGCTGGCGCCGCTTACTAAGAATCCCCTGGACAGCTCACCGCACCAATGTATCTGTACTCAAAGAACTGAAGATACACCAATCCCCAAGACTTTCCAGCATTTGCCTGCACCGCATTCTCAAATACTTTGGACATATTGCAAGAAGACCGCATGACAATATAGAGAAATTGATGGTGACAGGAAAAATTGAGGGCAAGAGACCTCGGGGCCGCAGTCCTAAGAGATGGATGATGGTGGAAGTAATAACTATACTAGTTAGTTAGTTAGTTAATATGAACATGAGCCCGAACGCAGTTGTAATAATAAACACGTGGCTACCAGGGCTCCATCAAATGTGCGGAGATGATTTATTACAAGTTCGAGTTCCGACCTGTACCGGATAATATTAATTTCAAACGAAATATCATAATTGTTATCTAGTACATTCGTTTACTTTGAAGTGAACTTGTTTGTTATCCGTCTTGGGTTTAACTTTACACGAACGCTATTTATAGCTTAGGAGTTTGCTGTACTCTTCATTGAACGATTTAATGAACTTACCTGGTAGTGGTAAGTGAAATTCTGTTGTAATTAAACAAACTTCATACAACCCTTTCTACAGTTTGTAAGAATTTCCCAAAATATAGCGTTCCATAAGTACCTACCTACTTTAGGTTTTTTTGAAATGTAAAAATAAAATATGTAGTTAATATGCTACCTTATTATTTTGACATAATCTAGTCATAATAGTTATTAATGATTGTTCAGCCTGTTAATGTCTCACTATTGGGCAAAGACCACACTCCACCACGCTAGCGGATCGGTGATAATATCCTTATGTGACCGTATGGTATGTGCCTACCAAGTGCCCGCCATATTCCATTGCATGCATTGGAGTCAGAATTCCAAATCTCCTAAACAAATCCATGCAATTTTTGTTATAACGATGATGTCTTATTCCATGCTGTCGTTGCCTATAATTATTCCAAAACTTACCCTGTAAAGTTAATGTATTGTAAACCTACTCGTACAATGTAATGGTGTATGGAATGTTGGCGACCTTAATAAATAAATAAAGAAATAAATAAAAAATATGGTCGAAGTATCGATGTACAAAATACATTAAAGGTAATCAGTATCTATCTACCCGTAATAGTAAAATATGATTCGAGATACGAGTCAGATGAACGTCTAGCCGGAACGCGAACGGCTATAAAAATGGAATGGCACGTACCAAACCCAGCCATGCTCAATCAGCCACAGTTTATGGCCATTTCGTTAAATTCTTTGTTAATTGGCCAATAGTCATTAAAGATTGTAAATAAAAACCGATGAGTATAGGTATAAGATGTAGGTAGATACTGTTTATTTAGCCCACGTAATCCTATCCGTATTGTAATACAAACTTTGGAAGAAATGAAGACGACAAAACGGATCCGTTGTCCCTCTGTATGTTTATCCGGTTTGTTGTGTTTTCTGGGTCTGTCCGTTAGTCCAAGGTTCTAATATTTTTACGCCTTGCGTGGGCAAACCATGGGTCACCTAATGGTAAGTTATCACCATCACCCATGGACGTTAGTAATGCCGGGGGCGTCAATGCGTTGCCGGCCTAGAAGTAGGGCAAGGTGGCAAGACTTGTGATATCTGGACAAAACTTCAAAAATTCGGGATTTGTCGGAACAAAAAAATTTTTTTTTGGAAATAGCCGGCAATCTAGTTGACGACAAAAAAACGGCTAGAGTGCGTGCGGTAAACGCGTTCTGTTGAATCGAGTGAATTGTCGGGACATTTTGTATTTTGTCGGGACTCTGGACATCATGTGAAATGTCGGGACAATCCAGACGAATCCCGACCATCTGGCCACCCTACCTAGAAGGAAACGCATAGACCCGACCCACTTCTAGCAGGACCCCATGTCATAGCTAAATGGAAACACCAACGCAATTCAGGAAGTTCATTTCACAGGTTAACACGTGCGATGTAGCAAGTTCGTCAACGTATGTACCTAATCAAAAGATACGGCCGTTTATGCCGTATTATTATGACAATCCCAAGGGAATCAAAACTTATTGGGTACTTATTTCCCATTGCCCTAGAATGATATTTGGGAAGAAGCGGGTCTATCGTCACCTTCTTGGCCGGCAATGCGTTGGTGACGCCCCCAGTGTTGCTAATGTCTATGGGCGGCGGTGATCACTTACCATCAGGTGACCTGTCTGCTCGTTTGCCTGCTCAAAGCATAAAAAAGCAATGTCTTAGCACAAAGCACAAATCTGAAAATATGGACGCTTGAAAGGAAAAATTGACTAAGCGACATTGAGCTAACTTTACAGGAGAGCAATTTAAAGTTGGAATTTTTAGAAAAAATCATATGTTTTTTTTTGTAAACGTTCTACCGACGTTATTCTTACTGTTTTGGAATCTTATTTAATATTTTATCATCTATATTGTGGCATAATACAACAACTTTTCTAAAAATTCAACATTAAACTGCTCTCCTGTAAAGTTAGCTCAATGTCGCTTAGTAAATTGTTACTTTCAAGCGTCGATATGCATTACATAACTAAACAAATATGTATGTATCTTATCATTAATAATTATTTGTAGTTGGTAGATTGATCACGATTATTGTGCAAAGCATCGGTAAGATATGGTGTAGAGAATACGCTAAACCGTTACCTTTTTGACTTTCTCAAATTTTATGTTTTAAGCACACGAAATGTCAAAAAGAACCAGAAGGTTGCACAAGTAACATATAATTATCTTATTTAGAATGGGCTCATCAATTAACGCTAATGAATCCAATATGCCCCACATAGAGCATCGAGCCCGGGTTTACCCGGACCGAAAAACCCGGGTTTTCCCGGTTCTGAGGATTACAAAAAAACCCGGGTTTTAAAAATCAAACCCGGGTTTTTCGGGTTTTTTAAATACTTTTGTTTTTGTTATTTATTAAGTTTAAGCCACAAGAGAGAAGAAAGTGGGTCCCTTCGGAATTGGACGACGGAACCACCGAGGACACTTGTTGGCTAACTTTTTGGAGAAGGAAGATCTCTTTATGATGAACTCCTTCTTCATAAAGAAGCCTCAACGCAGGTGTCCACCTTGGATAAGTCCTGATGGTTCCACAAAAAGCGAGATAGACTTCATTCTGGCAGACAAACAGCACATATTTAATGGTGTCTCTGTGATCAGCAGGTTCAAAACCGGAAGCGATCACCGTCTTGTGTCTCTTACACATTAAATATCGACGTGAACGGTCATGCCTGATGAAGTCTATGCTTCGTCCAACACCTGTCCAAATCTAGGGATCCGAAAACTTTCAACTTGAGCTGCAAAATAGTTTTGCGTACCTAGAATCATGCACGTCGGTGGAGGAGTTTAACACCAGGGTCCAGGATGGTAGCGACTGTCCACGAGGTAAGGTCGAAGTATTTCAAGACCCACCCTAGTGGTAGATCTCAAGTTCTCTCAGAACAAAGTCTCGGTCTTATGAGAGATCGACGAGAACTATGTGTGCAGTCTCCAACCTCTATGGCGGAATACCGACGGCTCAATGAACAGATCTCCAAGTGTAGGCGACGCAATTTGCGCAAACACAACGCAAATCCTGTAAAAAATACAATAGAGCGAAACCAGGGCTCCAAAGTGTTCGCCAGAGACCTGTCTATAGGGCAAAGTCAGCTCACAAGGTTGAAGACCGAGTCCGGCACCATAGTTACGTCGAAATCTGAAGTTCTAAGAGAAACTGAGAGATACTACGGACGGTTGTATACCTCCTCTCAAGCTCCACCTCCCAGTGAGGAGAGCGACAAGAGAGCTAAATTAACCCGACACTACACAGAGGATATCCCGGACGTCAGCCTGTATGAGATTAGAAAGGCTCTCAAACAGCTTAAAAACAACAAGGCACCGGGAGATGACGCGGTATCACCGCCGAGCTGCTAAGAGCTGGGGGGAAACCCAGGAGGGGAGTGGCGCTCCAAAAATTGTTTGTTACCGTCATCCATACTGGAACTACCGCGGGAGCGTGGAGCAGAAGTGTGGTGACTCTGTTTTTGAAAAAGGGCGATAAAGCCCTTTTGAAGAACTACGCAATCGCACTTCTGAGCCACGTTTATAAGTTGTTTTCGAGGGTGCTCACAAATCGCATTGCACGCAGGCTTGACGACTTCCAGCCTCCCGAACAAGCAGGATTCCGGAAAGGCTACAGCACCATAGACCACATACACACACTGCGGCAGATTATACAGAAGATCGAGAAGTATAATCTGCCGTTATGTGTCGCCTATGTGGACTATGAGAAAGCCTTTGATTCTCGAGACCTGGGCAGTACTAAATTCTCTTCAGCGGTGCCATATCGACTACCGGTATATCGCGGTGTTGAAGTATTTGTACTCATCAGCCACCATGTCCGTCAAAGTACACGACATAGCCACGAACCCCATCCAATTGTAGAGAGGTGTCAGGCAAGGGGACGTTATATCCCCAAAGCTGTTCACCGCTGCGTGGAAGATGTGTTCAAGCTGATGGAGTTGAAACGACGTGGCATTAACATCAATGGCGAATACATCACACACCTGCAATATGCCGATCATCCTGGCAGGATCCCTGGAGGAACTAGGTATAATGCTCGGGGACTTGAACAGCGCCTCACAACGGGTGGGTCTTAAGATGAATGAAACATGGACATGTTACACCCGTACCGGTTGTTGTTGACGGCGCTCCTCTCGAAGTTGTAGACGAATACAATTACCTGAGACAAGTGATCCAGATGGGTAAGTCCAACTTCGAGAAAGAAGTCACTCGTAGAATCCAACTCGCATGGGCTGCGTTCGGGAAACTGCGTCTTATCTTGTCGTCCAAAACACTACCTCAGTGCCTGAAGTCGAAGGTGTTCGAGCAGTGTGTGTTGCCAGTGATGACATACGGATCCGAGACGTGGTGCTTCACTATTGGCCTAATACAAGCTCAGAGTAGCGCAGCGGGCTATGGAGAGGGCTATGCTTGCTATTTCTCTGAGTGATCGCATCAGAAATGAGGAGATCCGTAGACGAACAAGAGTAACCGACATAGCTCAAAGAATTAGCCGGCTGAAGTTGCAATGGGCCGGCTACATAGTGCGAAGGACCGATAACCGTTGGGGAAGAAAGGTCCTCGAATGGCGCCCGCGTCTCGGAAAACGGAGTACAGGACGCCCCCGACAAGATGGACCGACGACCTGAAGAAGATAGCGGGCATCTGCTGGATTCAGAAGGCTCAGGACCAGTCAGAGTGGCGCAATTTAGGGGAGGCCTATGTCCAGCAGTGGACCTCCAAGGGCTTATGGATGGATGGATGGATGGAGATTACTTACTAAGTTTTAAGATATTCTGAAGAAAAAATAAATATTTATCACTTTTTTAAACATTTTAAACTGTTTTTGTAATTTGTAAAGTACTATTTCATTTATTTAAATTTTTCCTCATCCTTTATAATTTGTACTCATTGCAGGAAATCGATATATAAACGCAGATTAGTGTATTTAAAAAAAATGCAATAAAAGGCTCGAAAAGCTCGAAAAAACCGGTCTACCCGGGTTTTGATATTCTTAAACCCGAAAACCCGGGTTTTCAAAATTGAACCGAGCTTCGATGCTCTAGCCCCACATCATATATCGGTTCCCTTGCTGACTCCATTAAAATGCATTAAACTTTACTCTCATATAAAATATAAACAATTATATAACTGGTGGTAGTGAATTGATCCTAATTATGTCGAAATAGGCGTTAATAGGACACCTAATGGTTATTTTTATGGCGCCCGCGCGCCGACAAAGAGCCTTCCGTTGTTTTATTGGCCCGCTTTTTCCGATCTAAGTTTTTGAGTAAACAATTCGAGGATACTTCAAGCTGTCAATTTGGAGCTCTTGAACCTCGGTTGAAGGTACGCTTAATTTCCAATGCGACACACACGTGTGGATACAATTATAAATAAATAGCATAAGAGGGAAGGAATTATTCAAAAACACAGAAAAACTATTATACATGCAGTTTGTTGGAATTTGATACATAATATGATATGATATATTTGATATGAGTGCTAATCGAGCAGTAACTCCTATGGTAAGCCATAACATCGGCTACAGGCTTATGTTATCATCAATTATCGTATCACTTAGACAAACACATGTCTGATGAAGCTGAATGGACGATAGGTCCGATCATTCACCCTGATTTGACAGATGCATTGCGTTAGTGGACCTCGCTTATGACGGTTTGGTTTTTCCAAGGGCATTGAGATCCGGATCACTGCATGGTGCACTGCTGGCCGACCCTGGACAGTTGGAGACCGAAGTGGGCTGCCAAATTCATCATCAACCTTCGAGTCGAAGTTCTGCGGTTGTTGTTCTGCGTAGAGCATCCTTCTCAACATACGGAACCAACAAATGTCCCTTCCGTTGAAAATTGCTGGGTTGTCCGTCTGGTTTACCAGCTTTATTGGCAAGCTGGGTGGTACAGAAGCCAGAAAATTTCAAAAGAAAGAAGTGCTAAGTGCCTGTGCTTGTTCGTAGTTGAATAGGATGTACCCTGATTTATCAGGTAGGCTTGGCTTTGACACAAGGACGTTTGGAGACTTTTACATCCCAAAAGACAATACTAAGAAGTGTTATTCACAAATAATGTAACTACCATATGCACCTCTAACATGTATGTTGACAGTAATGAAAGAGAAACTTAGAACATGTCTCCATTAATAATATAATCTAGAAGAGCACTTATAAAATCAACTGAGTGGGTAAGAAAATGAATCTGTCAGATAGCTCCGGCCTAACCGAGGCTTAACCAAAAGAATAGGTACCATTGCACCATAATTTATAGCGAAGCGGGCGAGCTATAACACTATAATAGCCTCCCAGACACCTTAGTGTGGGGGAGAGGGATGACGCGATTGGTGCGACAGGGATGGGAGACCAGAAGCGCCGCTGTACGTCAAAATACGTGCTCCATTCGTTTTATTGCCGCGTCGAGACGTGCCTGCTGTGGGTTTTATCGATATCGAAGAACCAGTATAGCTAATGGTGATCTTTACTTGCATATTAATTACAATTATGATATCGAAGCTTGAAATAAAAAAAATCCAAACAAATTCAAAACAAAAAAAAATCCAAGTTTAAACTGCTCCCTGTAAAGTTAGCTCAATGTCGCTTAGTCAATTTTGCCTTTCAAGCGTCGATATCATCAGTTACATAATCTTAACTCAAATGGTTAACGACTGGTGAATTTTAAACCTACGAATAAATAAATAAATAAATAAATAAAAAATTGAATTGTCCAGTAGGAGACCGAGGACGTGAGATTATTTTCTTGTAGATATAACATTAATTAATTTAAATACCCTTTTTTACCGAAAATTTTTATTTTCGTTTAATATTATATTTACATTACATTATCAATTTGAGTTATATTGATCGGACAGCATATTTGTGCTTTATGATAAACATAATTTGCACTACCACTAAATCCCCCGCTGCGTCCGTTTGTCTGTCTGTGCACGATGAACTCAAGAAATACTGTTTTCATACGTAGCGATTCATGAGACAGTTTTAAATGTTTTGTGTAAATTCGATTGCTGCATGCAGCAATGGATGAATTCATTTATTCACGAATAGTTCAAAATACCTCGTTAATTGTTCCTCGTGAAATGTTCTATCTGAAGAACTTAACATTTTTGATTAATTTAGTTTTTTAAGTACGTGACTCTGTTCACTTGCCTAATGAAAGATTAAAACTAACTCAGATTAATATTGTTAATAAAAATACTTACATTTCAACACGGCAATATAAAATGATCCTAAACTGACTAATGTACTAGGTATATTATTAAAATTTATCACGAGACAAAAGTGGAAAATATAAAATTAAAATTAATAGAACTATTACTAACCAAAAGAAACTATAACTTAAAAATATTATAACATAAAAATACTTAAAACTAGATTTTTATCGACTCAAAAATATTATAACATAAAAATACTTAAAACTAAATGTTTATCGACTCTTTACTCCTTATCAAACGCAACTTTACAAAGTCTCTACAATCAATCGATAACTCGTGGAAACCGTGACAACACTAAGGGCGGCAGCGCGGCAACATCAAAGGAGCCCACCTCTTTGATGTGGCCGCCGGCGCGCGCCTCCAAACGCCGTAAGCGACAAATCCATACGTCATCCTCCTGTCATTATGACGCCTTACAATCGAGTTGGGAATGTGGAATTACTTACGAGACAATATAAATTGACAAGCCGGTTTAATAGCGATTACTTGGTCGAATATAATTCGTGTCGTTTGGGCGAGTGGTTTGGAGTGGGCAACAAGGCAACACCAACAAGCTTCGGTGATTCGGTGATCCATGTTGATTTCAATTAGGAGTGTTTTTAGGTAGCGATTTACTTGCGCTCGCTTGTAACTCTATTGTTTTTCGGGTGTTTTAGGAATTCACAGTGAACCTAGTCCAGTCAAACGGCAAGCGGCAAATATCGTATCGTTGTTCTTTCTAAATCCTTTTGCAATTAAGATAATTTGAATTAAACTTGAACAATTGTTAGTCGTTAGACAATTACAATCACTAGCAAATAAGTCGAAGCACTTATATTCATTAGTCATAGCCTATGTATCATGTACGTACCTGACTTACCAAGTTACAATATTAAAGACCCCTAGTGGTAGAATGTGTTTTCAGTATTTTGTTGTTGTCTGTATGTTGCAGATTCAGGGCATTATTGCCCTCTCCTCTCCTTGCCCCTTGGCTTATGCCGTCGGATCTGTTTGTTACCTTCTCATATCAAAGTGATCTGAGGTTACCTTTACTTAATTGTCGTTAAGCCATATAGGATGCTTAGGGGGAACTACAATTGTAGTTCCCCCTAACCCAAGTAATTACTTGGGTTGACCATTTAGTCCTCCACCATTCCACATTGCAATGGTGACTAGTGGTGGCGTACGCTCTATGCCTTCTCTAAAATAAGTGACCAATCTTGACGCCGCTAATGGTATAGGCAAAGTAGCAAAATTAGCAAATGGTAAAGACAAATTAAAAATCTCTGATTCTTATCCTGATGATGCTGCAACGCCTGCAACACCAGGTCAGTATCATCAAGTCACAGTAGACTAAATTTGAAATAGATCAGAGTAGTAGACTATTATGAAATCCCTTTAACACCTAAAAGAGCCTGATCATCTTCGAAGCTGAAGCAATTTTTTTAACCATAGATAGCTAAGAACACTCGAATAAGACTCATTTCAAACACAAAAAGCACAAACAAACATTTGTAATATCCCTCTTTTTACATCGGAGATTAAAAATAAATATTCACTATTCAACCCTAGTCAAGCCTACTGACCAATATTAGGTACCTACCTACCCAGCTTATATTAAGCACCAATTACTGGCACGGCGATCAAAATAGGCTTAATGTTCATAAAATAAACATCGTAAACAGCTGAAAGTGCACAATAAAGCAATATAAAACAACTGGTAGTTGGCTGGTGCCGTTGGTAGCGTGGTTTCTTTAAATAGAATAAAGAAACAATGCGAATGTAATGTGACCTATTGTTTGTTTAAGGATTTGTTCATTGGATGTGAAGACAGAATCCTTGAATTCACTAATGTATTCTTTGAATAAATTAGTTATTGTATTTGGGATTAAATTGGAAATAAAGGAAAATTTGGGTACTATAGTTTCCCTTATAGCAGAAAGTACTACGAGTATAACATAGTATCTACGCAGTTACTCTGTGGAAACTACTAAATTTTTGTGTGCGAACCTACTAACCCAATATAAACTCTTAATGAATAAAAAGAACTTTAACTTTTCTGAATAATAAATATCCTTCCTCATTCTTTTAACAATACCTAAGTATACTTTCAGACTGGTTGGGTTAACTGGAAACGTGACAAACATACAATTTAGCTATATCTAAGCATTTTATAACATTAAAACAAAACAAATCTGTAGACACTGCATTAAGCTTCGGAGATTCTGTGACAACTGAAATTAACAAACAAACTTTAATTCGGCAATGCGTTTTTTTATCACACAGCTTATTACCTATATCTTAATTATATTATGTAGGCACTTTAAATGAATAAAATAATTGATTTCCACTATCTACTACCTACATTATAAGTTCTTATTCTGTGTTTTATTCTATACTTAGTAGAATCGCGGAAGATCCATACCAATTAGGTAGTCCTTGATTAGGAAAAGATATATCTTTGACCATTTTTTTGCAAATATCCGTAGACCGTTGGCCGCAAGGCGCTAGGCAACCAGTTCCATTTGCAATGACCGCCACGGCAACAGTTGCAATGCGTTCCGCGTTAGATCCAACTTCCAACGATCCATCCGCGCCCTCTGGCGGCCAGCAATTAGCGATCATTTATCTTTACGCCTCTGTCAAAACTGTGTCGTTCCGTCCGAAAACATTTTAAAATACGCCATAATTAGGGGCCACTTGATTAATTTGACCAGAGAACTCTTTGTGTGTCAAATTCGGGTTCTTTGAGGTGTGAATTAGACGATTTCTCTCGCTGATAAAGGTTGACGCACGGAAACTGTGCCTTTGTGCTAATTATGCATGGTTATCTGGTAAATTTATTTAATTACATGATCGACCCGTCAGCTCGGACCGGTCAGATGTTTGGAGCGTTTCTCGTTGATTGATGAGGCACGTTTTTTATGTGATTTCATTACATGCACGTCTATACCTTCCTTTTAGTACAGTGATCGACCTTTGATATGATCGAATGTGCTCGATTATTCTGTAATTCTGGAATTAATCAATCTCTGTTCAATAGGACCTCCTAGGTCGGACCTCCGCGGATTGAACATGTTTTGTACAGGATTTTTGCTTAATAAATAAGATTTCACATGCATCTACACGGCGTTTTTATAGACCAAGCTGGGTGTAAGGTTTTTTTTATCTAGGTGTTTTGTAACCGCCAAGACATCGTTAATGTGTACAAATCAATGAAATTTATAATGGGTTCTGATAGACCAGATGGTTTTGGTATTTCAGTGGGCGATATTAGGGCACTTCTCTCCTCGTAAAGGATCCATTTTACCCCATAACGCTGCTCCTGTTCTGCGGTATTTAGTGGGTTAGGTACGTACCTATATTAGGGCACTATTGAGCTCTTATTTGAAGACCCACTGTATCGCCATCGTGCTGTTCCAGTTCTTATAGTAGTAAGGTTAAAAAAACATGATAAAACACAACACTCTATTGCTAATTTGATATGGTATACCTATACTCATGTTATCTACCAAGATCATAAATATGATACGCTCTAAAAACTGTTCTTTATCCTATTGTCCAGAATAATGGATTATTCGATTTGATTTCTAACTTCCATCTAATATTTAGTTACACGTACCTCTTAACAATTACAGTAGGTTGAATTATATATTACCGTTTCTCTAATTAGCGTATTTTTGAAGTTTATCAATAAAAGAATCTAGTGATTACTGGACATCAGTATGCATATGCAAGCAGAGAAGGGGTTTCCCAAATTGCCCTACAACAATACGATTACGCACCTAACCCATAATTTTCATTGGTTAGATCATTTCTTTTCAACTTTGGTCGTCTTAGAATGGAAAAGGCTACCAATGAGGTCCTAAGTTTGACTTTATACCTAATTTGATATTATTTTGGTAACTTACCAATACAGTGACTTCAATGAAGTAAAAAAAACAAAACAATAATAGTTCAAAAGTTTTCGGTGAAATTAAATTCGGTCAAATATTTTTCGACCTTATGATAAGTACCCAAACAATAGACTTCATCATGCTTTTTAAACCCCACCCCAACTCAAGAATGCTAAATTTTTTCATAACTTTTCCAGCCTCTAGATTAGAAAAACTTCAAGTGTGCTAAACAGACAAACTGACATAGTTTACAAGTGCACAATTTCCGTTCCTCCATCACATGACCGTAGCCATAAAAATGTGAAATAAATTATTCACCTTAAACATGAAGACAACTAGTAATTTGTGGCATTGGAGCCAATTCATTACCAAAAGTTAAAAACATTTTGGTGTTATTATCTAACATCTGGATATTTGAAAGATGGAATCTTGTTTCTATTAATTTTATACCTAGGTTTGGATTGATAAACGTAGATTCTTGGATAGTTATCTCTACCTACTAAATTATAATTAATTTGATTGACGACATAATTTATATGATACGGTTCGACATACCTATCTACTTTTGTTGCTGGCTATTAAATTTAACGATTTTTAGATTTTTTGTCAGTTAATTTTTGTACGTGCATTTGTCGCCGTTAATCTCAGAAACGGCTTAATCAATTTGGATGAAGTTTTCACTGATATATTAATGTAAAGTTAGGGTAACATCTATTGTTTCTTTTATTTCTATCCATTTACAAACAAAAAATATACCTAAAGAAAGAAAAAAAGAAAGAAAGAAAGAAACATTTATTCCGTCATGAAAATAACATGGTACATGGGGTACAAGGTTAAACAACGGTGAAAGAAAAAGTACTAACAAAATGTAACCTTACTAAATTATTGCGTGACATGAAACATAAAAAAATTAGCGGGTACCATGTTACCTGACGAAAAAGGACTACCCTCAGCCTGTGCCATGGAGCGGCTAGGAACCACGGCTGCTGGTTTACAGTGTAGTCCCCTTTTTCGCGTAGTTTCACATGTGTTAATCTTATTAATATTATTTTAGAAGCAGGACAGTCCAAAGTTGAAGATAATTTACAACTTATTTATTAATTTTATTTAATTTTTTGTGTTTTATTTTATCTATATCAATTTAAAGAATAGGTTTCCCTAAGCGATGCGAGGGCCGTGGTAGAATTTTTATAACACTATTGTTAGGTGTGCCGCTGTGACATTCATTATCACACCTTAATATACATATCAAAGTGGATTAGTAATTACTTAATTGTATGCAACAATTAATCATTTCCCATAAGTAATTAAGCCATTAGGCTAAAACAAATATTGCACGTGTAATATATTAATTAGTGCAGTTTTTAGCTCGCTGATATCTACACTAGTCGCTTTGTGTATTAAGTAGGTATTCCAGGTAAAATTAATTTGGGTAAAATACCAAGGGCACATAGGTATAACCAGGGGCCTACCCTACGTAGATTTAGATACTCGCGGACTAAAAACTACGTAGCTTTTAATGAAAAGTTTTTTATTAATTTCTTGTTGTGACAATTTTGATTAAAATTTTATAAATATTTTAGAAGCACCAGGATTTAATTGAGTAAGTTTTACCTTTAAGAACTATTATAGGTGTGTGACTTCGTTTACAATTATCTACATTAATACAGGTATCTTTGCAATTGTATGTAATAGGTATATTCGGGGGATTTGGGGGGCACCGACCTCAAAAAAATTCTCTAACTTTTAAGGTATTTTTATAAATAAATCATTTTGAAAATATTCTCATGTTCTCATTGAATTCTTAGTACCTATGTCGATTGGACTCGAAGAGAATATACTACAGCCCTAATCTCAATCTCAAGTAGTTTTTTTTTATTTGATTTGTGATTTGATATCTGCTTTGATATCTGAAAGGAGAAGTAGCTAGGTAGGTATACTTATTTAGATTGATCACATTTTTATTAAAAGTCAGTTCTGATGATAGGATCCATAAGGAATCGAGGGAATGTGCAATATACTTAATATGTAATTTTTTTTAATATTTTATTTATTTATTTATTTATGCTTTATTGACCCTTAACAAATAAGTGGTACTTACAAAAGGCGGACTTAATGCTAAACAGCATTCTCTACCAGTCAACCTTAGGAATGTGCAGAAAACAATGAAAGCGGTACAAGTGAGAGAAAGAGAAATTACAAGAAAATATATTATAAATATACATATAATATAAATATATAAGTATAGATAGAATTCGGCATACTAAAAAAGTAATAAGGATAAAAATAATATAATAATAAATAAAACTGAATATACATTACTTAATAATAGTGTTGTAGATGATTATAATAAGATTGTTCCAGAAAAAGTTATTATAAGTGAATAAATACAAAAATAATAATAATAATATAATATTTTCGTCAACTATAAAAAAATACTCTAAAACGATCCCTTTGTGTCCATTACCGGTACAATTAGGTATGTATATTTAACCCGAGCAAAATTCTTGTTCACCGCATTATTTCAAATGTGTCAAAAATAACTTACAAGACATTTAATTTTAATTTTATCAAATTCGCGATCGTGGGAACATTTTAAGGCGGGCCACTTCATAAAATCGAGACGAAGTGTCTACCAAGGTGATTCAGCAGTCTTTCTAATAAGTTTCAACCAGTTTAAGTTGACGTTCCTCTCCTCTTTAATTACTTTAATAGAGGGACAGCAAGGGGCGATTGTATCGGTCAGTAAAGGTCTATTATAAGTGGTCGTATAGCCTTAAGAGTAGTCTTTTCTCCCGAGTGAACGTGTCATAGATAATTCGATTTAATGGGCGAGACGTTAATTATCAAATTAGGGTCCACGCCCGACGTGTGATTTATACTTGCCGCTCGCCATTTTGTTGTTTTTTTTTCAAATGGAATGTTTTATTATTTATATTTAGGTTAACTATCCAGATACTATAAGTAGTCGTAGTATTAAAATTAACAAAATATTTGTTTGGACTTTACTAACATTGTGCTCCGAGTCTTTTAAGCAATGATATTAAGTGAATAAAACGCGCCGCAACTCAGAGTCACTAATCACTAATGGTTTCTTAAATCGCTCCTTAGTAAAGAATTTTTATAGTGATTCTTTACTAAGGAAAGATTTAAGTAACCGTAAGTGACTCTGAGTTGGGGCGTAAGTTAATCGTCTCTCGAGTCTCGATTAACATCTTGGTGTATCCGCTCGATTCGAACTTAGCCACCGTTCAAACCAAAGCTTTCTTTGGAAACTTAGTAATTAGATATCAATGAAAATATTATTATTAACTAGTAATTATTTATTAATAACTGAAGTAGACTGTGAGTAGGTAGGTATAGAAAATATAACACTGGTTTTAAATCATTACTGTTTGTCTGAATCCTACTCCCTCCGTAGAACTGATGACCCATGTGGCATTATGGTTATCTGGCGGTCTATTATGAACTCTTAATCCAGCCATGTTCCAGTGTAAACGTCAAATTCGTGTTACCAAAAGCGATCACGTGACACTTTTTGGCCAATCGTACGTCGTCCAAAGCCCGAGAAATGAATTGCCTGGAACATGAATGGTTTTATAAAAGTTCATAGGCCCGCTGGACGGACTACGCCGTGGCAAGGGTGAGTACTGAGTACTGAGTAGTGTATGAGTATGTAGCGTTATTTAATTAAATTTAACTAACATTGAACCGACACCAGCGTGCACTCGACAGTTCGACAGTTGACTGTAGAATCGACAACCGACAATGCACAGTATCGACACGTTTCGACGCCGTGACGTCCCCGCATCTTCCCGCAAGGCGGTCTCTGATTTATAAACAATACGTCATGACGTAAGCTTCTTTAGCGGCTGAGATTTATCGCTAGTGATGTGCGTTGTACCTCCCCAAATAACATCGATATCGAGAAATATGATTTATAGCCAGTATTTCGGGATGACAAGAACTTACGCCACTACGCTACCATTAGCATTGCCAGGTGTCCCGATTTGTGCGGGACGTCCCAATTTTTAGGGGTCAGGGGATGCGTTCTGATTTGCACTGTATCGGGACGCTAAATGTCCTGATAAATCAATAATTATATCAAAAATCATTATTATAATAAAAAACAAATAAATTATGCATATGTCGAGTACAAAAATTAATGCGTTCAAAGTAGAGCTAGGTACTTTGAATGCATCATCATATCTATACTAATATTATAAAGAGGAAAGCTTTGTATTTTTGTATGTTTGCAACGAATAAACTCAAAAACTACTGAACCGATTTTCAAAATTCTTTCACCATTAGAATGCTACATTATTCCTGAGTAACATAGGCTATATTTATTTTTAGAAAAAATTAGAGATCCTTGCTAAAACTTCAGTAACGTTAACCAAGGTGTAAAAAAATTGCTTAAAAATTTCTTTCATCGCATACGCTGCGGAAACTATTGATGATAGAACAAAAAAATGTTCTACAATATTAGAGAACATATTAATATCTACGAAAAACGTCGCGATACTATATGTCTAACTATTATAGTTATGTCACTATAACCACTTTTTACATTTTAAAAGTCAATAAAAAAGCTGACCAACATCAGACCATGATAACCATACCTTCGTATTAATCCTTATCCAAATAAATCATTTCATATTCAAAACTGTTTTAATACCTATTGATAACTTTTTGAATTACTCAAATCGGACATTTCATTCAGAAGATATTGGAAAATCATCCCCAGAGATAAAAATAGCCATTGGAAGTCACTTAAATACAAACCAACTTCGTCAGTTTTAGAGTTATAAACATGAACATTTTTATGTAAATTCATAGTTATAAACAAAAGTTAATTTTAACACATTTTTTTGGAAAATCATCCCCTAAATGGTTAATTAAGGGGAAGTTAGTATGGCAACTTTGTCAGTTTTGAAGAAGGGTGAAAGGAGGTGGCCAACATGTACCCCGGAAATGGTTAAAATACTCTTATTTGTACAAGGTTTTAGTCCCTTGAAAAGACATGTTTTCCATTTATTAAAACATAACTAGAATTTTAATTTTCTTCTGAACTCCGCCATTAGTAGTCATAATAAATTAACAATAAAAATAAGTTGTATAATCTTCTACTTCCTCCATTGCTATTACTGGAGGTTGACAATTGGCTGACATAAATGCAAATGTCTGCTATATTGACATTTGATTTTTGAGTTTGATTTCTGCAAAATAATAATTGTGTTTAATTTTTTGCCGTGAGATGCATTAATTGCGCGGTTGATATTGAGCGCATGGCGCGTCACTCAATATCTTCGCTAGCAAGAAACCTTCAATCCATATTGGTAGAATGGATCACTCAGATTAAAGAAATAAAAATGGATCACTACAATACAGGTATGGCATTTTTCTTTACTATTAAGTAAGTAGCGCTTACAGCTAAGACTAGGTTCACGTGGCAATGTACAATATTACTATGTTTTTATTGCAATATTACTCATAGAATATCTCGCTATTTTTACAAAAAAAATCTCTCTTTCAAACACTTTTCCACAATTACTTATGTTTTGCAGAATGTCAAACTACAAAAGCTAAAACTCCCCGTAAAAGGAGAATCTCAAGTTCTGAAGATTTTTATTGACGAAATTGTCAAAGTAGATATTGTAAGCTTTAATGTAAGGTAAAATTAATATGTGTACATTATATTTCACAAGTGGGGTAAATGCCTATACAGATGTTGGCCATATCCTTTGTACTTATATAAGCTTATAGTTAAACACAAAAAATAAGTGTATCACGGTTTTTTCGAAATTCATCCCCTAAGGTGTACTTCGTCATTACACGCTTTATATTAGCTTCACCTGTATGTTTGTAACTTCTCTTTGGACTTGATTTTGACCCACTTCAAACGGTCAGATTTCTTTCAAACTTCGTAGACTTATCAGGACCAAAGACAATTCAATATTTAAAGAAAAAAAGAAAGAAGGAAAGAAAACCCTAATTACACGCTTTAATTAGCTTTAAACGGTCAGATTTATTTCAAACTTCGTAGACTTATCGAGGACCCATGACAATTCAATATTTAAAGAAAAAAAAGAAAGAAAAACCTAATTACACGCTTTGATTAGCTTTAAACGGTCAGATTTCTTTCAAACTTCTTAGACTTATCAGGACCAAAGACAATTCAATATTTAAAGAAAAAAAGAAAGAAAGAAAACCCTAATTACACGCTTTAATTAGCTTTAAACGGTCAGATTTCTTTCAAACTTCGTAGACTTATCGAGGACCGATGACGATTCAATATTTAAAGAAAAAAAAAGAAAGAAAGACAGAAAAACCTAATTACACTCTTTAATTAGCTTTAAACGGTCAGATTTCTTTCAAACTTCGTAGACTTATCGTGGACCGATGACAATTCAATATTTAAAGAAAAAAAAGAAAGAAAGGAAGAAAGAAAAACCTACATGTAGTACGCGAATGAGAAGTTATACTTCTTTGGCATCATTAAAGAAATATTTAACACTAGCTGTCTTGGCGAACTTCTTATCGCCTAATAATCAGTGATTCATGTACTTTGTTGTTACTTTTAACTTTTATAGTTTTGGTAGGTTTAACAAATCAGAGACCATTAAATTCCCTCTCTCTCTCTCCATCCCGCTCCCTCTCCCCCTCCCTCGCGCCCTCCTCCGTCCCCTTCCCTCTCCCACTCCCGCTCACTCTTCCCCTTTCTCTCCCCTCCCCCTCCCTCTCCAGCTCCCTGACCCCTCTCCTCCTACTTTTACCTTTTATAGTTTTGGTAGGTTTAACAAATCAGAGAACATTAAATACCCTCTCCCTCTCCAAAATGAGGGCAGCAGAACCCTCATTATCCCCCTTATTTTCCATTTTTTAGTTTGGTTTTCTATAAAAGCGTGTTTTTTAGTTTTTTTTAACTATTATTTATTTTTGATCTCAGAAATGTGAAAATTAATATGTAAGCTTATAGTTAGAAACAAAAATAAATTGTTATAGTTGTAACACGGGGAGGAGAGGGGAGCAAGAGCGGGAGAGGGAGAGGGAGCAGGAGCGGGAGAGGGAGAGGGAGCGAGAGAGGAGAGGGAGGAGATATGCACACAAAAACTATAGCGGCTATGAACGGTTGTACTGATTTTAATTATCTCTGATTTGTTACATTCTAAGGCGATACGAAGTACGCCGGGTCAGCTAGTCTATTGATATACCTATCGCTATTCCTCTTTTTATTTCAAGTTCATAGAAGAATCGCAGCAAAAAATCGGGCTAATTTACTATTTTAATAATTACTTGCGAAACACAATAAATTAAGCTTCAATTCAAAAATCTTTTTTGTACTGATTTGCAGACCTAAATCCCGATTTTTTTACCTCCTGCCCCGATTAAAAACAAATCGGAACTAGCAACACTAGCTGTAATGTTCGGTGGCCAGGCCAAGTCTTGGAGGTTTTATGCAGCCCATACGCCTCATAGGCATCATTTTTCTGTCACGTCTGTATATTTTTTTCAAATATAAAGATTAAAAATACTAATTCACTCACTCGTATTGTTTACGAGTCAACCAATGTGCGTCTTTCTATTCGTAAAAACCGACGGACCATTTTATGGTAGGTATATGGTTAGGTCGCCTTCGCCTATGGACATAATTATGTATCTAAGCGACATCAAGGGAGTCACTAATGCTTCACCAACTTTGAAGGAGAATTCTTTCTATACCTATAGGTACATACATTTCTTGAAGAACCCCATGTTAAAATGGCCAGTCCATAGTCTCAGAAAGACTTCACAACTGGACATTTATCAAAGCCCTTAATCTATCGACACTCCAACGCTTTCACCGAGCACCACTATCCGCCATTCGGGCCATTCCGGTATAATCTTGAATCAACTGAATGCTCACAAACACACACGACTGTCTCGCTTGGTTATACGGCGGAGCGTTCCCCCTCTCTGTCGCACATCAATAAGCGCTCCCTTTGTGCTGTCGAAGCGGTGCCTTTGAAGTGTGGTAGCCACGCCCCCGCCCCGCCCGCTCCCCCCGCCCTCTTAATTCGTCACACGGTAATGACAAAGGTTTTAATTACCAGCGGAAATGTCCGACTTGGTATTTTCGATTCCGTATTTAGTCAGTTGGTATGACGAGGTCTAATTGGATTTGCTGATGGCTTCGCTAGTGACTGGTTGTGGTCATACTGGTCATGGTGCATGTTTCGATTTGAAGAGGCGATTAAATTAATCAATTTGAATATGAGAAATACAGATAAAATAATGTTTTGTTAGAACTTTTTAAAATATAAAAAAAATTAAGGAAGATTCAATTTTAGGTTCTTAAAAACCAGATAATTGCTAAATACAAAAAATGTACCTACTAAAACCTACCAAAAACAAAAATCATAGGTAGATAGATATTCAAAAGCGGGGAAATAGGTTAAAATTTTATTTTAATTTAAAACATCTTTGTGTAAATATCTACCCAAGTAGTTTATTTTTAAAAATTTGCTCAGGTCAGTTTGTTTTATTTAATTAATTAGGTTTCACTAAATTGATAAAATTCTTCAATGGATAATGATTAATAATGCGTTAAGTACCTATAGTCTTTCATATCTATTGTTATCCTCATGTCATGGCCTACGCGATTTGCTTGAAATGTTGTGGACAGAAAAAACAAATGGGGTAAAAAAAATTAATCATCTAATGAATTTGCAAATAGTAAGTCATTACACTCATTAGTACTTAATCAATACGGCAATACCTACCTAGTGTCTATCTATATCTATAACATTTAATTTACAGCTCATAAAAACAAATAAGAATTTTTTTAGATTTAATTTTAATGTAAGATTTTTCGAAACCTATTTCGAAACCTAAGCAACCATAACAACCGCAAGGATGGTTCTGTTTCTGTCCATTATTTCCCGAACAGTACACGACACAGGAACGTTGCATAATTTCAATTTGAAATCCTAAGATGAATTCTACTGGAGCACATTCGCCCAATCCTGCAATGCATTCTCATCTCAACTCGGACTTACGTAATTATAGGCCGCCGCTTTAAAGATGCCGACAGAAAAAGCGGCACCTTTGTAGTCTAATAAACGGCTAAATGCTCACCAAACCAAACCCAACCTTAACTCTAGGGGATAGGAAAGAAATTTAAACGATCCAGAAAAGTTTTCTTAACACCTTAGCGGAGTAAAGGGTCATATCAGTTAGGGATTTTGCCACGGATATGTCAAAAAGAGGTTTTATAGCGCCTCTAAATGAGGACCGCACGGGAAGCGAACGAATTAGGTCATTCTAATATTATACTCTTGCTGTGATTGATTTAAAAAGATTATTGACTGTTTAGTTATAAAATAAACAAATGACTGAATTTAATTTGACATTCTTGACAGGAATATTATTTTAATTATCTGTGTAATGGCCTTAGTTTACAATGCAAGGGGTAAAGTTGAATCTTAGTCTAGTCTAATTTTATTCTTCCTTAAAGTCGTTTTTTCATCATGACTAAGAGTCGTGAATTGGTGATCCTACTTCATAAGATTATAACTGATGGTAATAAGGAATTTGTGTATCTATTGACATTAGAACACGTATGTATTTACGTAGGATATCTGTAATGGTTGTCTAAGGAGCTTTCGTGGATATAAATTCTAAAAAAAATTGGAAACTCTTCCTTTTGAATAAGTCCACAATATTTTGCTGATATCCTTCCCAACACCTAACTTTACCGAACTAACCTAACTATACTAAAAAATATTTCACGTGTAATTTTAAAGGTTTCTATTAAAATACATTTTATTTAAAAAAAAATCCTATAACTTATAAGTAAAATTTACTAATTATGTAGTTTAGTTTGCATATGAAATAGATACTCGCATACCTAATAACTTATTTTACACACACAAAACAGTGAGTTATGTTGGCTATGTCGCCATTTTTATAAAGAATATAATGCAGTTAATGACTTTTCTTAGACAGCAAAGAAATATCGTTATGCACTACCAATAGCTAATGGCGTTCGACGGGGGTTAGTAAATAGGAAAACCCACGTCGTTAAAATATGCGTCCGGTTATCCGGTAGCAAAAAACTTCATTTAGAACGACTACTAACTAAAGTAACTAAGTTACTACATAAAGTCATTTGAAATTACGTAGCTTGACAACTAAAAACTGAGCCTTTAAAGTAGAGTAGGTATGTATATCTAAAGTCCTGTCGTATCGAAATCGAAACATCGCGATCCTTTATAAAATTTTAACTTTATAAAAGTTAACATTATATAAGTTAACTTTATAAAATGTTGTTTGTGCTTTTATTGTAGATATTCATGATAATTATTTACTCAATGTTTATTCATTAACTCTATTACACGTAGTTAAAAGAGTTTTAAATCCTATGGATAGTTTAAAACATAAATAAGGATGACTTAATAGGCTTAGTGGATTGAAAGAAGTGAGAAAGTTAAATTTAATTGCTTGAAAGCCCTTACAGGCCCTTGTCAAATCCATGGATAGCCTCGTATGCCACGTATGTTTCTACCCCACACGGCGCAGTCATTATAGCCTTACACTAAGGGAGCCAAACATTTTGTACTTTGTAGGATAAATCCTGGATAATTTTATTTATTTATTTATTTATTTCTTTATGTACCATACAAAAAGTAGAGAAACAAAGGCGGACTTAATGCTCAAAGCATTCTCTGCCAGTCAACCTTCGGACAGTAGTAAAACAACGATGGCGGTATATTTGATAAAGGATAAAAAAAATTTAAAGAAATTAACAAGTGCAATACATAATATACATAATATATAGTAATAACATACATTACATAATATATATAATAATAACTATAAATATATTCATACATATGATATATATATATGTATATACATAAATACACACATACACACATACACACATATATACATATATACATAAATATTAAAAAAAAATACATATATTATAAAATAGTATAGATTATATTATAAAATACATAGATGACAAAATTCACTAAACACTACATTCACTATTCACTACTTCTTTTATAAAATGACCAAAAGAGTCTACTGTATTATTAATTTTTTTTACACATTTTTATATCCACTAGTAACTATCCTCGGTTCACTTCGGTAAACTAATAGGACGAGAAACTATTAGGACGGCAATCATTAAAAACATATATGGATGGACGGTGTTTTAAAAAAAGATGTAACTTTTTTTATTTGTGTACCTAAAGATTACATGAACATTAAAAATGTTAATTCAATTTTAATAAAATACTTCAGTGAAAACAGCATCCAAATCGATTTAGTCGTAAATTATCCGAAACAGATGCACATACAAACAAACGAAAATTCTAAAAATAATTGCTATGGTATCTATTGCGTTGACAAATACTCTAATGATAGTTTTCTTGAATATCACCCATGTCATATCGACCAACTGGCTTCAACCCATTAATGGCCCACTACTGGGGTCTCGGCACGGGTCTCTTGAGGAGGCCTAGAGCATACTCACCACGCTGCTGCAGTGCGGGTTGGTGGAGTGCAACACCAATATAATCCTCCGAGGGGCCCTACCACCAGCGGGCCAGACTTAGTCGCCTCTTATGACGCCCATGGCGAGGGATTAGGGAACGAAACTAGCGTGCTAGTTAAGTAAACGTGCATACATTTTTAAATATGTATTATACAAATTTTTCAATCAATCTACACAAGCAAACACACTCAGAGCTTCCCCCTTGCACCCGCTCCTCAGTTTGCGTACCCGTATGTTACAAACTAGCATGTGAATCACGAGCTTAACGAATCGAAAAACAAGAAAACATCGGACATAGGCATTGAAGTATGTCATAGAACAGACATCTCGAACAAAATGTGTGTCCCGCCCGGGATGTTCCATTTTCAAAATAGAGCCCAGATTCTTCTTTCAAAATCGAACGAATCCATTGAAGATTGAAGTCACGTGGCGCCAATGCATTGGGACATACATGGTGTTCCCGGTGTCGGTTCTATACGCTAGTAATAATACTTCAATGGACATAGGCAATAAAAATTGTAGTTAATACTTTGGTGGATAAATCGTTCAAAGTTGAATCTTATTTTTTTTTTCAAAGTTGAATGAAATAAATAGATAGTTATATAAGTAGGTTTAATTACTAAAATAAATAAGTGATTTAATAATTTATACAGATGCGGTTAATTTTAACGATACTTACCTTACAATTAGTAAGACTGTCTCAAATGTTACAAAAATTGAGGCCGCCGTACACTCACACCGGCCGATTACCGAGATGAAATTATTAACTCACGTAACTCGGGAAAGCGTTGTTTTTTTAATAACCTTACGCTTTGACAGGTTAATTTCAGTCTCCTTTGCGCGGACTAAATAGTCGAACATCCTTGTTGAAGCCATTTTGAAATACAAATTTTGAGAATTTTAAACATTGAATGGATAGTTTATTTCTTCCGTTAGATCTCAATAAAAAAAAACTTTTTTTCGAATGGACAATTCCTGTTGGCAATATCGGCCTTTACAGCTTTACGCGGATAGAAAAATATATATTTGTAATTAATTAATTTTATTAAATGATTAATTATAAGCCTGTAAGGGCTGTAAGATTATGATGGATATTAAAGATATTTTTTGCATAGAAAATTACTGTAATCGTACTAAAATCTCAATTAAACATACATTATATGATAGACAGGCAACGATCCAAAGAATCGCTATCCAATCTAGCGCAAGCTCGGTGAAAATAATAGATCATTGTTTTGTTATTATTGTACCGGCCACCCAGAGAGGCGTGCCCTCTCACTCGCACACACACGGTGGTCCCAGGGTTGCCGCTTGCTGACTTGAGTACACATAATATATCCATTACGGCTACAAATACGTAATAACTGTTACGTGAGATACGACCATCTGTCTTTAATTTCGAATGGGAATTTATTTCAGCAAAGAAAATGTCGTATCCTTCGTTTAAAGTAACAACTGTTGACATCCTTCACATTTTACCTAGTTGTATTGCGTAGCCATCTGTCAATGGTTTACTGGATCAACTTTAAATTGGCAGAATACCATATCCTGTTTAAAAATAAACCTAACCTCAAAATTGCTGTCAAACTTACCTACTACTTTTTTTTAATCGCTATCATTCGTCATTACATAAACGGACAATACACTATGGCATTTATGAGATATTCCTTCGAAGAAACAATGGCCATGGCCAATCCTCTGAAGTGGGCTTAATGAGAGAAGTATGTGAGAGAATTACAATAGGTCAACTGCCAAGAATGGCAACGTAAAACCGATGAGCAAACAAGTTTATCTATATTTAATATTATAAAGAGGAAAGATTTGATTGTTTGCATTGAATAGGCTCCGAAACTACTGGACCGATTTCAAAAATTCTTTCACTGTTAGGAAGCTACACTATCCCCGGGTGACATAGGCTATATTTTATTTATTTTTTACTATTTTTTCTGAAGCGAAGCGAGGGCGATTTCCTAGTACACAATATATTGGTACTACTACATTGATAATATTACAGTTGATGTGACAACCCTAGTTGTCCCGTAACAAGACCTAACAGAGGAGGGCGAATCGCTACAATATGGCGATCATTTTTTACATGATTACTTCGCGAGTGTTTATAATAAATCGCGCTCCGCCACGAATAATCGATGGGACAGTATTAAAATTGCATTAATTCGTACTTATCCGATATAATATCTCTAGGTACATATCGATGACGTAGACGATTAATCATTCGATGAACCGGCAAATTTAATCGTTTCAGCTTCGGGCACGGCAGCCCTGTTGGTCTTTTTCCGATTCGCTGATTGTAATTACAATCTAATTTGTAAGTACCCACATTACTCATGTACTATTTGTTCTATCTAATCGAAGTAATCGATTTTGTGGTATTAGATGTCATATGAATTTTGTTACGCAAATCGATTGTTGACGATTATATTAGATTAGATACTATTGTCAGGTTCAGATGTAGATTATTATTGTATTTTCTGGAGGTGACCTAATGTGAAGAATTGTCGTGGTGGTAGGTATTGGCCAGGAAAGGGGAAATTAAAAAAAGTCTTTTTAATATAAAAAAATACTGGCTTCAAATAGAAATAAATATTACTTCAAAAGCTGAAAAATAATTTAATGAAAAACAAAACTTCCTACTCCAAAAGAACAATGCCCAAAAATTATTTTTTATTTTTGTTAGCGTCTTAAAACGTCAGTTATACCGAAGCAATTCAATCATTTTTTTACGTATTTTAAAATTAATACCTATACCCGTATTACCCAGAGTAAAATAATTTTATTAATAAGTGATGAATTGACTATAATAACAATGATGTCAACAATGTCAATTTTCATTCGGGCACTCACTTCAATACATAGATTGTATCATGCAACATAAAGGGAGACTTCTGGCCAATATTACAGACAGAATTTCGTTATAAATGTTGGTATGACAAATGTAATGATGTCAAATTTCCATATCCGGTTGTCAATCAAAAAAAAGTCAGAATAAAATAATGGTAAAAATTACAGGCAGCCGTAAGTCTCCCCTACTCTATAACTCAATGGTTATAAGAATTCAATCTCAAAATACTTTGGTTCTGGGGTGTGTCTGCTGAAAATTCTTATATATCTAAGCTCAGAAATTAAAGCGGCGATTTCTAGATTTTTTTTTATTTTAAGACGCTAAAGTTGAAAATGAAATAAAACGATGTATGGCTGTTGGGCATTGTTCTTTCCATAAAGCTACCACAGAGTACTTAATCGCTAGCTACTGTACTGAAATGTTTTAAGTCAGTACCAAGGTTTACATAATATGGTTTGTTTACATCTTGTACAAGATATTTTGGTATTTTATTTTCATATCTTTAATTATTTTACTTATCGGGCTTGGCATTGTTCTAATGGTGAGCTGCTGGAGGGATGGAAAGACGGAGTCAGTTAATTCTTTCTTTCTCTTTCTTCTTTATTGGTCGGCAAGTGTTACTGAGTCCATGGGCTCCACCTGCCATCAGGGTGGTTCATCAGCTCATTTGTCGCTTGGTTCCATCATAATCAATAACTTTTACATTTATGAACGTAGAACAAAACGAACTACATAAAGAAGAAAGCGAGAGACGGGCTTACCTAGCTCTCCCTCTGATAATAAAACACACATATCAAAATAGACACACGTATCAAAGATGCATGTCACCAATATTGAATTTGACTACGAGTATGTAGGAATGATCACGTAATCAGAGATTATTTATTCATGGATAATTTTACAATATTCCAATACAATATAAACATTATTATTTTTATAACAAACAATTCAATCAAGGTCCCTGAAAAATTAAATCAGGGCGAAAAATTAATGAGAAAAAAAATGATGTTTCCGAATTTTGTACCTACAATGTTCGGCAGGCAAAGAATGCTTCCAGCATTAATCCCACCTGTTGTACCATTTTAACGGTATAGGTAATAAAGTTTTACATAAATAAATAAAAAATTACTTGATTCAGCAACAAGTTATTGACATTATTTTTCGAGTTTTTCTCGTAAATAAGTTAGAAACGTTGCTCTACCATAATAACTGCGATATGGACGCACCATTAGAACCGTCTTTTATTTTTCTTTCTTAAGACCCAATTAAAAATTAATTTCGATACATTTCAATTTATTTAAACTAGTCCGGACCAATAAAATACGCATTAATTTATACCCAAATCTTTTACGATGTAATTGAACTCTAATAAGGTGTCCAATCCAATTTATCAATCGATGAATCATTTGAATAAATAACACCTACCCAGAGGTATACTCCAACTCCAACGCAACGGTAATACATAAGTGGTACTGTGGTCATAAACATAAAAATTTCTCCGTCATAAATTCGGTTTGATACGTAACTGCCGACATGACTGAATGATTGATCGCACTCCGATGCGCGGACGTGACTCCAACACCCATTACTCTGGCTATCAAACAAAGAGTTGCCCCCAATGATGGGCTGGCCGTGCGAAAGGCAAGTCGTGGAGTCATACGACCGCTGATGCAATGCGACGTGACATCCGATTAATGTTTGATGGGTGGCCGTCGTGAACTCGTGAGAGGTTCAACCGTCACCGTTCAACGACTTTTACTATTTAGAAATGTCTGGAACTTTCATGATTTTTTTCAGCAATTTTTCAGGAAATCTTCTTTGGGCATTTGGGCGTCTGAATGGCTGAAAATATTAAGATAGATAACCTACCTTAGGTTATCAGTTTCAGAATTTTAACTGCAAGCTTTTAGAATATTCGTTCCTGAATGATTCGCCCTTTGGGAGCTCTTTGGGGAGATTATGAGGGTAGTGTAGAATCCTCTCTGCAACCGCTTTTTTATGAATTGAACAGGCAAACGAGTAGACGGGTCACCTAATGATAAGTAATCACCGCCGCCCATGGACATTATCAATACCGGGGGCATCACCAATGCGTTGCTGGCCTAGAAGGAAACGAGAGACTCGCTTCCTTGAAGGACCTCATGTCATAGCTTAGTGGGAACACCGATGCAGGAAGTTCGTTCCACATTTCAGTGAAGACGTGGTACATTTCAGGGTCTGGGGTTAAAGGATGAATAAATTCAAATACCTAATAAAACTATACCTTATCTTTACGGTTTATTCCTGAAATCCTGAAAAAAACTTAACTTTGCCGTTCGAAAATAGTTTGCGATCAATTTACCAAATGCAAATAAGGTAAACATTATTTTTTTTGTGATACGCCTAACTATCTTACAAAACGGTTCTCCGATTGTTCCCTTCTGTTTTTCTTGCCTTGTAACTCTTGCAACGCATCTGAAGTTTGACGCGTCTGAGCGGTGGGAATTTCAGGAAAAATATCTCTAAATCCCCACCAGTTTCGTCTATTTCGTGAGGATTTCAGGACTGAATCCATAATATTACGCTAGATTTGACCTTGCTGCCATTTTAGCAGTCAAGTGTTGTCGACAAAGAAACAGTTTTCCAGTTGATAGTTCAGGGTTAGTAAAGAAGGAGACTTTAGAACCACACACCTTCATAAAAAATAATGAAAACTTTGTGGCTACAGTTTGATTGTTTGGAACACAATATATCTACCTAGTACGAATTATAAATTAATGTTATTATTTATTGCACCATTCTTTTTCGAAAATTAGGCTAGTCGGTCAGTGCAGTATGTAAATGTTGTCTATATTTAACCATTTCCTAAGTGCTTCATTTTCCAATAGTTAATTAAATTACAATAGTCAAATGCAAAACTGGTTACCATACCGAACCGCAGTGCCAAGGGTTCGGGGTTCGATTCCCAGCGAGGCGGAAATCTGGATGATGAGTTTGAATTCTTGTTCTCGGTCTGGGTGTATGTGTTCTTGTGTTTGTGTATTGTCCATGGGACCCACGACATCGGGAATCCTAGTGTTGGGCTTCGGGTGTAGTATAGTGTTATTTATTTATTATTATTTAATTCAAATCTTGCGTAATTTTCAGGTCGAAGTAGCTGCAAAATTTTAAAAGTACATCACAACTATTCTTCAAATCATTCAATTTTAGGTCTCCTTGAAATGCTTTGAAAGAAAGAAATGATCTAGATCTAAACTTTAGATCCATAACGACGGTTTTACAAAACCAGATTTTATAAAACCAATATTGATTTATTTATTTATTTAATCTTTATTGAACCAAAGAAAAAGTACAATGGGCGGACTTCATGTTAAATAGCATTCTCTAACAGTCAACCTTCACGATGTACAGAGAATAGTTGAAGGCGGTACAATAACCATAGAGAACAATATTGTGTGCCGAAAAGGAAAACATGAAGTATTGTTACTTATCTGTAGTTTCTATGACTGTCCATGAAGAAGATCCGATGAGCTTTTGCTCTCATGCAAGGTCTCCGCGGCCCAGCATGTTACTGATGAGAATAGATAGGGAGCTGAAGCCAAACCGAATGATAGGGCTCTCATTCTGTATAATTGGCCAAGACAACTTAAATCCGTGTACAAACCCGATGAGTAATTTTTTTTGGATTGCCTGAATCACGCCTGTTGAAGTCTGTGTCGCAATCTGCTCCAAAACTTACCTTGAAAGTTCAAAAGCTTTTTTTCTGGATTGAGGTATTCGGCAACTGCATATTGCCGCCATTATGAATTTGGTGACATCAAGTAGGTACTCGCCATCGGTAACTGTAATTTGCTAATTGATCCCCTTTGAATTGTCTCAGATATTTAGTAATTTTTCCTACCTGCTTAGGTGTAATTACAAAAGAAACTATTTTTAAAATTGCTGTTTCTACATGTATATAGACATAGGAGTTCTTTGAGATATAAAATACACTTATTTCATTGCTATCAACATTACGCCCAACTGCAGATTTAGTAGAAAAAGAGCACTACCTATATAGATTACGTATTGTCTATAATCGAGCACAAACAATCAAAGGAACCGCACATAAGTACACACAGCTTCTTCATAACAATGCTTCATGTTTTCTGGAGGCATAATAATAAATAATAATCATTAGATTCTAAAGTGCAATCCTCAACCTTATGAAAAACTTAAATCCTGAAAAACCTACGCAAACGAAACGTCAAATCAATTAAAACAACAACAAACAGTCCTAAATATAAGTTAAACAAACTACACAGTTGAACCGAGTTGAATGTTGAAACATTGTTAAAATGTTAAATGGCGGTGTGTGGTACAGAGAAGGCATGCTTCATGCTTGCCTCTCTGTCTCGGGCGGGGCGGCAGACGGCAAACCCACGTATTTAGAGGCCTCTATGTGAGGTCCCGATGGTAATTTATTAACAGGGCCCCACAAACACTGACTTTCGAAATACAACATCAATTCCGTTCAAGAAATCGCTATAGGCATAAATTATTACGATGCCCGTTGTCTTTTTTAACGCCTCACCGTAGAATTATAAAATCATGCTAATCAAGATATCTTTTTCTATTACGAATGCCGTGTGAGGCTTTTCGTGTATTTTATCGTTACTTAATACTTATGTACTTTCCCCTATTAAATTTTGAGTACCTATAACATATTTTCGGGATTAGGTAGTTAATAGTTTCATCTGTGTAATGCTGTTTTCGTGCTTGCGAGAGAAAGCGGAGTATGGTGAAGGTGAATCAAGTCAAAGTGCACAATTTATTGTTTACTAGATTACTATTATTAGGCATGAATGGTAACACGCTAAGTATTGTTTGATCTCCGCTATTTCTGTTTTATTACGTGAATGAGTTGTTTTTATTTCTTGTCTGTATGGAATGTAGGGATTGCTTTTATTACTTTTATTGCAGTCATTGAGTGAAATTGACATTGACTGCATTTTGTCTTTTGTCATCTAGTAAGATCTTTACTTAGGCTTTGCCGATTAAAGGTTACGCTGTTACAGAATATTAGGTATGTTAAAATATGTATAACTGTTACAGTTTTAAATGTTTCATACATACAGGTCAATGATATTATAAGTAAAAAAGAGATAGATATGTCATTAGCGCGCCGAAGATGTAGATCGTAAGAACGGTCATTTGACCTCTGTCTGCTCGTAGTCGCTCTGTCAATACAAGACGATATGCACGCTTTTGTTGTCAGAAGTGCTTGAGATTTGACATACAACCACATACCTACAACGTTAAAATGTCTTCGTGTATTATTGTAGTGTGATTGGTGTAGTGAAACAAAAGATAAACGTGTGTGTGTTGTAGCTCTTTTCGGAACAGATTTTTTGGTTGATTTGTAAGGGCATGACGTATCTATAGTTTTTTAAACATCATTGATACAGGTACACTCGGTGAATGGTGCAATGATGGAGAGGCGAAATAGGCACCAGGCAAAACCTGTGGTTTATTCGTGAATCGTTGACAACTCAGACTGCGCGATTTTGTATGCATGCCGTCAAATGGGTTTAGTTGGTATGGTTGCACCCCGCCCCCATGTGAGTCATGACTTTAGCTCTATAAACTAAGAGCAGTGGCAAGTGAAGTACTGCCTCGCCCAGTTTTAGTACTTACGCCAAGATTTTTAGAAACAAACTTTGCCTTGGAATCACAATGACGTAGATATTTTTATTTATTTATTTATTTATGTACCATACAAAAAGTACGGAAACAAAGGCGGACTATATCGGCGGATATTGTAGGTATCATCTCACCAAAAACATTCTCATATAAAATGTTGCCAAGACGAGACCATATGGCTCTAAGTACATCAAAAAGTTATCAGATCTCACGTAGAGCCAAGCTTCTGACTCTAATTATACAAGTCCCATCTTCACAGACGCTACGCCTTAGTCAAAATATGTGGATTAGCCGTTTCGTTAAAGGACTATTGTATCACAGAAAAGTAATAAACAGTGATTAAATTTTTCA
The DNA here is from genome assembly GCA_963932265.1 of Thymelicus lineola. Taxonomy (NCBI): domain Eukaryota; kingdom Metazoa; phylum Arthropoda; class Insecta; order Lepidoptera; family Hesperiidae; genus Thymelicus; species Thymelicus lineola. Next base: position 5,007,879 of record OZ010703.1, on the reverse strand, counting down.
CCTTAAGCCCGTTTATTTATTTATTTACTATAATTAAAACGGTTACAACCAATTACATTAATTATGGTCCCATGCGACGGTAGAGAAACGGTCAATCCCATTTTGTCTAAGGTGTCGTCAGTGAACAAGTCCTATCGACTTGTATAGTTAGGGTGTATAGAGAAAAGCTTGGCTTTACGTGAGATCTGAGAACTTTTTGGTATAGAGCTATTATAGTCTCGTCTTGGCAAAATTTTACATGAAAATCTTTTTGGTGGGATTTCACTTCTTTTTGTAAGTTGCATATGATGACATTATCACATAATACGAAAATCCATACAAACTTCCATACCCTAATTTAAAGGGTGGCGGGTTATTTACTAAAAATCCTAAAATATGTTTTATTATTTATAACAAGGAGTCCCTACAGCAATTTTCAGACCACTAGCATCAAAATTTGCGGAAGTCTGATACAAATTTCCATCCCCTAGTTAATGGAGTTAGGGGGTAAGTTTTAGATTTTTTCTTTGTTTGTGTACTTATTTAATACTAATAATAGCCCACATACCAAATTCCAGCTTTCAGCAGACTTCAGGAAGTATGAATAAATTTTGATGATCATCAGTGAATGACGAAATCGGGGTTTTTTAGATATCAATAATTATAAGAGCTATGCAATTGAAATTTTAATAATATGCTTACTAATAACTCCAGTATTGACATCATAACCCGTGAATTTTTTTTTACCTGATGTAAGCCAAACCCAAGTTATGAGGTTTCAAAAAACTAAGCGGTTCGAGAAAAGATAGGTAGTGCCGTCGTCTTGGCGGGGGCACGACTGTGCCCCCAGATTCGAAATGTCAACTCCCAGAACACCAACACTTTTTACAATTACAATTTATTAGTTGCAATAAGGAGCAGAAGAAAAAGATGTTATTCTAAATAGTATACTACTACCGCCATCTACTTTTAGCAAGAACTCTAAAGTACTTTCTGTGACTGCTACTCGACGCTAGATGGCATTAATATAAAATGAATAACTGTTCTATAAATTACTCTTTTAATAAAAAATATATCTTAGGTTGAATTAAAACTCATAATTTATTTTAATAGAAAACATTAATATTTTGAGACCAGTGATCATAGAGCACAAATATAATTTTAAATAATTTTACCACTGGTTGTCAGAATAAATCTGTCATAATAATCAAACAGAAGTGTCAAAACAAATCTTGACAGCAGCAATAGTGCAAACTGCAATGCAACTGCAATCGTAATTCGTTTTATTAAAGTCGTCGGTTAAATTAGTGTAATTTGACCAAATATATGGATAGAAAATAAAACACAGCTTCTGTTGATTTCTGATAAGTAATACCTTTCAACTAACTGGCTTAAAGTGGAGTTTTACCTACCTAATGGTAAGCATGCAGTGTGAGTAGAAAAGCCTCTTAGGGCAACTCAAACATTGTTACGAAAAAGTTGTGAACAGACTTCTACAAATAACCTATCACATAATGGATAAAAAAACTATTACAAATGTCTTAGAGTATTGTGGGACACCTTGTCCTAGTTTAAAGTATGAAAATCCACTGTTAGACAAAAACATTGCAGATTTACTTGCAAAGGGATTTATAACAATATTGAATAAGCTGGATTTAACCGATGAGAACAAAAGACATATAGTTATGAAAAATATTCGTAAAGCATGTAAAGTAGAACCATCAAACCATTTACATGTCGATGACAATATAATCGAAGTACTAAGAAATGGATATCTTGAGCTTCCTAACAACTGCAATATTAATAAGGATCTAGACACATTTTTAATCCGGAATCTGAAAGAAATCAATATTGGATCTTTGTATTCCCCATCTTTCAATCCAGATGTTATACAAGCTCTAGCAAATTTAAACAATAACAAGCAAGATATTAATGATGTTCTTGTGAAAGATATTATATACTGGAATGTTGATAGCAAAGACAACAGTTATTCAAACATACTAAAAACAATATGGAATGAGAAGTTCATACATGATTTGAGTAAACGCCAACCTGATGACATATCTATAAAAATTAAGCCATTGATTGAAGAGATATTACTTCTTGCTACCACAGAGATGATAGAAACTGTAATTGTGGATACAAATGATTGGTTTTCTGCAAAAACTGAGCTGATGAAATTAATTAATATCTGTTGTGTCTCAAGCGAATGTTTTCAAATTTGTTGCTCCATTTTGAACACTATTTTTATTAAGACTCAATTCAACTCTCACATCAGTGAATTTATAACTCTTTTCATGAATACTATAAATACAATTAATGTGGATTCCATTTCTGAATTCTATCCAGTACATTTACGACACGTAGTAGTATTACTCGATGTGAATTGGGAGGATTTATCAGATGTACAGCCAACATATATTACATATACAATACAACATCTGAATAGCTTGCATGAACAATGTGAAAGTGACTTAATTATGTTGTTATCTCATTTTAATAAGTGGTTCCAAGTTTATTATGATAGTACTAATAATATTATTCCCTCACCTATCCGACGTTATAGGTCCCTCCTCTCCTTGAGGAAAATATTTGAGGAAGAATACCAAAGCGTTTTGCATCGATGACATACAAGATACTTAGTATCATTGCATTTTTCTTGACTTTTATTTTTTTATGTAGTTCATTATTATGTTACTGTTAAATGATATACATATATAAATATATCATGTACATATACATATGTTATTTATAACTAGCTGTGCCTCACGGTTTCAGCTGCGTTAATTTGTGGAAAAAACTAACTACAAAAATATATAAAATATATGATGATAAATAGCCTTCTTCGATAATAGTCTATGAAACACAAAAATAATTTTTCAATTCGAACCAGTAGTTCCTGAGATTAGTGCGTTCAACCAAACAAACTCTGCAGCTTTATAATATTAGTATAGATATATTAGCTGACCCGGCAAACTTTGTACCGCCTAACAACTCCCCCTCTCCCTCTCGACTGTCATTTATAAAATAAAAAAGTCAGTTATGTTGCTAAGGTTACATTAGAAAGTTAATAATGGTTGTTAGGTTTTCAAAGAGATCAGACCACATACTACAGCTATGAAACAGACTTTCTGAATGAACTTATAAATATTTGACAACCAAATGACAATTTAACAAAAGACATCAAATGTTTCACAGCGAGGAAAATTTTGGCCGTTTCTTGATGGTCATACTATCATGTCATTTGTATTGGAAAATTAACTTCTAGCGACTACGTCATAACGTGACGTCACAGGAACATGTAGTCGCTACAAACTTGTCATTTTTAGTATTTTCGGTTACTTATTATTTATGTTTCTCACCATTTAAAGTTCCACAAATATTTCAAGGTCAAAATTAGCTAAATCGGTCCAGCCATTCTCTAGTTTTAGTGAGACAAAGGAATAGGAATAGTTTTTTATATATCTTATATAGATTTATTGCATTTATTTGATTTATTTGTATATATTTTTTATTTTTATTTATGTACCTTCTTATCTGCATAATATGTTATTATATTTGGTTTTAAATATTAGCTTGTAAAACTTACTGTATGCACCTTTACTTACATCTGTCCTCTACCCTTAGGTTGTCTGGTAGAAATCGCTATTACAGACCGACTATTGTGTCGCTACTGCATACTTGCATTGTAATATTAAATGTACTTCTAGTGTGCAAAGTATATTGTATTGTAATAATAAAATTGCATGATTTTCAATAGTTTTTAATTGAAAAGCTTATAAATCAAATTTAAATGTAACAAGATAGAAGCAATGTAACTGAAAAAGTGAAAAATAAACATAACTCTAATAACCAATATCGAATTTTAAAGGAGATCACCAAAATTGGGCCAGCTTCATTGTTCATTATAGAAACCATACCTCCAAAAAAAAACTAGATTTTTGCCTGATTAAATATAAAAAGTACTATGTACTGTTATTTCTCTTTCACCTCATAGAATTTTTGGAAACTTATTTGAGTTAATGAAATATGCTATATTTATGTATTAAATAACATAAGAATCATTAATGTAAGTAATGTTTGTTAATGTAACATAATTGTTACATTAATGATATTTTTAGCCCAGAGGTGTATGGGATTTTGGCGATCTCCTTTGAGGAACATAGCTTAAGCTGTCACAAAAATCAAAAACAAAGTAACAGACTTATAAGTAAGTTGTAACAAGGTATTTTATGGTTGAATAAGAACAAAAATAAAAGCAAAAAAGAAAATGTGTCAGTTATTACAGAATCCCAAGTTCCAAGCATTGTAAGTATAAGTCATCAGAAAATTTAACTGCTCCCTTAGTTTCCTGTTCTGTGTACCACTGCATAGCTAGTGTGCAAGCTAGTTGACTCTTCTTTTTCGCTATGTCATGCGTCCAACTAGCTATATGTTTCCCCATTGCTTCCCAAAATGGAAATACTTGGTTACAAAAACCACAATGAAACAGTCCTGGGCGAACCTAAAATTAAAAATTATATTATGTTCAATAATTTAAAAAAAAGCTTACACATAATATATTTTAACAATATGTAGATATCATATCAGAAACTTGCTATTTAAGACAAGAATAGTCTTCAGTAGTCAATTAAATAAAAAAGTCTAACTTACAACTCTTATAAATTCATCATCCATCAATAAAATATCAGCAGACACAAAAGCATTTCTATGTTTTCTAGTAGTCCAATGTTCACTTAAATCATCCCATTTCATGACCACATCACAACAAAGGCATTTTCTTTTGGGCTGCTTAGCATTGTCTATAGTTTTAATAAACATAAAACTCAGGTCATCTACGCATACACTGAAATTGATGCACATAGATTTCAATGGCTTTGCATGAAACATGTCCTTTAAAAAGTGTTGAAGTGCCAGTGTTCTGCAACCTGGCACAGTGTGTCTTTTGCGGGCTCTCAGACCATTTAATTCCAAATGACCTCTGTGTTTTAACCCGTTAACATGTTCTATTGCAACTTTCATATGCGCCGATATGTAGATGTCACATAAGGAACAATATCCCTTACTGCCTCCTTCGTTTAGTTTTATAAAATTTTCTTTACCATATTTAGCTAGTTCAGATCTACGCTTTCCATGGTCTTCAGGATCTACATATTCAATGGTGTCTTCGTGGAATTGTAATGTATGCTTAGACATTGCTTTTAAAGTGACATCAACAGAGGCATCACAAAGCCTACATTTAGCCGTTTTCTCCTTGATATTGATATCATATTTGTCCTTTTCTATATCTACTAATATTTTCAAAAAGCCTGGCGGTTCACATTTTCTTTCTGTTTCATTATTTTTATTTAAATCTTTTTTAGCTTTCTTACTTTTTTCTTTTTTGCAACTATGCTTCTCTAAGCCATCTTTATTTATGTTGTCAGAACAACCAAAACAGTAAAATTTATCATCTTCTATCTGTAAGAATATGAATAAATATTATTACTGGTGATAAAAATCATCAATAAAAAATAGATATGTGCAAAATAACTTGTCAGTAGTAAGTACATTTGTGAATAAAAAATTTAAAATAAATAAAGGTAACACACCTTCCTGAAGTAGTAATTATTAATTTCAATAATTAGGCTCTGAATTATAAGCACCATGTGCTTTGTATTATTTATGTGGTCATTTACATTGTCAACAATGTCATTACACAGCAAACATTTATTGTTATGAATGCCATGCCATTGTAGCTTGTTTATCATCAATTTTGGGAACTTTATACACCCAGATTCATCACGTTTACCCATTCCAGTCCTGTTAGGGACCATACCCGGGTTCAGTTTATGTTTCTTGTGATCGTCGGACTTCATGTGTTCTTGCAAAGCTTCAAGCTTGACTACAAAATTACAAAGCTCACAGTAGTAAATTGTTCCAATCTGAAAATGTTGAGAAACATAAAAATATGTTGAATATGGCTAGAGTTCTCCTTCAGGGCCGGCGTTGCATTGGCGATTCCTCTGGTATTGCTCATGTCTATAGGCGACGGTAACCACTTACCATCAGGTGGCCCATCTGCTTTTTCGTCTGCCCTTCAGGCTATAAAAAAGGCTAAAAAAAGTATCAGAATACCTAAGGAATTAAATTACCGTACTATATAATTGATCATAAATTATTACCAAAAAACCCTACTATTGGCAAATTTTATATATTCTTAAGAATATTATTGAGAATTTAGTAAGTATTGATAGTTATCTGAGATTACTTTAGATCGACAAATTAAATTATGATAAAAGTAAAAAAACCTTGTGTATGAATTCCTTGTATTTTGAGACATTGTTTTGTTGCTTGATACTGTGCCTGTGTTTTTCCCATCGGATGTGCTTTTCCACGTCTGGAACAGTTTCAAACGATTCTCTACATAAAAGACAATGATAGTCCAACTCGCTGCAGAGAATCATATTCTTATAATATTTATTCATATTGGTTTTGTCGCACAGGATTCTTTTACAAGAAATCTATAGCTGGAGTCGTAAATTAATCACATAAATCCCCTAAATCACGTTAGTTCATTATACTTATATTTCGAGAAGAGAATGAACTGAACAATAGAAGTTAGAAACTAAAATTAGTGAATAATATATGAAAGAAAGACGGTAGGTAGATATTTGATTCAGTTCAATTCAAATCACAATTCACATCTCGAAACGAATACTTGACATTTGAATTTGAGGCGGTTATGCCTTAGATCCCACTAATTCAGCCTAGCTATTTCATTTATACTCTATGGTAGGCAGTTTATTATTAAGCCTTATCTACATACTTAGCGAACCATCATTAACTATACAACTAGACGATATAAAAATAAAGGGTTTAGGCTCAGCAAGCCCTGAAAAAAAATTGTAACATGGATTAGAGATGAAAATGCAAACCGTGTCATCCATAGCAGCTTGCGTAAGAGGCTTGGAAAAATGTTATCATTCTTTTTTTCATTTCGTTATTGAATGGATTTGCCACTGCCACAAATCCTAGAGAGAGTAATGAGCCTATACAAGTGAGCGGAATCTATTTAAAGGCTCACGAGCGACGAGTCAAGGTTTGAAAGTGATGGTATGCCGTGTACCCTATGCGTGTACCTATGTAGATGCGGCTTTAGAGGTTACAGAGCATAGATATAGAACTTCTAGAAGTTCTATATCTATGTTACAGAGGATGCGTTTGACATTTTTGTTTGACAGTTGAGTGACTGACATTGACATTTAATTGTATGCATGTTTGCTTGGCTTCATTTTATGACTTGATCGAATGGCTTGTGTTGTGTGTTAAACTATTTTCGCGTTTTATTTTCACAAATATTAACTTTTCTCTGTTACGAGTACGTAGATATTTATTAAGACGTTTAATTATGTGCATTTTATACAACTTATATCTAGGTTAATATTATCGACCTTACACAGCGGCATCGGCGTCCTATAAGTCTTACTACGACACCAGCGATTATTCGTTTTAAAGATAATATACATAATTGAAATTTTAAACTATATGTACTATTAGAAAATAAAGTGCTTCCGGGGGGAGTATTGTCGTATTTTCTTAAAATGAGTAAACGGCGGCGGACCTCCTCGGCCGCCAGCCGCGGAGCAGATGGAGACGACAGTGATGATGCAGTGGAGCTCAGCAATCCTGGACCTCCTCCGTCGAGGAAAAAGAAAAAGCTAGAACCGGTAAGTCTAAAATGTCAAAATTCACATTAGTTATACATCCATTGATGTCCACGAAATGTTTGGATGGATGGATAGGATGGATACGTCCACTACATCGTGCGATGTTCCTCGTCAAAGTTATTGTAATAACCCGAGTATGACGAAGCTACATTTTTTAAACTGTGGCGTCGGCATACTTGGTCACATCATACATTATACAAGAAATGAAGTAATTTTATTTAACAAGACCCTAAGCATTCAAGAAAGAAAAAGCATGAGTTTATTTAAAAGGTCTCTGCCCAATTATCATTTACTTTGCAAGTTGTACAGAAGCCACTTTAGGATTTCCTTCTTTTTACGTAAAAAAAGTATTACTAAAACTTTTTCAGAGTGAAATATGTCAACAGTTGTATGATACAATCCGTTCATACAAGAAGGAGGATGGTACTCTCCTGTGCGACTCCTTCATACGAGCCCCGAAGAGACGTCAAGAACCACAGTACTATGAAGTTGTTTCACAACCAATTGATCTGTTGCGGGTAAGACAATTGATATTAAGGAAATCTTCAAATAATTCAAATGCTATTATAGATACTAGATATTAGTTGGTGCTCGCTGTACAATTACGTGTGACTTTGTGCGCAATTTTATAATTTTTATATATTCTTATAAATTTTTACACCTAATTTCATTGCCGTTAGTAGTAATTCTTGTAAATTATGAAGTTAAAACACTAAATCAAGTGTTATTTGGTGGATACTTTTAGTTTCTAAATAATAACTCAAGCAAATTAGTAAATAAAAATCTATTCCTTTACGGAATATACTTATAGTTTGAAAGCAAAAAAAAAAAAAATTCCATTTTAGGTGCAGCAAAAGCTCAAAACAGACACTTATGAAGATATAGATGAGCTCTCAGCGGATATTGAGCTCTTGGTGAACAATGCTAAAGCCTTCTACAAGCCTGACTCCGTGGAATACAAAGATGCTGTTGAATTGTGGAAGCTCTACAATCAGAATAAAAGTAGTCTTGAGTGTGGTAAAATATTTTTTCTGGTATTTAGTAATCTCTCAGATTTTGAAGTTATTTTTAAAGAAACTAGAAATCTTTATTTACTATTGAAACATTTAAGATTCGATTTTAAATCCATGATCAATCAGTTCAATCAAATCATGCTTACATCAAATTATACACCTAAAGAGATGATATGATCTGCAATTTCTACATAATGAGTATTACTTATATTCAAAATTTTACCAACAAAAACTTCCATGAACTACTTGTTGATAAACATAATTATCTAGATCGCCATATGAATAGGCACTGACTTAAAACATTTCAGTAGACAATGTATATAATAATACTTAAAGTTAATAAATATGTAGGAAGTTCAGTTTCTTATTAAATAATTTTTCTCTTTTAATTTTGTTTTTCATTTTGACGGCAGGTCAAGTTTTTACTAAACTTTTACATGCTGATACAATAAATGCATGTTAGCTATTAGCTTCTGTAAAGAAGTGGCATAATTTAAGGCAGATAATATGAAAATTTTGCTGTAAGTTAACTCAAAGTTTATCTCACAGGTGAAGAAATCAAGGTACCGAAGATGTCTCGCAATGGGTCATCGAGTAGAAGGTCCGATGTAACTGAAGACCTTTCAGACCTTTCGACCAATAATGAAGAAGATAACATCTTCGAAGAGCTGTTTAGTTCCGTAAGTCACTCAATTTTTGAGCTAGTAAGCGCTTTTTAAGTGTTCATGAGTATTTGTCAATTGTTTGTAGTTGCATTAGTATTGAAATGAGATTTAGTTGTGAGGTTTAATGTACTCTTTAAATAAAAAATAAATAACAAAAAATTTTTAATGTAATCAGCCAAGTCAATGTAAATGCGTTTATTTTATTAACAAGTTGATAGTGTTTGTATTTCTGTTTGCATTAACGACAATTTGAAACAAATTCTCGAAGCTATATGGCGATTGGGGAGAGCAAGTAATTAAGACGCATGCATAACAATTTATTAAGTCACTGAACTTCAGAAGGTAAAGGTGAAAGAGAAGTTTCATATAGTTAGGCGTTGTGCAAATATAATAGGAATAGTGTAGTTAGAAGTTATGGTTGATTAACTTTAACATTTGCTTTAACATAACTTTTCATAACAAATTTTCCACTTGACTAGGCGAAACACTCCACAAAATACAATGATTACCAAACTCGTACCAAACCCTTGACTAAGTGAAACACGCAATAAGTAAAGCTTCAAGTCAAAAATCATTAAATTTTTGACTCCATTTACATCTGTAAAATGCGTCTAGCCTAAGCTACAAAATTCAAAATAATTTATAAAGGTATCACTGATACACTTATGCACGTCAGTTTTTGGCTTTTCGGAAAGGCTTTTCTTTCATGGAGGAGAAGAAAAGCCTAAAGAAACTCCTCAGCACATCTTTTAAAAATAAAAATACATGGGTATTATATTATTACAAAAAAATATCACTAACTGGAACGAAACTGGTGACAAGGCTGGTCATTTCCATGCGTCTTTGTCATTTAAGTACTCATCTACAGTATAGTAAGCCCAATGTTCTAACGTGGACATTGTGTTACAGGTAATGACAGCAAACGTAGATGGCCGTCCTCTTTACCCGCCATTTCAATTTCTGCCTTCGAAACGCCGGTACCCAGAGTACTTCGGTGTTATCGATTCTCCTATCGATTTGAAAATTATCGCGCAGAAGATTCAAGGTGGCGAGTACTCGAACCTGAATGAAATGGAGGCAGATCTGTTGCTGATGGTCAGGAACGCTTGCCATTTCAACGAGCCTGGTAGTCAGATATATAAAGACGCTAAAGCTTTGAAGAAAGTGAGTAAACTGACTTTACAACTTTATTGTTCACATATCGACTATTTGTCCAAAGAAAATTCGTAAAATAGCACATACTGATGAAAAAAATTAATTCAGATTACTAATGTTGGGTTTTTGGTCTACTTTACACCTGGCTAATATTTTCTGACTTAATATTAGATTAAATGTAGTTTGTAACAGTTTTACAGCATGGCTTTTGCGTTTGAACTTTGGATGAAGTGTGAAAAATAATGTCACATTATACTGAAAAATTTACATAAATTTCCTTCACGGCACAATTATCACCTTCGCAAAGGGAAATATGCATTTACGCAAATATAAAAATAATTTTCTTTAAAATAAACCCTCATAAAGACACACTCATGACATTTATGTAGTGGCATTACCATTAAATAAGATCTTAGAGTAAAAATTTATCTGTTAAATAAATGTCTGCCAGCAATTCTTTGGTGGAGATCGGTCCAGATAGGGTTGTTTGATGATAAAAGATATAAGCATATAATATGCATGGTTTGCATGCATTAGTTAATTTAATTACTTCATGCTTTGATTCATAGCTTTGGCTTAGTGAGTGTGTTTTGAAATAATTGAAATATGGCTGGCTATGAGAAAAATTGCAATGAAATATATTTTTTGTGGACTTATGTACTAAATACATAGTCCTTTATGAAGCTGTAATATACATACTAGCAAATCATCATCGCAACATTCACAAGTCTAACTACAATTATCTCCACAAATTGATAATACAGTTTCTCTTCTATGGGCCAGGCTATGTGAGCCAATGGCCAAATGTAGATTAATAGTCCTCAGATATTTGAGAACCATATCGAGAAATAGCTAAAACAAGAGTCTTCATCTTCAATCTTTTGTTTCATTCTTTTCTACAAAGAGAAATTTACAATAAGACAATTTGTGAAAATAGTCATAGAGTAAACATTCACTCGTTTGGTCTAAATCCAATGTAAGTTATCTAATGATGATAATTCAAAGGTACAATCTTTGGGAAACCAATCTTCATACTATTTATATATTTTTAATGTATAAAACCCACCTTATGGTACCTAAGGACAAAGTGACCAATGACAAATGACTGTTTTTCTTGACGATCCTGTAGCCTAGTTGGTAGCGACCTTGCCTGCGAAGCGAGGGGTCCCGGGTTCGATTCCCGGCCGGGGCAGATATTTCTATGACAGATACATATTTGTACTCGGGTCATGGCTGTTATATGTGTCGTCCATGCCACCCTCGACATAGGTGAAAACCTACTACGGGGGTATGAGCGTGTTTTTTTGGGTTTTAGATATTTATTCTCACTTAACATGAGAACATTAAATATAGGAAGGAGAGAACATACACGATTTAAGACAATGCATTCAATTTTGCGTTTACCCACATAATATCGTACAATCCGACTTAGATGTCTTATCTTGTCGTTTAAAGGTTTAAACGTTGATTGTCCGCAGGTAATCCAAGTTCGTAAGCAGGAGATAGACCAGCACGGTCGGGGAGGTCCCGCGAAGACGTCGGAGCGGATCCGTAGCAAGCGCACCTCGCGCGTCGGGCCCGTGCCCTCGAGCCGCGCGCTCGCCATCATGGACCCCCCGGGGTCTGATCCTGAGCCTGAAGTCAAGGTATGTAACTTTGGATTGTTGAGTAACTTTGGATTTTTCGGGTGAGTGTATTTTTGGGGTAATTTTAGATTTTTAGGTAACTTTGAGTTTTTGGGTAACTGAGTTTTTGGTAACTTTGAGTTTTAGGGTAACATTGAGTTTAAGAGTAACTTTCGACAACATATTTTAAGCAAAGCTTTGAATTTTTGGGTAACTTTGGATTTTTGGGGTGACTGTATTTTTGGGGTAATTTTAGATTTTTGGGGTAACTTTGAGTTTTAGGGTAACTTGAGTTTTAAGGTAACTTAGAGTTTAAGAGTAATTTCAGACACCATATTTTAAGCAAGTAAGGGGTTAGTTTAAATTAGTTTTGTGCAGCAGGATTCAAAGTTACCTGGATTGATTTTACAACATTGGGATTGCTTGCTCGTGGGTAATCCAGGCAACTTTAAGAGGTCTATTTTATTAATCTTTTTAGTAATAGTAGTAGTAGGAATAATATTTTACACAAAATAATAATAATAACTATGATTTGCAGCATTCTGAAGACAGTGCAGACAGTGATGAAGAAAAGGGCGAAAATGAAGATAGTCCTCAGTGGAAACTACTGGAGACAGTCAAGAATCACCTAGGACCTAGTGGTAAGAGTATTTATGACACAGATTTATTAGGAATGGGTGACTATGAATGATTCCATTAAAATCTTTTGAATTTACAAATCATTGACAGGTACACCAATGGCAAATCCCTTCTGGAAGCTTCCATCCCGAAGAGAATACCCAGATTATTACAAGGAGATCAAAAACCCGGTGTCACTGAACCAAATAAAGAACAAGATCAGACGAGGCAGCTATGGAACGCTATCTGAGGTGGCCGGTGATATGAACATCATGTTTGAAAATGCTAAACAGTACAATGTGCCTACGTCTCGGTTGTACAAAGATGCTGTTAAATTACAGAGGTATGTGCACTGTAGGGTACGAAAGAAACATACGACAATTCAATAATTGATATGTTTATGTTGTGTGTTTAAACATTTTGAACCGTCAAAAAAAGAATAAAATATGTACTAGCAAGTGCGGTGAAATTTTCAGTTGTAAAACCTCGGAAAACGGTAATTCGGCGCACACCAAATAATAATTTTAGTATTAAATTCCTTATAGGAAATTGCTCGCTGATAATATAGCTTTTTTTATAGGTGAAAAATTTTGGAAATCAGTTAAGTTTTTTACTTTATTCATATACAACTAACAAATACTTTAGCAGTGATAGATTAGTGGTTAGAACGTTGGTCTCTCGAACGTAGGGGCCCGAGTTCAAATCCTGGCATGGACCTCTAATTTTCAAATATTATGTGCGTATTAGAGGTTAATTATCACTTGCTTCGGTGAAGGAAAACATCGTGAGGAAACCTGCACACCGGAGAGTTCTACATAAAGCCCTCAAAGGTATGTGAAGTTTACCAATCAGCACTTGGCCAGCGTAGTACCCCTCACATTGTTGTAATTGTACTTCACTATTTGTCCAGGTTAATGCAAAACCGAGTGCAGGAACTATTGGACATTGTTCAGAGCTCGTCCAGCGATGATGAGAGCTTATCATCGGTGAAGAACCAGGCCGCCAACACGCCCCGGCCGCGAGGTGAGTCATGAAAAGGGGACTTTCCAAACACAAGTTTTCTTTAACCCTTTGCACTCGAGAGGTGAGTCTCGCTCACCACATGATTTATTGCCACAACTCGAGAGGTGACTCGCTCACCATTTTTTTGGTGCAGAAATTCGATGCGCTGTGTAAACTTATGTATCTTTATTTGGTAATTGATCATCGAATTTCCGCACCAAATAAAGTGGTGAGCGAGTCACCTCTCGAGTTGTGGCAATAAATCATGTGGTGAGCGAGACTCACCTCTCGAGTGCAAAGGGTTAAATGGAAAGATCCCACATCTATGTAATGAAATGTAAAATTCTGGAATAATAAACGATTTTTGATTTGATTTTTGAGATCGCCCACCATGATGCTACATTTTATTAGCACAGTCCTATTAAAATGGTAAACAATCTTAGTCTCTTTTTATCTTGGAATTTTAAAATAAGGCCGACACAAAATTAAAATAATTTGAAGACATTTGTCTTTATGAATTTATAATCATTTGATGCCAAAACTAAATTCTGTCAACTATTAATTATTTGCTTAAACTAAATCAAATTAATCTATACTAATATTATAAAGAGGAAAGATTTGATTGTTTGTTTGCATTGAATAGGCGCCGAAACTACCGAACCGATTTGAAAAATTCTTTCACTGTTGGGAAGCTACACTATCCCCGGGTGACATAGGTTATATTCTATATTATATATATTTTGTTTTTACTATTTTTCCTGAAGCGGAGCGAGGGCGATTTCCTAGTATTTCAATAAAAAGCCAAGATTGTTTACCAAATAACGTCTAATAGAACACAATATAATTATGTAAAAACTCGTATCTTTCAGGTCGCCCTCGCTTGAACCCAGCGCCGGTAGCATCCCCCTCCCCCGCGCCTTCCCCCACGGTCCCTAAGTCCAACCTCCCCCTGAAGAAGAAACTCCACTACGTGTCCAAACAGCTGGTAGAGTTTACCTGTTCTGATGGCAGACAACCCATGTTGTTGTTTATGGAGAAACCCAGCAAGAAGTTGTACCCAGAATACTATAATGTTATTGACCGGCCTATTGATATGATCACTATTGAGGCTAATATCAAGGTAATGTATTTCTTTTTTGAAATAAAACTTCTTTACACGCTTGGGGAGTAAGTGTGACGAGAACGTTACGAGAAGTGTGATCGGGTGAGGCGAACGGTTCGTTGGCGAGTTTGCTAGCGTTACGCGAGCGGTGATTGCTTGATTATTTCGTAATTTCATTTCGTTCTTGAACAATTTTATTTTATAAATTAATATTTCATAAATTCCAATATAGATTCTAAATTTTTAAATATACAACTAATTATCTTTCGTATATTTCAGAATGACCGCTATGGTAGTCTAGAAGAAATGGTATCCGATTTCCGTCTTATGTTCTCTAACTGCCGTCAATTTAACGAAGAGGGTTCCATGATATATGAAGACGCGAGTCTTCTAGAACGAGTCATGAATGAGAAGGTTAAAGAAGTAAACAATGCAGCCCCTGAAAGAGAAAGAAAGACCCCAGTAAAGGCCATTAAAGTCAGCAAAAGTAAAGCGCTGACACCGTTAGAGCAGAAACTGAGGACTTTGTATGATGCTATAAGGGATTATAAGGATCCTAAAGGTATGTCACTCATCATCAATATCATCATCGCTTCACTCACTGTCAGACTGTTACCTGTCAAATTGTGGAGCTTAAAGGTTCAGCATTTTCCAAGTGTAGATCGGGATTAACATATCTTTGAGAATTTAATAGAGAACTCTCAGATCCGTAGGTTTCTTACGATGTTTGTATTCACCAAAGTACGTCATTTTAAGTCTGCTACAGTGGTAGTCTATTGCCTAAATCACTTTGATTATGAGAGGAGATTCAATCGGAATAATCTCAAAATATGACATTGAATAATTTTTTTATGTAGATACATAATTAAACGCGAATTTTTGCTGACAACGCACAGTCTAAATCAGTGAAAATAAAAGCATGAAATCCTTGCCTTTCAAAATCTTCCTTATATAATCTGAGGAAGCACTAAGCAAAATTTTTTTAAATTCATCTCCTAAAGCTGGCTATACACCATCAAGTTTACTTGTCAAGTTTGCAGTTTGACTTGACGTGGCGTCCAGTGTGCATGAGATAGCTATATAGCTAGATAGCCATACCGTGGCTACATACCGTCAAGTTTACTGGATGCCGCGTCAAGTTGCAAACTTGACAAGTATACTTGATCCTGTATGACTTAAGGGACTAAAATAGAGTGTAAAATTTTGTATAAAATATTTTCAGTAAACCGCCAACTAGCGCTAATCTTCATGAAACTCCCGAACAAAACGGAGTATCCGGATTACTACGAGCTGATAAAGACTCCTATAGACATGGAGAAGATAGCTCACAAACTGAAGAACAGTGTGTACACATCGGTGAACGAACTGGCCTCGGACTTCATACAGATGTTTGATAACGCGTGCAAGTATAATGAGCCCGATTCGCAGATATATAAAGATGCTCTCATTCTACAGAGGGTTTGTCTGCAGACTAAGCAACTTCTCAGGTTAGTTAATAGAAATGTTGACACTAATTATAAATTAATATAAATTTATGTGTAAAGTACTAGTGGTAACATTTATAGGCCTAAAATATCATTCTTTTATCAAAATCAATCACAATAAATTAAATATCAGAATTAAATATTAAAATGTTAAAAATTGTACTCACTGTCACGTGACCTCAAACGCCATTTTGAAAATATGACGTCATTGTTCCTATTTTATGCAAATACAACAAACTTCAGTAGACAGATAGTATTGAATATCGGGTCGCTTCTACATTTTTTTTCGCGCTTCTTTAGAATTAATTCATAATTGATAATAATTTATTTATTTGCCAAAATGTTATTAAATTTAGTCAATACGTATAGTAATTTATTCAGCTATTTAGTTAAATGCAATGCGTACAGCCTGACCAGCAATGGACCCGAAGCCATAAGAATTGCCATGTGTTACACTTGACCAACCAACAATGCAAGTAGAACGCTAGCCACCTGATAGTGGTTTGGCCAGACTTTACTAAGACCAAAGACATCAAAGACGCGTTGTCGAGCGACCAGTAAGCGCCAGACTGTTATTACAATCGTTGTTGGTCCACAGCAATGATATTATATACAAGATATGCCAAGATGGCGCTGAAATTATGTCAGTCGAATTTAGACAAGTGTAGCGATTTTAATTCAGACAGTTGATAGCTGCTTCTGAGTGAGGCCGTCTAGCTGTCTTTTTCACTATTATGGTTTTAGTAGTGCCATCCCTTTTACATAATTTACCAATGTAATAGTGATTGGTGTAGTGAAACAAAAGATAACCGTGTGTGTGTTGTAGCTCGGTCGGAACAGATTTTTTGGTTGATTTGTAAGGGCATAACGTATCTATAGTTTAATATCTGGTCCACAGGGAAGACGATGACGCAGTGCCAGACGTGCCAGCCGCGGTACAAGAGTTGCTGCTCAACTTATTCACCACCGTTTACAACCATCAAGATGAGGAGGGCAGGTGAATGTTCAAATATATAAATAAATAACGCTTCACACTCATAGCCCCACACTAGGATTCCCTGTGTCGTGGGTGCCATGGACAACACATAAGACAAGGACATTCACACCCAGACCGAGAACAGAAATTCAAACACATCATTTAAATTTCCGCCTCGCTGGGAATCGAACCCAGGACCCTTGGCGCGGCAATTATTGTATCGTTCGGACACGTGATTTCAGTTCGCCGTATAAAAAAAAATATTATTATAACTTCTATTTCTACTAAAACAAATGTACTCCCACAGATGCTACAGCGACAGCATGGCGGAGCTCCCGGAGCACGACGAGGCGGCGGGGGGCAAAGTCCGGGCCATTTCGCTGGACCTCGTCAAGCGGCGCCTCGACAAGGGACTGTACAAGCGGCTCGATCACTTCCAACAGGATATGTTCGCTGTGTTTGAGAGGTTTGTGTGTTTTTTTTTAAGTTTTTGGTAAGAGATTGGAATTTTTTTATTTTTATTTTTTTAGGCGGGAATAAATACAATAAATTAAATTAAGATATAATTGTGATTATATTAATCTGATTAAATTTTATATAAAAACCCTATGCTACTGTTTGTGGGAGTTAGATGATTTCATACTATACAATACAACAAATTTTTCCGGAACTCTTCTCAACTCGTAGTATTTTATATAAATCAATTTTGAAGCTAATCACACATGTATCCACTCCCAGAGAGTTTGTTACTTTTTTTGTACTTATTTTGAATGGTTTGGGAGCAGAATGCCAAAAACGCAAAAAAAACATTGTCATTCTTCCATTCATTGCCGTCTATCTTCATCTCAGTCTATCATTACTTCTCTTACAGAGCCCGCCGTCTCTCTCGCACAGACAGCCAGATCTTCGAGGACTCCGTCGAGCTACAATCATACTTCATCGAGCAGCGCGACATTCTATGTCGGAACGTGCTCCAGTCGCCAGCCATGTCGTTCACTAGAGAGACGATAACGACGAGCGTGGAGCTGGTCAAACAGTGCAAGCTGTTGTTGGAGAATGATGATGAGGATGAGACCAGGTTAGTGGGTTTGGGAGGAGGGAGGGTAGGTGGTTTGGGAGGGTAGTAAGAAAATAGCGTTGGTATGAAAAGTAACTATGATTAGGATGATATAATGTTAGAGTGGGTTCGGGAGGGTAGTTCGATAGTGGGGATGGAACATTAACCATGATGAGGATGAGAGCAGGTAAGAGTGGGTTTGGAGGGTAGTTTGAAAGTTGGGATAAAAGTGACTATGACCAGGATGAGACCAGTGGGGGGCCTATTATGAACTTTTATAAAACCATTCATGTTCCAGGAAATTCATTTCTCGGGCTTTAAACGACGTATGATTGGCTAAAAAGTGTCACGTGACCGCTTTCGTAACACAAATTTGACGTTTACACTGGAACATGTGTGAAAATGAATAATCATAGCATAATCATATTTTAAGTGATTTTTGGTTATTTTTTTTTCTAATTATATTGGTCTCTTACACTTTTCCCTCTCTTCTGTTGTCTCTGACGCTTCTCTCTCTGTCCCCCAGGTCGAGTACAGACGAGTCGATGGCGAGCGGGGCCGCGCCGCCCCCCACTCAGTACCGCAAGGGGGACTTCGTGTACGTGGCGGCGGACCGCGCCCACAAGGACCACAAGGAGCCATCCATACTGCAAGTGGAACGCGTGTGGACCAACTCGGAGGGCGTGGCTTGTATTTACGCTAACGTGTACTTCAGGTGAGGACAACGGGACTGAACAATGATATTTAGAAACTATAGATACGTCATGCCCTTACAAATCAACCAAAAAATCTGTTCCGAAGAAGCTACAACACGCACACGTTTATCTTTTGTTTCACTACACCGATCACTACAATAATACACGAAGGCATTTTAACGTTGTATGTCAAATCTCAAGCACTTCTGACAACAACAAAACTGCCTATCGTCTTGTATTGACAGAGCGACTGAGCAGACGAGGTCAATTGACTGCTCTTAAGATCTTCATCTTCGGCGCGCTAGTGACATATCTACCTCTTTTTTACTTATAATATTGAGATGTAACACGGAAGTCTATCACATCATATACTCACGTATATCGATATTGTCACGCTCTAATTTAGTGATTTATAAGCATAATTTGTAAGATTAATTTAAGCTAGCATAAGCAACCCAGTCACGTCCATGTATAGTATAAATAGTATTAAATAAAGCAAAGGGATATAGAAGTCTCATTCGACACTTAAGCTGTTGTTGATTACTTATTCTCGGAGATACTCTCTCCGAGACAGCCCTCTCCATGGCTACGGCGTAGCCCTGCCCGAGACCGCTACCTATCTGCTGCTGGCCCTGCACCACATCACATGGCGACCCTACTCCACATCACAATATCATTGTTTCTGAAACCTATCTATTCTGTCTTGTATTGGTCGTTTTCGTTTTGTGTCGTTATTATCTTTGGATAGGTCGAAAGATCAAGTAGTAACAAGGAACACTAATAAAATATTGTGACGTTTTGGTAGTTGCTAGCTCTTCACTTGCTACATTCAAAGTCAAAGTCAAAATATTTTATTCATATAGGTATCATTGATACACTTATGCACGTCATTTTTTGGCTTTTCGGAAGGTGCTTTGTCATGGAGGAGAAGAAAAGCCTAAAGAAACTCCTCAGCACATCTTTTAAAAAAATATTACAAAAATGATATTATCATACAAAAGTTTACTATTCTGAGTGGAACTGGTTGCAGAGCTAATCATTTCCATGCGTCTTTGTCATTGTTACCATTTAGGAGCACAAAAGATTTCGGACTCACCTTCCCTCTTCTTAAGTAAGATTTTAATCGTAATTTAACTCGTAATTTGAGGTAAATCAAAGATTTTAATCTTAAGTATTAGTATTTCGATCTGTAAAAATTATCCTCTTGTCTAAAATATGGTCATATATAGTCTGTATTCTTAGACGACTAATTTGGTAAAAAATAAATTAAAAGATACTCATTTTATATGTACCTTATTTTTACGAAAAAATACCCTGTAATATTGTTTATTACATAAGATTATAGTAGATAGATAAATATATATCGAATCAGAAATGAGGAAATCCGTTGACGAACAAGGGTAACCGACATAGCTCAAAGAATTAGAAGGCTGAAGTGACAATGGGCTGGCCATATAGTGCGAAGGACCGATAACCGTTGGGGAAGAAAGGTCCTCGAATGGCGCCCACGTCTCGGAATAAGGAGCATAGGACACCCTCCCGACCAGGTGGACTGACGACCTGAAGAAGACAGCAGGCATCCGCTGGATTCAGAAGGCTCAGGACCGGTCAGAGTGGCGCAAGTTAGGGGAGGCCTATGTCCAGCAGTGGACCTACCAAGGCTGATAGATGGATGGATAGATAAATATATAGGTCCCCTCCCCTCCCTATCTCTTCTGTAACTAATGAATATCCCCATCCCCACAGACCTAACGAGACGTTCCACGTGCGCACGCGCAAGTTCCTGCAGCAGGAGGTGTTCAAGACGGAAGTCCATCGCACCGTCCCTCTCGACCAGATCGTCGGCCGGTGTTACGTCATGAACGTTAAGGAGTACTTCAAGAATAGGCCGGAGGGTAATAATCCTGGTTTTGTATGTTTTATCCACACACTTGAAAAAAAAGAACCAGACGTCACCTTGTCTTATCGAGAGTGACGCCGCCCGCTTGCCATGTGTGCGTAGTTTTTATTGCGGTCCGACTAATACGATGTAGTAATGGCAGCCGATTAATAACAGTATGGTGTCAATGTGTGTGTGACACTTGTACGAATAGAGGAGTTGGTATAGCTATGGATGCTTCACTGAAGTTGTTGCTGACAATCCGTATGGTTCTTTTTTTAAGTATGTGGTTTTATCAAATGAAAAGATTCGATAACGTTAGTAATTCTTAATAATAGAAGTATCCGGCAAACGAGTTGACGATCCACCTGATGCATTGCCAGTCAAGAAAGAGGGAAGAAAAAGAAAGAAAGAAACTAACTACACGTTTTAAAATTCAATAAACTCCCGATAGTTTTATTAACCATCTCGGTCAAGTCAGCGTTCAAACAAAAAAAATCGAATCATAAATAATCGGTTCATTCCTTTAGGAGGTATGATGGTATAGACAGACACGTCAAACTTAAAAAATTAAGGCGTAATAGTCGATCCTGCTAATTTAATTACTACTAATTTAATTACTTGGACGAAGCTCAACTACAAATCTCGTCTTTATGATATTCTCATAAGGACCTACTTATATTACGAAATTGGGTATACAATAGGCATGAAGACAGTAAGTAAAAACAGGTCGCCCATTGTTTTGTATTCTTTTTTCTTGTGCTCTTATGTATATTATTCTATGGTGTACAAATAATAAAGTGTTAAATAAATAAATAAAAATCACGTTACTGTCATCATGCCTATTGTCTAAAAAAATCTATAAAACCGGACGAAACATAATAATGTGTTTGTGTGTGTTTAGGATATGCGGATAAGGATGTGTATGTGTGCGAGAGCAGATACAACTCGAAGAACCGCTGGTTTAAAAAGATCAAGGTGTGGGAGGGTGCTGAAAATGAAGCCACTCTCATACCCAGAGAGGTAAGAAACTAAATTAATTGACTATTTAATGCCAGTGTTATTTTGCCTGTGTATTTAATCATAAAACAATTGCACGCTCAGTGGAAAGAAAACATAAGTCGTCTTACGTTGAATCTTAGTTATTAATATGATTGGAAAGAGGGACAAAAGCTGCTTATGCTAATTTTTTTTCAAAATTTTATCATTAATCTTGACGGTTTTGTGCAAGAAATCGTCATGTAAATTCCTTTGACTACTGATATTTTAACCGTTTTTTTGCTCTCCTGTAAAATTGCAATTTTCATCTTATTCCTTTTTTCCACTGAAGGTGCGATTTGTTCTCTTCATATATACGCATATTGTGAGAGTAACGAGAAATTTAATTTTCTTTTATCAAAATGATGAAACCACAGAGGATGAAACCTATCAGTAGAGTTATTTGATTCAAAATTGAATAGATTTTTAGTAATGATAGAATAATGTTTATAGTAAAAATATTCTTAAATATTTAAAAAAGAGTGAAAATAAATATTTTACTTTATGAAGTAATTTTTTTTATTAATATCATAAAAATACGAAACAATATGCTGTATGTCATAAAATGCCATTAAGTATGGACTATGTAATGGTAATCTAAAGTTTCTTTTTTACTCACAGAGTTATTAATGACGATGATAATGATGATAATTGTCATTTCAGACTCCCCTAGAGCCGAACAGAACAGTGTCAGTGTTCAGAGAACGTGTGGAGAAACACAAGGATGAACTCGCTGAGCTGGAGGTACTGGAGAATGTACAGGAGAAAGACAGACCGGTGAGTAAGAAACCAGTTATTAACATTAAAGTATTATTACTAGCGTATAGAACCGACACCGCGAACACCAAGTATGTTCCAATGCATTGGCGCCACGTGGCTTCAATCTTCAATGGATTCGTTCTATTTTGAAAGGAGAACCTCCCGGGCGGGACACACATTATGTTCGAGATGTACGTTCTATGACATTATACTTCAATGGTTTTTAACCATTATGTATAGTTTGTCTTAATTATTTATTAAACGATTAACCATTGATATGAAATTTTATTTATAGTAATATAACGAGTATGGTTGAGACTTGGAAATCAGTAGCTAATCATATGGTCACTGATTTCGTGATAGAATATTCCTAACTTATTGTAGGTTTTATAAAGAACACATACTTAGCCTGTGTAAGCTAGGGTATGCCGGAAAAAAGCCAGAGGAAAAAATTTTCCGGTCCCTTTTTACAAAAATGCATTGTTTCAACTTATCATCCCGGTTTCTGAAAAGCTGATTCACATCAAAATCAACTTGTACGTTTATTAACGTAACTGCTTAGTCGGTCGCTCTTGACAGAGTGGTTGTGGTTTCATGATGACCTTTTTTTTGGATAATGCAACTACTAAATACTGAGTCTGTAGTACCGCGAAGTACTTATCTTGGCGCGCTTATAATTATTATTAAACATCATTTTATAATAATTATGAAATTATTATTTTTATTACATGTATCATGTCAAACAAAGTTACATGTTAAAAAAAGTATAATTAAACAACTCGATAGTTCAAATAGCTGATTGCTTTCAGCAAATTAGTTAATTTTTAGATAAGCCTTTCAAAAAATTCCCTAAGTTAAATCCCCGTTCCCAGGACGTAGTGATGTACAACCCGCTCGGCACCGACGACGAGAACACGTACTACGAGCAGTACAACACTGTGTGCTCCGGGGTCATCAAGACTGGTGACTACGTTTATGTGGTCACCGACGGTGGCAAGCAGATGATATCGCAGGTCGACACTATATGGGAGACTGGGGAGTGAGTACGAAAGAAAAATAATATATGTAAAATTTTAACAAAAACATAATCTAAAATTTTAACAAAAAAAAAATAACCGACTTCAAATTAAGTACATCGTTTCCATTAAAAAAGAATTATGGAAATCGGTTGGGGTGATAGTGAGTTATTCGTCCATTTGTCGCGCACATACTTAATGCTTTAAAACTTATGTGGTTTTCTCATGGATGTCACAATATTTCGATTAAAAAAAGAATGCAAGCACAAGCTTTCGATTAAAAAAAGAATCATCAAAATCGGTTCACCCAGTCGAAAGTTCTGAGGTAACAAACATATAAAAAAATACAGTCGAATTGAGAACCTCCTCCTTTTTTTGAAGTCGGTTATAAACTCATGGTTCCACACTAGAATTCCCTGTGTCGTGGGTGCCATGGACAACACACAAAGACACACACACATATCGAGAACAGAAATTCAAACTCATTAAAATTTTGCCTCCCTGGGAATCGAACCCAGGACCCTTGGTGCGGCGATCCGGCGTGGTAACCATCGCGCCACACAGATCGTTAACGTCAGGAAAGAAACAAAGACAAAAACATTTGTTTCTCATTTACTGAATCTTGTAATACCTAATTCTTGACAAAAAATAACCGACTTCAAAATTAGGGATAACTCAAAAACTAATAGTTAAATCTCGCTCAAAAAGTGTGACCACATGATAAGCACCAGCTTTTGATTAAAAAAAGAATCATTGAAATCGGTTCACCCAGTCAAAAG
The DNA here is from genome assembly GCA_963932265.1 of Thymelicus lineola. NCBI lineage: Eukaryota > Metazoa > Arthropoda > Insecta > Lepidoptera > Hesperiidae > Thymelicus > Thymelicus lineola. The sequence continues at coordinate 4,983,328 of OZ010703.1, read as the reverse complement.
TTCTGAGGTAACAAACATAAAAAATACAGTCGAATTGAATACCTCCTCCTTTTTTGAAGTCTGTTAAAAACGGTTCAACTTTCGCTGTTGCTGCTGATATTTTTACGGAAATTTTAAGTTTTACTCATACAAACTATCGGGAATGTTTGTATAAAATTTTCAGAAATCCTTCTTTTTAGCTCTTTCCTATACGCTTCTAGGTTATTGTTTTATACTGTGTGAGTTATGTTTTTAGCAGGATTTTTTTATTTACTTTTATGTCTTTCAGCAACAAATGCTACTTCCGTGGCCCTTTCCTAATCTTCCCATCTGAAGTTACCAATATCATCAACAAGGTAATTTATTTGTTTAAATATATATTTTTGTATGTAATTTATATTTTTTGTACTTTTCTAAGTCATCTCTCTACTATATGTTTTTTGAAACATTATACGAATTTTATTTTAGCCGTTCTACAAACAAGAGGTGCTTCTGACGACTATGCACGACACTAGCCCACTGGTGGGGATCGTGGGCAAATGCGCTGTGCTCGACTACGATGACTATCTCAAATGTATGTATGTTACTCATTTACTAATGAGTTTCTGTATGTTCAAAATGTTATAGTTTTAAATGTTTAAATTATTAGCATTAATTAGAAGAGATTTACTATAAAAATTAACTATTAAAATATATTTAGAAATGGAAAAGTTACGCGATTTTGAAGTTGCGCTTACAAGAATAATAATGTATGACTTCACAACTCCAATCCGACGCGGCTAGTGTTAAGAAGGTCATTATTTTGCGTTTGGTTTGAATAAAATAAATCCATCACAGTGTATATTAACACACCTAATATCCCTACAGAAGTACATATGACGTACAGTCGACAAAATAATTAAGTATGCAGGGCATAATTCTAAAACCCTTTATAATGTTTAATATTACACATTATTTACGTTGTTATAGATGTTAAATCCTACCTTACATATACAGGTATCATTTAACATTAATAATAACACAAACAATCTGTAACATCAATAATTACAGAAGGTTTTATAATCATGCTCTGCACACCTAATTCTTTTGCCGACTGTACATACGTATATTTTTCAAAATGTCGCTCAAGGGCATGTCATTCATACAAAATTTATGCTCACAGCGACAATATTAATTGCTTGCGTTATGTGATACTTGTGGATGGCACTCGACGCTTGAAAGGAAAAAAATACTAAGCGACATTGAGCTAACTTTACAGGAGAGTAGTTTAAAGTTTAATTTTTAGAAATGTTGTTGTATATGCCACAATATAGATGATAAAATAAGGATTCCAAAACAGTAAGAATAACGTCGGTAGGAGGATTACAAAAAAATATATGATTTTTTCTAAAAATTCAAACTTTAAACTGCTCTCCTGTAAAGTTAGCTCAATGTCGCTTAAGTCCGATTTACATGTATTAAGTAGTTAAGTAGATAACTAAATTTTAAGTAAATGAATACGTGTAAACAGACATTTTAGTAACTTTTAGTTAAAATTTACTTATCTACTTAATCATAATCATAATCATAATCATTTATTTGCAGTAAATGTGGTAGTACAAAGGTGGTATTTTAATTCTAGTTAATATAGTTTTTCACACATTTAGCTTGTCCAAGCATGCAAATATTTAAAGAATTGTATTATAAGTCTAACAAATCTAACGGTATTAATTAATGATTTTCGTCAAATAATACTCTAAATAAAATTGAAGTTAAATGTCAATAGATGTAGTACATGTCAAAATTAATAGTCCATTCAATAGCGTTCAATGTCATTCTATAAATAATAAAAATAATGCTTAAAAATAATGCTTAATGATAATAATACTGCAATTAACATTAAATTTGAACAAGTTCATTTACAGAATAGAAACATTTATCAAGTAGCCATGTGCTTAAAGCTTTCTTAAATTTTATAAAAGGTTTATCTTTTAATTCATTAGGTAATTTGTTATAGATTTTAACTGCCATGCAATAACAGTTTTTACTATATTTGGCAGTTTTTGTTGGTGGTAGTATAAGTTTATTCGGAAATCTACCTCTATAATTAAGAATTTCCTTTTTTGCATCAAAAATCTGTTGATGAGAGTGAACAAAGTTACATATTTCATATATATATAAGCATGGTAGAGGTAGTAATTTTAACTTTTTAAACAGAGGCTTACAACTAGTAATACTGGGCACATTACAGATAGCACGTACGCATTGTTTTGTGCAATGAATGCCCGATTTATGTGCACTGAGTTACCCCATAGTATAATACCGTACTTTAGGACAGAAGCCACATCAGCCAGTTCAGTTTCGGGACCACTGGTTAGCAAGGCCAAACTGGCCGCAAAGAAATTGGGAGTGCTCAATAGAGCTAAGCAGTACTTCACGCCTAAGCACAGGTTGATGCTCTATAAGGCGCAAATTCGACCACACATGGAGTACTGCTCCCACCTTTGGGCCGGAGCCCCAGCTGGCCAAGTGGATCCGTTCAATCGAATTCAACGGCGAGCTATTCGTCTTGTCGACGATCCCAAGCTTACAGACGGATTAGAATCGCTTGAGTTGAGGAGAGATGTAGGCTCTCTCTGTGTATTCTACCGTCTGTACAATGGGGAATGTTCTGAAGAACTGTTTGGTTTAATACCTGCAGTTGATTTTCGTCACCGCACATCACGTACCAGGTTTCACCAACACTACCTGGATACCTGGCGTTCGTCCACAGTCCGGTTCTCACGTCATTTTCTACCTCGCACGTGTAAACTGTGGAACAAGCTACCTGCATCGGTGTTCCCTCCGAGCTATGACATGGGGTCCTTCAAGAAGCGGGTCTATCGTCATCTTCTTGGCCGGCAACGCGTTGATGACGCCCCTGGTGTCGCTAATGTCCATGGGCGGCGGTGATCACTTACCATCAGGTGACCCGTCTGCTCGTTTGCCTGCTTAAAGCATAAAAAAAAAAAAAAACATATCCGTGGTAAGCAATTAGAGCCGTCTTGACGTTGGTAATTATAGTCAAGCGCCATAAAGCATAAGCGAAGCTATTGATTTTATTGCAGACCATCTCTATATGTGGTTTCCATGAACATTTGTCGTCAAGTGTTATCCCTAAAAATATCATTGACTTGGCTTCAGTTATTGTTTGATTTTTATGCGTAATTTTAAGATTATCTTTATTTAGTTGTTTATTATGAAATCGTAAGTATTTAGTTTTATTTAAGTTAACGTTTAAGTTATTTATTGTCATCCAATTTATTATTTGCTGGACTGTATGATTAATGTCGTATTGAAATTTTGTAGGGTTTTTAGCTTCATCGGGTATTACTACGGAAACATCGTCTGCATATAGTGTACAATAATGCTTTGTTACATTCGGAAGATCATTTATATATATCAAAAACAATAGTGGGCCAAGTATACTGCCTTGTGGAACCCCTGTTAAATTGATTTTAATGTCTGAGTTACAGGATTTAAGTAGTAATTTTTTGTCTAGATGATTAATTTGAACATATTGTTGTCTATTGGATAAATAAGTACTAAGCCAATCATACACTCGGCCTCGTAGCCCATAGGCTTCACATTTTTTTAAGAGGATAGAGTGACTGACAACATCAAAAGCCTTACTCATGTCGAAGAATATGCCAATTACAGGTATCGATTTGTCAATAAATTGCATTACTTTTTCTGTGAATTCAAAGGTAGCTAAGGTAGTAGATTTGCTCTTCTGAAATCCAAATTGTCTCTTAGATAAAACGTTATGTTTGTCCAGAAATGAAGTTATCCGTGTATGTAGAGATCTTTCAAATATTTTTGATAGGACAGGGATGAGTGAAATCGGTCTATAGTTTTGTATATCCTTCTTATCACCTTTTTTAAATAACGGTTTGACAATTGATGTTTTTAAAAGCTCCGGAAATATTCCTTGCGTAAAAGATAAGTTTATTAGATAAACTAGTACAGGTGCAAGAGTAGTTACGCCTTTTTTAAATAAAAATGTGGGTAATTCGTCATAACCAGTAGAATATGCGTTATTCAATGACATAATTATTTTGTACACTTCTTTCGTGTCCGTTGGGTACAGATACATACTAGATTGAATCATACTTGATTTTATACAATATTGGTTTTCATTATCCTTTCTGCTACAACTACCTAGATTTATGTAACTTTCATTAAATATATTTGATATCTTGTCAGGGTCGGTTATATGTTTTCCATTATAAAATATTTCGTCAATGTTTTTTTATATTACAGGATCGTGTTGAAACGCTTTTTTTAATAACTTGCCAGGTGACTTTCCCGATGTTGTTTGCATTTGTGATATATTTTATATTTTCTTGTCTCTGCGCCGTATCAATACAACATTTTAATATTTTAGAATAAGAAATGTACCTTTGTTTATTACTTAAATTTCGTTTTTTATAATATTTAAATCTTAGGGTTCGTTTTGTAATGCAAGATTTTCTTATACCTTTTGTCAACCAAGTTAATCGATTTTTAGTATTTTTTATTTTCACAATTTTAAAAGGAAAACACAGATTAAAAAATAAAATTAAAGTTTCATGAAATGTCCGAAATGCTATATTAATATCGTTATTTTCGTAGACTTCTATCCAAGAGAGACTTTGAATGCAATCTATAAACTTTGTAATATTTTCAGGACTGAAGTCTCTAGTTTTCTTTAAATAGTAAGTAGTTTCAGTAATCTTTTTATCAACAGAAACCACCACGGCTTGAGCTTTATCGTGATCTGAAAGTCTCAGATCATACAGTTCACCTTTTGCTTCTAAATCATTACTAAATATTAGATCTATACAAGAGTTTAGTCTTGTAGGGTTATTTATATGTAGATGGTAGCCATAATTTTGTATGATTCTTCTAAGCTCCCTGGAGTTTTGCGTATCTTGTAAAATATTAATGTTTAGGTCCCCAGCTATAAATATTTTCCATTTCTTTGCCTTATACCTTAGTTTTATAAGTAATTTTTCTAGTTTTGCAAGGAATGTTTGTGTGTTGGATAATTTTGAATCTGGAATTCTATACAAACATAAGATAATACATTTATAACATGGAATTTCAATTCCACATACTTCAAAGGATTTCGGACACCACAGGTCCTTAAGCAGAGTTACTTTATTAAAATCGATATCTTCTTTGCAAAATATACAGACTCCACCTCGTTTTTGATCGTTCCTAGAGTAACAGTCTGCTAATTTGTAACTATTTAAATGAAGCAAAGATACGCTATTTGATTTCACGAACGTTTCGCTAAGGCAAATGAAGTCTACATCAATGTTATTTTCCCTTAATTCTTTTAGAGTTATATGAAACAAGTCGCGTTTACTAAGAAAACCTGCTATATTTTGATGAAATATACGAATATGTTTAGTGGTCTCGAAAAAACTGTATTTCACTAGTAGTATTTTTACTTGTTTTATTTACCACATGAAAATAGTCTAAAATTGATTTTTGATGTATTTTTTTTTGATTTATATGTAATGATTTATTGATTTGTGGAAAATAAGCCAAAATTGTATTTTTATTTTTATTTGTGCAATGACTCTGTGACTGATTCATATTTACTTTAGTGATCTGTTTATTATAGCTAATATTATCTCTGACAACTGAATTTTTCAGGAATGTATTTTTTTTATATCCGCAGAGATATTTTGTTTTATAATCTAAATAATCTATAGCCATGTTAATTTTATAGCACATTAAATTAAAATTAGTACGTAAAGATTTATTGTATTGAATGAAGTGAGCGTTAGGATGTGCGTTACATAAAAATTGTAAGTTTCGATTCAACAGTCTTTCATTAAGGTGTATATTATTGTCAATGCTTAGAACAAGAACTATGTTTTTGCTTAACATTTTAAGGATAACACTTAATTCAGATGTTATTTTTACAGGATTTGAGTCATTTTCTCCTATACATATAATAATTTTGTCATCACAGTGGAACTGATAATCTTGAAGTGTTTTAGTAATTTCGTCACAACTTGCGTAGGGCTTTGTAAACGCTGATACACCGTATTGATTATATGTTGTATTACTTCGAGATTTGATTAGAGTGGTTGCTAAGCCGGCAACTTGTTGTGTACCAAATATATATATTTTTGTTGATGTTTTATTGATTTTTATCTCCGCGAAGTCACCAGTAGTGTGTGAATTCGTTTGCGTGGCTACTTCTTTTTTTTCTTTATTCTCACAATCTTCTTGTCCTATTTCCTGTGGGCTTCCAATCACTTCAGTCTCGCTAGTAAAGTCCAATCGTAACGGTTTAATTTTTCTTTTATTTTTTTTCTTTTTGTTTGTTGAAGACTGTGCATTTGACTTTGTAGTTGACGTGCAGATGGCGATAAGTTCCCGGATTTTTCTTTCTTGTTCCGTTACTTTAGTTGTAAGAGATATGTTTTGACTATTTAAAATTTCTATTTCATTATCAGCGCTTTTTAATCTTATTTCTAGATCTTTTATCTTTTCTTTTAAACATTCTATTTCATCACTGGTATAAACAGTTGATAAGTCTGGTAAACTATTTGCGGCACTCGACCGTAGCGATATAGACGATAACTTATTTTCCTCATATTCTGACAATGATTCGCAAGATCTTTCTCTGTTTAAATTGGACTTTGTTTTACGATACGTTATGTTATTATATTGTTCCATTTCTGTAGTTGCCTTTTTTTAAATACTTCAAACGCTTCTATTGCTTTCATATATTTTGAGATATATTTTATTTATAAGAAAATAAAATTATATACTGCTTCTTGAAAAAAATAAAAAATATCGATTTGCTGAGATTCGAACCGGGGACTCTTGACGCGTCGCTAAGTGTCGTAGACCACTACACCACGCTAGTGTGCACTTTTTTAAACTATTTGAAATAAAATATACGGAGCTCTGTTATAGTTCGTGCGCTCCACGCGAGAGCGAGAGCGAATCTACTTAATACGTGTAAATCGGACTTTAGTCCTTTCCTTTCAAGCGTCGCACTGAAACTACTAAAAGTTCCATACATTGTTCTGTAAATTGTTCCAGGTCGTCCGACCGAGATCTCTGAGAATGATGTATATGTGTGCGAGTCGGTGTACGACGAGTCGAGCCGCGTTGCTCGCAAGCTCAAGTCAGGGCTGCGTAAGTTTGAACACACCAAGGATGTCACTGTTGACGAGGTATTTAACAATCTTGATTTATGATCTAAACTTTACCAAAAAAATTTTACTGATAACCCTGTAGTCTAGTTGGTAGCGGATCCACATGACAAGCATCAGATTTCGATTAAAACACAGGTTCTGTGGTAACAAACATAATAATCTAAAATTTTAACAAAAAAAAAACAACTTCAAATGAAGTACATCCTTTCCAATAACAATAAAAAAGTATCATCGAAATCGGTAAGCGTGATATTGAGTTATTCGTCCATTCGCACATACTTAATGCAAATTTAAGATTTATATGGTTTTCGCATGGATGCCATTGTCAGATCTCGCTCAAAATTAAGTGGGACCACATGACAAGCACTAGCTTTCGATTAATAAAAGAATCATGAAAATCGATTCACCCAGTCGAAAGCTCTGAGGTAACAAACATAAAAAAAATACAGTTGAATTGAGAAGCTTCTCCTTTTTTTGAAGTCGGTTAAAGATACAGTCGAATTGAATATCTCCTCCTTTTTTTGAAGTCGGTTAAGTATTCTTGGTCAGTTTATTATTCTTTTGGTTTCATATTCTATAGAATTGGCGGTCTATAAGTCAAGCAAGTTATTAATAAAATCTCCTTGTGTCAACAGATCTACTACTTCCCGAAGCCCCTGGGCCCGCCCGCGCTGGCCACCAGCGCCGAGGGTCAGCCGGCCTCTGCCTTCCCGCACAAGCCGTTCAACCCCACCATCAACACAGACTCCATGGTAATACCACTTACACCACACATACTAGGAGCCTTTCAATTATGGATTTACATTTTTTTATTTCTTAAATTTGCCACAAAGTACCCACAAGTGCCACATTATCTATCTATACTATAAAAAAACTCAAAAGTGTCTGTTTGTCTGTCCGGGCATCACATAAAAACCCTTGAACGGATTTCGATGAGAATTGGTAAAGTTGTTACTGATATCCTGGATCATATTTTAGACACCTGGAAAATTAAAAAGTTTTCCGGGAAAACAGGATAAACGTTTGAATAAGTTTCCGTATGCAAAGCTGCGTGCAACAGCTAGTAAAATAATAAAAGCAAGGCACTCACAATTTTGCTTGTGTGTGTATGTCTGTGAGTTCATGTGAGTCTGTGTGTTTGTGCACATGTGTAATTTATTCATATAGTGATAGTTATTAATAAAAAGAAAAAAATAACAAAATAATAAGATAAATAACGATAATAAATATTATTTCTGTACATTATAAATGTTATACTATATGTACTTAATTACGCGTACTATAAAGATATATATGCCTTTATACCTACTTTTCATGTATACGAAGTTAAAAATAATATGGTTGTTCGCTGTACTCGTAACTGCAGGACGGCAAGCCCCAGTTCACGAACCTCATCAACACGACGATCGGCAGCCAGGACGTGGAGATGTTGCTGGAGAACTCGCTGGACGACTCCTCGCTCGCGTCGCCCGCCACGCCGCTCTCTATCGGTGCGTATTAACGTCGCTGTATACGTAACGTGGACGGGGCATAAATACGAGTATACGTGCGTGCCCCGTTCCCGTCCCGTAAGAACCTCCGTGGCGTATGCGCTATCGTTTACATTTTCTATGAAACGATGTGTCCAAAATTTCACGTCCCGTCCCGTCCGGGGTAAAAACACGTTAAGTGTCCTTCGACCTTTACTGCGTATGATTCGTTCGGTAATGCGTATGATACGTACGCCTGTACGGATGATACGTACATGCATACGTATGATACCTACGACTCGTTGGTCGCGTCGCCCGCCACGCCAATCTATCGGTGCGTGATGCGTTCGGTAATGCGTATGATACGTACATGCATACGTATGATATGTACATGCATAGGTATGATATGTGCAGTTCGTTCTTTAGACGAGTCTGATTTGGTAGACAAACTTGGTACGACAATTGACTAGTTTTAGTATTAAAATAATGATTAATTTGGAAATTCTTTTTCCTTCGCTCTGCCATATTTTAAAATTACAAATTACGATAAAGATTACATTATATTATTATACCGATATTTCGTCTCTATGGGCCCATGACTCATGTAACTCTTTCAAAATATCGGTATAACAAAATACGAATCACGAGTAGGTACCTAGAACCTACCCATTTACATTTATTTTCTTTTACATCCGCGACGATATTAGTTTACGACCATGATACACTGTTTACTACATAAGACTTTCCTAAAAACGCTTGAATCCCAAAACGAACATAACATTAAAACTTTTCTATAGGTGGCAACAGTAATCCCTACAACCCATCCATGACTCCCTCGACGACCCAGGAGCGTCCCAGCAGTCAGACCGCTGCCACGCCTGCCAGCAGTAGCAAGAAGAAGAAGGAGCAGAAACAGAAGATCGTCACCGGCTACATCCTCTACTCCAGCGAAGTTCGCAAGGCTATCATTGCCAGCAATCCAGAATCTACTTTCGGTATGTTAATGACTCACTACTGGGCACGGGTCTCTCTTGAGGCCTAGAGCATACTCCACCACGCTGCTCCAGTGTGGATTATAGTAATAAATATTGTAATAATTATAGTAATAATTAGAGTTGGGAGTCATAAAAATAAATAAATAAATAAAAATATTAAACCTAGTGCGTGCAGAAGAAAAATATTTTATTGGTTGCAAAATAAGAAGCATATTCTCTGCACGCGTACTTGTTATAAGGCGGTGGCCCAAGTCAAATATGTTACATAGATATTTTTACCTACCTGTTTTAATAACAACAAGGATGTTGACAGTAACTGTAAATTAATAAAAATTTATGTTTGAAGTATTAATGGTAAGATTTAAACACCTAAAATATTATTCTTTAATCGAAATGAATCACAATAAATTAAGTATAATGAATTTAAAATGTTAAAAATAGTACTCACTGTCACGTGACTTCAAACGCCATTTTGAGGTTATGACGTAATTGTACGTATTTTATAAGCAAATTCAAGGAACTTCAATAGACCGCTAGCATTGAATATAGTTCTGTGACGTCACGTGACGTTTTTGGTGGGAAGTTTGATATTGATTTTTGTTTAACAATTTTTTAATTTACATTGAACATTATTATTTTATAAAAAATTTTTCGTGAACATTAAGGTTCTATCTATAAAATAAAATTGAATCCTAAAATTAGTCAACATACCTATTGGAAGACATCGTATAATATTTCTTAATACTCCAGTTAGCGATATGAATTACAAATTTTTGTTATTTTTTGTTACATATTTTTAACCGACTTCAAAAAAAGGAGGAGGTTCTCAATTCAACTGTTTTTTTTTTATGTTTGTTACCTCAGAACTTTGGACTGGGTGAACCGATTTTGATGATTCTTTTTTAATCGAAATCTGGTGCTTGTCGTGTGGTCCCATATAAATTTGATCGAGATCTGACAATGGCATCCATGTCAAAAGCATATAAGTCTTAAATTTGCATTAAGTATGTGCGTGATAAATGGACGAATAACTCAATATCGCGTCAACCGATTTCGATGATTGTTTTTTTATTGGATGTACTTCATTTGAAGTTGGTTATTTTTTTGTTAAAATTTTAGATTTTTACCTACCTAGTTGAATAACAATACCGTGTGTCCAGGCGAGATATCGCGCATCGTGGGCAACGAGTGGCGCTCTCTCCCAGCGTCCACCAAGCAGAGTTGGGAGGAGCGCGCTACCCGCTGCAACGAGGAGACAGCCGCGCGCCTCGCCGAGGAGATGAGGGAGCTGTCCCAACACGTGAGTCACTCAGTAACACCACTACGTCACGTCACGTCACGTCACGTCACGTCACGTCACGTCACGTCACGTCACGTCACGACACGTCACACTAACACAACGGCCTCTATCTCTCTTTTTTTTTATTGGTTTTTTTTTCTTTGTAGGACACATATTTGTTCCCTCTTATATTACGATCTAGCCTATAAGACTAATAAGTAATAATAATTTAACTTAAACTAATAATCTAAATTTATTATAAGAACATGTTCATTAACAGTTTTCTTATTGTCTCTATTTGAGGGGAAGTCACTTTGTTCATGTGTCTTTACTTTTTTGATTGATTGGCATGCTTTTTTTAACTAGGGTTGCCAGATGGCAAGACTGAAATATCTAGACAAAATTTCAAAAAGTTGGAATTTGTTGAACAAAAAAATTTTTTTTGGAAGTAGCCGGCAAACGAGCTTACGACGAAAAAAATATGGCTAGAGCGTGCAAACACGTTCTGTTGAATCGAGTGGATTGTCGGGACATTTTGTATTTTGTCGGGACTCTGGACATCATGTGAGATGTCGGGACAATCCAGACGAATCCCGACCATCTGGGAATCCTATTTTTAACCCCCGGCAAAAAAGAGAAGTGGTATAAGTTTTATGTGTTTGTTTGTCTGTGTATCTGTCTGGCATCGTATCTCCCAAACGGATGAACCGATTTTGATCTAGTTTTTTGTTTGAAAGATGACTTAATCGAGGGTTCTTAGCTATGGTTAGTGTTAATAAAATTTTAATTATTAGATGCCACCCTCTTGCTTGAGTCAGTCGCTAAACGACTTGTTAGCCAGTTCTTTCTTTCTTTTTCTTCTTCTTGAGAGCCAGTTCTTTCTTTCTTTTTCTTCTCTCTTTCTTGGCCGGCAACGCATCAGGGATGCCTTTGGTGTTATTGATGTCCATGGGCGACGATAGCTACTTACCATTAGGTGGATGGTCAGCTCGTTTACCGGCTATTTCCATAAAAAATCCTGAGTTTATGGATGAGTACATAATAAATTTTGTTTATATATTTTGGTAATGTATATCTGTACTCAGGCTATAATAGTAACGATAAAAAACCATGGTATGTGTGATCATTAAACTTGATATTCATTCACACTATAATGTAGATTTTAAGTGTATTTTTTCATATTGTTCAGACTCCAATGGAAATGACATATGAGTGTGCGTGGGACACCTGCGACTACCAGTTCGAGGATTTGCAGGACTGTTTGGAACATTGCATCGGCGATGGGGGTAATAGTAAGTATTTTATTTAACTTTTATATGTAGGAAAACTTTGTACGTGTCAATTTATAGATTTGGGGTATTTTAGCTTGTAGTTGATCGCTAGATATATAATTATGTGAATGAATACAAAATACATTTAGTTTCATATTGCAACAAAATGTTTTGTGTAAATTTTTATTTATTTGTTTCATTGACAATGAAGAAAGTACCATATTAATAGGGTGTAAACAAAAAAAAAATATTAAAAAAAATAACGAAATAATAGTAAAATATTGTTTCAGTTAGATTATTTTGTTATTACTGAAATAATTATCTTACTAAGTTCCTGTTAATTTCGTCTGTAGTGTATGTAATTAAATGTATGTTTTAAATTAATGTAACAGGCTATTTTGTGTCTAATACGTATGATGTGTTTTATTCACGCTGCATTAGTGATTGGGACGTTTATTGAAACAAAGAAGGCTAAGTTAGAACGTGAGTATTTAAACTGTAAAATGGACGACACATTTCTTTCCATTTTTAAAGTTAGACATATAATAACTTGTACAAACTCGTTTCGAGGTTAGCTCGGAAAGTACAAACAAGACAATTGCGCTATACCTGAGACTAGACATATGTCATATAAATGTCAGCCCTGCTTTGAGATCGAAACCTTTAATTTGCCACGCAAAATCTCGGTTGTAATGTGCAATAGGTTTTTTTTGTTATTAATATAGGGGCTGGTATGGGACATTGGTATGGGACTGGTACATTGGGTGTTTGATAGTAGTTGATAGACAAATGATAGCCCGTACTGGCAACTTGATGATTGATAGTTTATTGATATAACAATTAATTAAATGATAGATGAGAAATCATAAAGCAAGCACGTGTGACCGGTTTTCCTTGGCTCAATTAGGGAACCGACTCAAAATATATTAATGTAGCGTAATGTCGTAAACTGCTGACGCTACAAAAATATATGTGCTATGACTGTACAATTAAATTTTGTTGTGTATACTGTTGTAAGTACTCCCGCAATAACCTCTCATTTCCCCTACATACGTGACGTCAGCGGGGCACGTCCAACAACACTACCGCGGCGGCAGCGGTGGGACGACCAGTGGCAGCGGTGGGACGACCGGTGGCAGCGGTGGGAGTGGTGGGGATTACCCGTGTCTGTGGCGCAATTGCGCGCGCGTGCGCAAGGGACAGGCGCCCTTCCCTAACTTGCCGCGGTTGTTGCGACATGTGAGGGACTTGCATGTTAACAAGGGCAATGGACGGACTATGGCGGTGCATGAGAGATCCAGGTATTTTTTTTATAGATTTTTATTTATAAAGTCTAAACAGAATTTTTGTAAACCCCCTTGGAGTGCCAAATGGAATAAGCATAAATTACTTATACTATGTAGAGGCCACGAAAGTACTTAATGAGAGTCTATTGTAAACTTATAAAGAGGGATGAATGATTAAATTTGACAGCAGTTTTCTTTTATTATTTCAGAAACTTCGTCCCCTCAACAAAAAAGCCACCGAAGACATACTCGACCGGATTTAGAAGCGGCGTCCTGTCTCCTGGAGGTAATATTGATTAGTTTTTTTTTAATGTTTATTAGGTACCTTATAATTCCGCCATTTATCAACTGATTTGGAAATATTGATTTTTCTTTATTTTTTTCTTTCTTTCTTAGCCGGCAACGCATCAGTGATGTCTTTGGTGTTGCTGATGTTCATGCGCGGCGATGGCCACTTACCATCAGGTGGATCGTCAGCTCGTTTGCCGGCTACTTCCATAAAAAATCTTTTTTTAATTGAAATGGTATATTTTGCCTCATATTTATTTATTCAGTTTTAATTGAGAAAACTTTTATGAATAGATATTTTGATATCCATTCATCCATCCATAACCCCTTGGAGGTCCACTGCTGGGCATAGGCCTCCCCTAACTTGCGCCACTTTGACCGGTCCTGAGCCTTCTGAATCCAGCGGATGCTCGCTGTCTTTTTCAGTTCTTCTATAATATAATATGTTCACCGATAATTTAGTGGTCCATTTTCGAAGACTTTCTTTTGAATTAGTTTTTTTTGTAAGTGTTTTTTAATAAAAATAATGAAAATAAACATAAATCGTATAAGCATGGGTGTACCCATGTTCTATTGCAAGAATGGGGGCAAATCAAGTTTTTGGCAGGGGGCAGGATGCAAAGGCCTCAGCTTCCCTTGCAACAAAAGAGTTTGGTGTGCAGGGATTCATACAAAAACGTTTCGTAATGTTTAATCACAATGACACCCATGACCCGAGTACAAATATGTATCTGTCACATAAATGTCAGCCCCGGTCGGGAATCGAACCCGGGACCCTTCGCTTCGCAGGCAGGGTCGCTATCAACTAGGCTACAGGGCCGACGCAACTTGCCGCGTCTGAACACAGGCTTTGCGAACTTTAGCGCATGTAAGACAGAGATAGCGGCACGAACATGCTAACGTGTGACTGAGACATAATACAACGCGTACCGTGCATTGCTGAATTGTTACTGCGCATCCTTCTGTGCGAAGTTCAGACGCGCCAAGATACGTCGGCCGTACTGTACAATGTACATGCTATAACAGAACGCAATGATATTAAACTATAGATACTTTATGCCCTTACAAATCAACCAAAAAATCTGTTCCGACCGAGCTACAACACACACACACGTTTATCTTTTGTTTTACTACACCAATCACTAGTACATTGGTAAATTATGTAAAAGGGATGGCACTACTAAAACCATAATAGTGAAAAAGACAGGTAGACGGCCTCACTCAGAGGCAGCTATCAACCGTCTGAATAAAAATAGCTACACTTGTTTAAATTCGACTGACATAATTCCAGCACCATCTTGAAATAAATGAAATGAAATAATCTTTTATTCATGAAGGTATCACTGATACTCTTATGCACGTCATTTTTTTTAATCTACCAGCTTTTCGGAAAGGTGCTTTGTCATGGAGGAGAAGAAAAGCAGTAAAGAAACTCCTCAGCACATCTTTTAAAAATAAAACTTAAATCTATTACAAAAATAGGTATTCTCTAACCTGTGCAGAACTGGTTGCCTAGCTAGTTATTTCCAAGCATCCTTATCATTTAAATATTCACTTATGCTATAGTAGCCCCCCCCCCCCCCCCGAAGCGCTCATAGCCCGGCGGCTTGCGTCGATCCTAAGTGATCGACAAAGTTAAGCATCAGCGGGCGCGGTCGGTAGTTGGATGGGTGACCGCTAGTGGCAAAAAATTCTTGAGCGTTTCCAGGGTACGTAAAGCCGTCGGTCCCGGTTGTTATCATAAGATAACAGTCGTTAAGCCATGTCGGAGGCCCTCGGGCGGTTTGAAAACTTCCGACACTCGGGTTGGCCACTAACCCCTCCACCAATCCGCACTGGAGCAGCGAGGTGGAGTATGCTCTAGGCCTCCTCAAGAGGAGAGACCCGTGCCCAGTACTGGGCCATTAATGGGTTTAAGCCATAGTAGCCCTTGCCTAAGAGCTGAGCCTTTACACGTTTCTTGCCATATCTTGTATATAATATCATAGCACGAACGTATTCCAGCGTCGCTCTCCTCTCTCTCCCCGATGGCTCGCAACACGCCGTCCCCGGGCGCGGGCGAGGGGGCGGGGCTGGCGCCGTCCCGCGCCGCGCCCGACCCGCTCTTCGTGCCCGCGCCGCCGCGAGCGCAGCGGGTCACACACTCCGAGGCTTATATCAGGTAATACCACAGAATACTTATACATAATAGGGATGTTGACTAATTTTAGGATTCAATTTTATTTTATAAATAGAACCTAAACACCTTAACCTAAGAACCTTAAAAACAAAAATTGATAAATAAAAATTATTATCAAATTTCCCACCAAAAACGTCACGTGACGTCACTAAACTATATTCAGTACTATCGGGCTACTTAAGTTTGTTGTTAAACTCGAAAAAAGAACGTTATTATCAAGTAATTTGTTAATGAGGTTTGCTATATAGGATAGGTTAGTCTGCGATTCGTTTTAACAAGGTAAAAAAAAGCAGCCATTGCAAACTTTAAAACTAATACAATGACGAACGGCAGTGTTAATATTACTTAACATCAAACAAAAATGATTGTCGTACAAAAATTTTAAATTTTTGAACCTATCGAGACACGAATTATTATGAAATTTTGTGTGATTAACACATTCGCTGCGTTACGGCAAGTATTTTGCCGTATTATTAAAAGCTACAATATTGAAATGATAGTGATCATGTCTCTTTTCTACACGTAAAGGAACATAGATCACCCCCGCACCGCGCGTAAAACAATGACAACAAGCTGCCGCACTGGCGGACTGTCAAATACGGCAAAATAGTTGCCGTGACGCAGCGAATGTGTTAATTGATAAGATACGTTATGTAAAGGTTATAAGTTGCCAAAAATCGTTAACTAGAGGTAAATAATACTTTGTGTTTGTATTCTGCAATGACTGAAAATTCGCTATAAAAAGGTTTTTGATAAAGTTCGTAATGTATATTTTGTATTGGCTCTTACGGGCAGTTCTAGGGGATTTGGAAAAATTCGCTAAATCAAGGAAATTGTTTTATTGAGGCTCGTTATATTAAGGCTGCACTTGTAGTACCAATTGGTACAGAAGACTAATTTTGCAAAATCATTTAAATAAATAGCGACTCCCGCTTCCACACAATAAAGTGTAATTCAGGTCGCACAGCGCTAATCGCCAACAGACGTTAACAGCCAGACGTTGCCTCTCTTTTCAATCATAACTCTTATCCTCTCTGACAACGTCAGGGTTCTTTTTTTTGTGATGACATGTGTGATAGATTACGAATGTATGATACGGCGTGGCAGCCCTTGTGGAATTGGCCGACACAGGCCCAAAAAGAGCTGATGACCTTGAAACGCCCGAAAAGATCTTCATAAACAACTTTTATTTTTTTATAATTAATACCATATGTCTATTTCTGAGCGGCCATAAAAAACTCTGCCTTAACTACAAATTGTAATTATTCTGTTTACGTCTTCAGGTACATCGAAGGCCTTCACTCGGAGCAGAAATACATCACGCCATGGGAGAAATCATTGACTCCAATGCCAATCAACCCTGACCCAGCTCATTTCAACATGAACAAACTACCCTCACATTGGATTACTGACGATGCTATCAACGGATTCTTAGCTCAAGATAAAAGTCTCTCTGACACAGATATACAAAAAATGGACCAAAACTCCAAGATTCTTAAAGGCCTGTGTGCGCTCAGAGACTTTATGATGAGAGACGCACTCTCTATTTACAAGAGTTATCGAACTGACTAAAATTATGTCGAATATACTAATATTTTAATATTAATCATGTAATATCTATTGTTTTAAGTATTAAGATAATTCGTGTACTTTTAAGGTTTTATTAGTATTGGGAAATAAAGATATGTTGTATTATTTGTTAGTTTTTCTTGACTACAATAGGCAGTCTAAAGACTGATAAACATATTAATTTATAGGGGAAATAAATGCATTATGTTTCTACCATATGTATTATTTATACTATGGCACAAATATAATGTTACAAATAATATTCCGGTGCCCCGAAAACTACAAAATCCATTTGATATTACAATAATTGAAATACTTACAAACTCAAATCTTAAAATGGCAACAAATAATATTGATCATTATGCAATTTAGCTAGACGTTCATCATATTCCGTAACCAAACAGCTAAAACCGTTTGCTTAGCTAAAACAATAAAACCACAATAAAAATTTAACTTAGTTTAATATGAATAATATTACAAAAAATAACATAGGACAATACATCAGTATAATATGGCGTTAATGTCACTGGCGGTATAAAGGTGACCAAGCGATAAGCGATCAATGTCCACTCTCTACTTCTTCTTTCAACAACCTCACAAGGTTATTGAACTTGCTGCCATCGAATATAAGCACCTGAAAAAAAAGATAAATTAATGAAAATTTACTTCGTTACAATTAGAATTTCTGTTCTCGGTCTGGGTGTGTTGTAGTATATTCTATTCTTTTGATGAGTCTTTTAAGATAACAATGTTGGCACAACTTTTTATTAAAATGTTTGTTTAAAAAATAATTAATAGCAGACATACATCAGTTTTAGCACTAAATGATAATCAATCCTTAAATTCTTTATGCTTGCGTTATTAAACGGTTTTATTTAGCTTGCCCCGTTTGGGTCAAATCTTGCAAGCCCAATTAGACCTACTTCCACTTATCCTTAGGACTTGAAATTTTGCACATTGCTTCAGTTCTGATGACAATGCATTTTTGTGACAAGCTTGACCTGATACTACTACCAGGCTTGACTCCAGTCGAGGGAACTCCTTAATGGTTAACATCACAGTCCCAATATTTTTGTTTAGTATCTACAATGACACTATAACAGTGTATTTAGTTTTTTATACTATTAACTTGTTTTTAAATTACAAACTATGACAAAAAGTCCCTGTAAGATGGTTTACTAAATAGGCCTTTTTAAAGAAATAATTGGCTACATATGAGTTGTCCATATTTATTTAAACTTTATTGCATTCATATACCGAATTACAATGTGCGGACTTAATGCCTAGTAGCATTTTCTACCAGTCAACCCTGGTGATGATGAAAAATATATATCCATAATGTCCATTGCACCCATGACACGGAATCCTAGTGTGGGGCTATGAATGTGTATCATTTATAATATTTTTTTATAAAACAATCAATTACCTTTCTGTAGGGCGTCATAGCACATTCCTCATCCCACTGCGACAAGCCTGCTTCCGACTTGACGTTCACATCGAAGCTGGCAAGCGCTTCCTCAACTATCGGCTTCTCTTCTTGATTCGCAAACAGTACTTCTGCATCCGGATCATCTAAAAATAGATGTAATTTTGGTTATGTTATCAAAAGCTAACGTACTTTGTTTGAGTAGCCTTAAGAAACAAAATTAACTTGTTGATCCAATACAATATATTACACGATCATCCACTGGAATAATCTACTTTCGCTGAAAGTTTCGTCAACATCAGTCCAGCCGTTTTTGAGCCCATAGGGAATATTAACAGGATTTATATTATAGATACAGCAAAATTATGTTTTAATCTAGACTTGAGGGTATCAAGATGCAAATGTGAAATTTTACCTTCCGTATTATAAATTTTGCATATCCATACAAGATACTGGAATGTGTATGGCATATTCTTTTTCACTGCCTTGTCTAATTCGGATTGCAGCGATGCAAACAACGGGACACTGATGGCTGCTGGAATGTTTAGGATCCTGAAAATAAATATATAAACTTGATATGTAAATAAAATAAATAATGATACTTTAATATTAAAATATTTATGTGCCTGTGGTGTTGGTTGTATCCATGGGCGACTGTGATGGTTTACCATTAGATGGCTCAACGACTTGATTGTGGTTTGTATTCTTCAGTAAATAAGTGCGTAACGTAAGAGAGAAAACGACGGGTGCAAAGTGAAAAGAGTCATCTACAAAGCAAAAATTGCAGAAAAAGCAAAAGCAAAATAGTGCAAATTAAACTCTTTTCATTTTGCACCCGTCGAAATATAATTTTGCTTACAAGTAGGACAGATTGGCTTGGATTAGTTGGTTAGAACTCCTAAGACAACTCTTTTAATATTGGTTTTTACCCTTTATGAATTTTATTTAAACAAAACAAAACAATAATACTAACCTCTCATTAATAACCAGTCCTACATGTTTGGAATCATCATTTAGGATCTTATTGACTAGAGCTTTAGTTCTGTCATTGGCATTGTCCTCGGCAAGTTTAGTAAGTAGGGCTCGCACTTGTTGTATGCACGGATCATCCTGCAATATATAAGGTTTCAATTAGTATTATACTCATTGTAACTCATTAATGGGTTGAAGCCATACTCAGTGTAACATTAGGGGATCCAGGATTTTTGTTAGGGGGGGAGGGATGGGGACTTGAACTAGCTGAGGAAATGAAGTGAACCTTACTTAAATGTTTTCAGGGTTGAACATAAATGATTTTGGAGGATTAACACGCCAACTCAGAGTCACTAATGGTTACTTTAATCGCTCCTTAGTAAAGAATCACCATACAAATTCTGTACTAAGGAGAGATTTAATTAACTGTTAGTGACTGTGTTGGGGCATTAGAGTTTAGCTTGATGAAACATTTAGCAAAAGACCTGATGTATGTTTGCCCAATTACCGTCGCCCATGGTAAACACAATATTACATCATTTTAGGAACTTAAATGGTTTACTTCATTTTGTAGAAATATGCAGAAGTATATTCACCATTCAAATACTGATAATTATAATATTCCAAGTATGTCTTACTTTTCTTTTAGTTATATTAATGACTGTGGTGACTCCGAAGACACCATCGCTACCATCGTCCTCTTCATCTTCATCGATGCCATCATCCAAGCACTGCTTCACAACACTGCCCACATAGTTTTGAGCTGTTGAAAAATAACAGACATTTTAGAAGAATCATCGATTTAATGATGACTTGTAAGACTTCGCTCTGCCATAAATTACTACACACAAATAGTTTTAGTATTTCCCTGCATTTGTTGACATATTGCAGCTCATTTGCACTTAGACCTAGTGTAATATGTCAACAAGTGCAAGGAGATACTTCATCACTAATTATTAGAGATGCGCCGAATAGTGGTTTCACCGAATAACCGAATACCGAATACTATTCGTTTAAATCTTTACCGAACCGGATATTCGGCCGAATTATTCGGTTTACTATTACCATTTACCAAAAATATGGTTTTGAGGTTTAAAAATAAATGCTGATTTAAGGTTTAAAATAAATGTTGACTATATAAGTTACTATAGGTTAAGAAATAAATAAGTTGATTTGATTTTTCAAAATAAATGTTGATTTGGAATTTGATTGCTTTATTTTATTAACTTTATTCAACACATTCTTCATAGGATTTCTTTGACTTATAATATAACATAAATCTTACATAAAAAGTTTTGTCTTTTAGTTTTATACCGTGTCATGTAGCCAAGAAAATAGAAATACTCGAACCGAATATATTCGGCACCAAAACCGAATAATTGATGATTAAACGAACTTACCTGTACGTGAAGTTCAATCTCAATTATTCGAGAGCTTCGTTCGAAGATATTAGCATGGCAACACTAGTAGTATCACTTTACGGGCTCGCCATTTCGCACTGTAGTTTGGAGGTAGATAAAAAATAAAACATAAAATTATCAATTTTTGTAGGGTAGATTTATAAACCTCACTTAGCTGGGGCGCGCTCCTCTTCGGTTCGTCATTTAGTTCAGAGATTTGCAGAGCTGTTTCATGTTTCACGACTAGGGGTGTAGTGTATATGACATGTACACTAGGGAGGGAGGGCATGCTAATATCTTCGAACGAAGCTCTCGAATAATTGAGATTGAACTTCACGTACAGGTAAGTTCGTTTAATCATCAATTATTCTTCGAGCTTCGTTCTCGATATTAGCATGGCAACACTAGTAGATGTTTAGAGAAGGTAGTCGTGAAACTAATGATATTTTTAGCTTTTAAATTTTTAATTGTAATATGATAGCAATTTACTCTATAATTTCAATCTATTAATCAATATATTGGTGACACAGTATATGTACATCTAATAACCATAATGTATAGCACACTCGGTATATGTTACTGATAGGTAGTAAACTTTATTTGATAATATGAACATGAGTGATACGTTAACTAAATATAGTGGAATATCTACTGAATTCCGCAAGTTTTATATAAAATATCCAGATCCTTTTAAAAAATGATTAATGACATAAATGAGGTAAATATAAATTTCGTAATATTATTCATAATATATTATATATGGTGTTTTTCTATGTAACCCTTGCCAGAACTAAGAGAGTAAGTAATTTGATGATAATTGTATTCACTGAAATTAGTTTTTTCCCGAAGGATCCAATTTTTTGTAGCTAAATTAGATCACACTACTACAGCGTGTGTAGCAACGATAGCAGCAACTATGTCACCAACCACAAATAATTCCTAAACCTGTAAAAAAAATATCTATATAAAAACACTGTCTTGTTTAAAACATTATCTATCTATATATGTAAAAACATAAAAATGCCTGTACAGATGTACTCCATAGACTGAGATCATCCAACCGATATGCCTTTAAATATGCCTTTAAATTTGAAAGGCAATAATCCGAAAGTGGTTTGAACCACTAAAACAAAGCATCAGGCACATTCAGTCCATTGATAGAGTCAATTTTCCACTTTTCCATACCATAATTTGAATAGACTGACAACATAGAACACTGATCTATCATTGTCATAAGTTTTTTTTTTTTTTTTGCGTAGTTCTGTATAAAATAAAGTAAATGTATCGGCTTCTTTTGGTTTTTCGACCAAAAGCATATTGTAATAAATTTTGATTATTATGATTATTTAATATTTTACTGGTTTTGTATCTACTAACACTAGTTTGTAAGATATACCTACTAACCTAATATGGATCAGTCTGAAATAAAGGATTATCATTATTATGTATTATTATAAGTATGTGACAGTAAAAAAAGTACTAAATTGAATAACATTCGATATGTTCCAAGTTAACTAGTATTTAAGTAGGCCGCAATGAAAATACTTTCTATAGAAAAATATATAAAATATAATCCTTATTTGTCTCGACTGCCTTGAACAATTAGCAAGGACATGGGTGAACTGCTTATGATCTCTAGGATTAAAACCTATGTGAAATAATAAGGAACCTTGCATTACAAAGTATTGTAAAGTTACAATTGTTTTCGTGACAATACGCAAACCACTCCTAACCCAACTCAAGCAGTGCAAAGCGTAACAGTTGGGATGTTTTTATAGGGGAAACAATATCTGGACTTTTATACGGTAACTATAGTGTGATTTTTCAGTGTAAACAAGTATTAGATATATAATATTATATTATAGCTATAATAAAATTACTCAATGTTTAAAAAATTATTGGTGGAGGCCATAAAGGGACAATCACTAGTCACTTTGTCACTATTATTGTTATGTTTATAGGATGACATATATATGGGTGGACCAAGGACGTAAAACTTGAATATATTATCAAACCATAGTACCATAAGTGTACATATTGCTTGCATTCGCCTCAGATTTTCCTCGCATGAAGAAAGTTCTTACTTTAAGATTTGTTCTATTAGAACAGAGATAGCTTTAATTCGATTTGTCATTCGATGTATGATTGTTTTGCTATGTCCTAGATTCGAATTCTGCAACATTAAAAATACATTATTGATCGTCTTATTTTACAACATCCACTCAATGGCAAATTTAATCGTTCATACAACAAATTTTGTTGTACCTATATGAGGCTGTCTTAGTGATCATGTCTGGATTCTGGTTACTATGGAGGCGGGACCCCGTTGTTGAGGCATGCTCATATGAAGTATAAATGTTATATACCATCTGTGGAATACATGCATGTTTTGCATGTATAGAAAATATTTGTATCTCTAGCCTGGTAGGCAAAGATGAATCAATCGTCCGCCAGAACGGAAATATTAAAAAATGCCAAGTATTAAAAAATATTACTTTTAACAGAGCAATAAATTTTGAAAATTAACTAATACATTATGCAATGATATTGTTTATCGTATATATAATAGGGGTATACAGCAGTATACCTACTATTTGTCATTATCATTGACTGGCCAATGAGAAAATCATTAATTAAGTAGAGATAGACAAGTATTCCATTCGCCTTCGTAAGTTTAAAACCCTTTAAAAATATTTGCTATACTAAGCCAAACGATATGTACCTATGATGTATAAACAGGATGTAGCATAAGTATTTTCTTCAATCCGGATGAAATTGAACCAAAAAAGGCTTTCTTTTTTAAAAAAACTTATCCCATCAGTTTATAAGAGTATAAAAGAGCTTGAATTAAGTTGTCCTCAACTATTCAAATAAAATTTGAAATTCGGAATTAATATTCATAATTTTATATGCCAATCATATATTGGCATATGTATCCATTTTTACACATACAATGATTACTTTACCTTCAGTATAATCAAATCGTAATCGTAAGTAGTACATTGATACTACAATGTCTCATTGTTATTGCGTTTTTTATTGGAATATGTTCGATATTATTGCATAAATAAGTATATTTATGCGAATTGTTCCATGGTAACATAAGAACTGTATGTTCCAGAATAAATAAAATTCCCTTGTTGATTCACTGAGTCTTATTTTTTGACTATGTAAGCTTTGGAGGAATGTTTATTCCTGAAATGTTTCATAAGCATACCATAATTTATGTCTATATTGTGAGAATTTTTTAGAACTTACGTCTAGGGCTCACAGTTTTAGGCGGTTTTTAGGCTGGCTTTGTTGTCCGCCTTGGCTGCCTTTGTGTCAGAGTCACATGGTTTGCACAATTTTTACGCCCATTGCAGCAGTTGTCAGAGAATCATATAAAAGGAACTGTAGCTTAAAGGCCTGATGACAGGCTAAGCTGTTTATTGAGTTATAAACTTTATGATTGAAGAGGAACTTAATTTACAAGTCACGGTGACTGCGGACGGAAAATGTGACTCCTTGAGCAACATAGTCTCGGTGGACTATTATAGTGCTGTGTATATGACATAATGGCATCTGGCCCTAATGATCATGTGGCCCTATGACTCTATTGCTGCTAATTGAATATACCTACTGCCATTGTTCCTTGAATAGAAATCCTTCGCAATTTCATGCGAAAAATAAGTACTTGCTTCAGTTCACCGTATGGTGTGCGGACTATGACTCGCGTCAAGTTCCTTTAGAAATATAATTTCTGTTTGAGTAATCGTAATCGATTACTCACAAGTAGATCCGGTTATCAAGTACTTTGTATAGTTCAACGAATAGCGTGCAGTATTAATTCCATATGGAATATACGCTAGTCGGCTTCATAATGCGGTGAAGATTCTTTCTGGAATACATGTACAATGCAGTGGAAATACCCCACAGGTAGATCCGATTAGTGAGTACTTTTTGTTGCAGTTGTCTGCGTAACATGGTTAGGGCTCTTTATGAAATACACGTACAATGCAGTGGAGATACCCCACAGGTAGATCCGATTAGCGAGTACTTTTTGTTGCAGTCGTCTGCATAACATGGTTAGGGCTCTTTGTGAAATACACGTACAATGCAGTGGAAATACCCCACAGGTAGATCCGATTAGCGAGTACTTTTTGTTGCAGTTGTCTGCATAACATGCTTAGGGCTCTTTATGAATTATGATTGAACGCAGAACTGGTTTTTAATAATTTATAACTAAATAAATAAATAAATGAAGTCTAATTTCATTACGTAGCTGCAACGTATTTTTATAAGACCACCTTCATTGTATGAGAATCCTAGTATAAAAAGTGAAAGGATTAGTACTATCAAATATTATTGATAAATATATCGTCGTATCTTAGAGTATAATCGTCATCAGAAGTAATTGATACGTTTTCTGTAATGTAACATATAGTTTGCTATAGACTCCGCACGTAAATGTGTAATGTTCGCCTCGATTGCAGTGTAATTCTAATGTAATAAGAGTAATGAAACCCACAGGATATTAATGTTAGCAGTTTCTCTTTTATTTGAAAAGCCCCCAAAGGACAATTCGATTATGTTTTGTATTTATATCCTACTTCGATATAAATTCATTACGGATTACTAGTAGGTACTATTGCATACTAGTGATGGAAGAACCCAATAAGTTATTCTTATTAGCAAGTATCTTTTTTATTTAAAAGGCCTTCAGAAGAAAATCCGATTAGGTTTTGTATTTGTACACTACTGCAATATAAATCCCTTATAGAATGTACAGCAATTAGCAGGTACTTTTTTATTTGGAACAACTCAAAGGACAATATGATTATATTTGTATTTATTTTCAATATAAATTGATAAATTCTTTATGAAATACAATTACTAGCAATGGAAGGACTCCACAGGTAATTCCGGTTAGCAAGTACTTATTTGGAAGGCTCCCAAAGGACACTCAAATTATGTATGGTATTTAAATCATATTGCAATATAATTTTCACACGGAAAACACGTGCTGATAATGAAGGAAAAAAAAGAGGAATACCTAAGTGTATTCATATTTAAATTGATATATTCACTGTTAAATAACAGAAAATCTGTTTTTGCTTCGTAATTGCTAATTTAAAGTGTAATTTCCTTGCAAATTGCATTGCAAGCAATATTTAACCGACTAAAGTAGGGTTATTTAGTTACTTGCTGTATTCTTTAAATTTTAATACTGGAATTCTCCTACCTGATGATTATAAACGTTGATGAATCACTATCCAATCCAATCCAACATTTCCTGTACGAATCCCACGAAATCCAACGAAACACACTGCATATCACTCAATAAAAATATCACTTTTGCTTTGGTTAATTTTTTGTTCTAACTTTTTTAATCTTTTACACAATTGATTTTCTCATGACTATTAAACTTTCTTTTAGGAATTTAACTTTAACTATAATTTTGCGCCCGTGCGA
Source organism: Thymelicus lineola (assembly GCA_963932265.1). Taxonomy (NCBI): domain Eukaryota; kingdom Metazoa; phylum Arthropoda; class Insecta; order Lepidoptera; family Hesperiidae; genus Thymelicus; species Thymelicus lineola. The sequence continues at coordinate 4,956,574 of OZ010703.1, read as the reverse complement.
AACGGCGAAGCACTGAAACGTGAATGACGAACCGAAGAGGAGCGCGCCCCAGCTAAGTGAGGTTTATAAATCTACCCTACAAAAATTGATAATTTTATGTTTTATTTTTTATCTACCTCCAAACTACAGTGCGAAATGGCGAGCCCGTAAAGTGATACTACTAGTGTTGCCATGCTAATATCGAGAACGAAGCTCGAAGAATAATTCGGCCGAATACAAATAGTAAAAAATATGCCGAATACGCCGAATACCGAATACCAAACGAATATTCGGCGCATCTCTACTAATTATATTATAACATGTATAGCCCAGTAATGGGTTGATATCACAGAGTTATCGCTAAATATACTTACAAATAATGATTTGTGTGAGTGCCCCGAGATCAACGTCAGACTTTAGGAACAGTTGCCGTAGGAGCTGCTTGATGCCATGGAAGTCACAATCCTCAGGGTTGCGACCTTCGAAATCTGCTTGAATTTCCTTTAAATAAATAAAATATTTGTTGAGTCACAGGTACAATTATTGGTTAGTGTGAACAATGTAATAGTAATTGCTGAAAATTTAAATCTTAGTAAATTAATGTAAAAATGATTTATTTCTTGAAAATCGGGGTAGAATAAATCACTCGAGTTTGATAAAATAAAAAGAAAACAATGAGTAAAATCACGAATAATTTATATTACTTGAGTTTTACCAAATAAAAATTGAACAACGTGACGACACACGAATTACAATGAAAAGAAGCAAAGTATGAAATTGGATGCCCGATGCAGTGTTTATGACTTGCGTCCATACGGTGTCAAAACATAGTGAAACTTATATTACAAAAACTGAATACCTACCTAACTATTGTAAGGGACAGGTAAAACTTATAACAAAATATTGAGTAGTTAAGAAATGAATATATTGATTGTAGGGATGTTTTACTGTTTCCAATATTTGTTACTTTGTGAGCCATGTGTTTCATAGGTTATGATGTACATGTACCTGATCTCCGATAAAGTTTCCTTCCGAATCAACGTCCGATCCTTTCTCACTGCCAGAATCCTGCTCCTCTTCGCTCGCACTGTCATAAACACCCTCTTTGTTTCTTTTATTGGACATCTTGGTTAACTTTTCGGCTTTTTAAAATATAAATAACAAACAGAGAACCGAAATCAAGTTCAACTCGCGTCTTTCGTCTTTCTCTTGCTTCTTTTTGTGACAAAAATGACAAGTGACATCTGACTGATCACCTGACACTGACAATGACAGAACTGTGACATACACACCGACTGTAAACAGATCCAGACTGCAAGAAAAATATTGGTTTGCGTGCTTCAAGGATATTATATCTTAGTTTAACTGGATTGCAATCTTCGTAGAGCGGATGACGTAAAATTCAATGTTCATTTTTGACCAACCACAGGCCAGATTGACGTTAATAATGTTAGAGTGTCCATACTTACGTAGACCAATTATGTCCTAATTAGATAAGGTTCTTCAAAATGTTTTGTACTGAAAATATTATATCTTATATTTTTTTTCATGTGGTAAAGAAGTGTAACATTCAAGTAATAAATTTTATCATAAGTTCTTCAAAATTATTTTATGTAATGAAAACCATTGAAGAATTATTACTAGCTTAAAGAACTGACACCGTGAACACTATGTATGTCCCAATGCATTGGCGCCACGTGGCTTCAATCTTCAATGGATTCGTTCGATTTTGAAAGGAGAACGGGGGCTCAATTTTGAAAATCGAACCTCCCGGGCGGGACACACATTTTGTTCGAGATGTCTGTTCTATGACATTATACTTCAATGATGAAAACCGATGTTTAAATACTGATGCATTATTTTTAAATCACGCGTGGAAAGTAAATTAATAAAATGCTTTTTTATTTTACGAATTTATTTAATCTATCACTATCCTTTTACATACATTGCTTAGGTACTCACTAATTAAATGAAAGAGTGTCGTATAAGTTTTGATAAATAATTATACATTTCTTTTTCATGTTTGTGAGCATTGTGATGTGACTCCAATGCCCCAATGGCTCAATACTGAGTACTTACATCTCGAGTCCAAGCCTATCCGCCCTGGTCGCTGAACCACAGATGCGGTTATAGAACCAGGTTTCTCCTGTTGGAGCTCCTGTTGATAGGGCCTAGTACCTTCAGGTTAATCTTGACGGTGCCTACTTTTGCATGCATGGTGGTAGGGTATTTCTGTTTTCAGCTACAGACTTCCTTCTAAAATTGACGGTTTTACAAGTCTTTTTTACAGGTTTTGGCAGAAGCATCGAACAACCAGAAAAATGCTGATTCTCCGCTCTTTTTTGGCCCATATCGTATGGTCTACGGACGGATCCAGGATTGATTTTTGTTTAAGGAGCGCCCCTCTAGCGTCCCTTTTGTGTCAAAATACGTCAGAGTTTTCAACGGTCAATCAATTGTTATACCTAGTAAGGTATATTTTATAATTCTATTAAGCATCTACAGTTATTAAACAGAAAGGTAATAGTTATATAGTAATATATATCTTATAATATTATATGTATATCTTACAAAAATCTTAGTGATCAAAAATGCAGATAAAACTTTAGTTGTACATGTTGATGAGTAAAGTGAAATACGACCAAGATGTCTTGATTATCTGAAAGTAAAAAAAATATTTATAAACTTAGTTGAATAAGGATTTAACAATTTAGTTTCACCTACAGTTTTTTTTTAATTTTACTTATAATGGTAAGTGGAGCTGTTGGTTTCAATTAAATCAAATCAAAAAGGTCTCTTCGTGAAGCTGGCTCTTGCTTGAGTCAGATGTTCTTTCTATCTTCTCTTATCTTTCTTAGTCAAAATTGCATCCATTCCTGTTGGGGTGGTAGCCAAGTTAGTGTTAATGGTTATTGATGTCAATGGATGACGATGGCCATTTATGTGCGAGGGGTTAGACACAGGTTCTTAAATTTATCTCCTTCACACCCCACTGGACTGATGTGAGTTAACAATTCTGTAACGCCCCCCCCCCCCCTCCCCCTCCCTAAATTCAAATAATGAGACAATACTTACTGTAGAAAAACTTGCCAAAGAAACAATAGAAAAGCCATACGTCGTTACATGCAACTCTGATTGAGATCTGTAAATTTAAATGTTATTAAACCACACCGGGTGCCATTAATATACTTACTTCCTGGTCTGGTCTAGTAAATGCTGTGAGAATTCTATTACAAAGTTTTTTAAGCACTTCACTGTTTTAAATATTTCGAATGTCAAATATATTATATAAAAAATGAATTATTATATAACCTGTGAATCATGATGAGAATACATTTTTTTATTTTCTGTGATAATAGGTACCATCCGCTATTGTAGAGCGCATCGGATACTCCTTTGCTCTGTAACAAAAAAAAGATTTATAGTGTGTAGGAAAATGATGAACAGATGTCAATAAAAATAAATTGTGCTTTAAAGAGTTTAAAGCCAAATACATATATATCATCATCATCCATCCATCAGCCTCCCTATACATATATACATATAAATATATATTATATAGATCTGCAAATCCCAATAACCTGCTGCGTCTTCGATCTACCTACTCCTCGGTCTATCAGTGGCTAAGCCCTAAGCAGGCCCTCTATATTTATTGTTTAGGGGCCCTCGCTCAAATTTTATCTGCCTCAGAATAAAAAAGGGGCGCCATGTTTTGAAATGTAGCGAAGTATACAATATGAGGGTGCTTGATTTGTCAGTAAAGGGGGATATCGATACGGCGGTAGCTAGGCCCCGGTTTCTGTCGAAACGCAATGCCGTGTATGTGTAGAACCTATTATTTTAAAACGTATGTACTTATATGTAAATATACTAGTAACCACTTTCGCTTCGTTTTCGTCTTCGTAAAATTTGGAATAAAATTTTTAACTTTATACTTACGGCATCGATCAGTCTTTGTCCATACCAGCAGAGCAGCCAGATCTGGGCGGTTGCCGTCGTCAAAAACATCTTGTACTCCAACGCATTCCATTTTTCTACAAACTAAATATTAGGTATAGTCCCATGATATTTAAAAACTAATAGATACGTCATGCCCTTACAAATTAACCAAAAAATCTGTTCCGAAAAGAGCTACAACACACATAGGTACCTACGTTTATCTTTTGTTTCACTACACCAATCACACTTTAATAATACACGAAGACATTTTAACGTTGTATGTCAAATCTCAAGCACGTCTTGTATTGACAGAGCGACTACGAGCAGACGAGGTCAATTATTGAGTGCTCTTACGATCTACATCTTCGGCGCGCTAGTGACATATCTACCTCTTTTTTACTTATAATATCATTGGCGCCAACGATTCTTTATTATAAAAATATAAAAGTAAAAAAAAACGTATATCAAAATACATATAACTACATTTATTTTTGACCCTTTATGGTCGTAGCGCACATATTATCAACTCGGAAAGGGATCGGCACCGGATCGCCTCGCCGTCAACCTAACGTAAGCGCGTTATAACCGACCAACAGCTCCAATTCGACTCGGCTACGGCTAGGCGTCGCCGCGCTTACGGCTTGCCGGCCGCTGGTTGACGGAATGAATGATAGCAGTTCGCCGACGCAGCGGTAGCCGCGGCGCGGCGCGCGCACGAGGAAACGGAAAGTCGAAGGATAGCGTACGGTGAGACGTAAGCGCGGGTACGGCAAGTCGTCCACGCACCGTACCGCGGTTCGTGAGCTTGTCTCGAGGTGAGGCGATTACGTTACGAATCCGATAAGTGTGCTTTACAGTAGGGAGTTTCATACAAAGAATACTGACATGCAAGAGTTGATACGTTTACGTTCCGTTTACGAGCTGATATGTGTGCTACGACCATTATTTGTCGCTTAACTGATTCGTGCTCGTGCATAACAAAATGTGTAATGTGGTTTAAATATAGAACGCAATACAATTACGATCTAATTTTGACAACCGACAAAGGGAAACCACAAAATTAAATTTATGTTAACCTTTTTACTTTATTTGAAACAACACAACCAAATTAATTGGTACATACAATAATAAAATTTAACTGTTAATTTTAAAAATAATGAAGTATTATGACATTTATGACCAATGCGGTAACGATAGTTCTAGGTAGGTACGACTTTTGTCTAGAATATACGAGATAGAAAACCACTAAGATAGCTTTAATTAACTTGTTTGAGCACTAGAATTATAGACGTACCTATCTATGTAGAAAGAAAGAAACATTTATTCTGAGATAGGCATTGCAACAATGTATTTGTACCAATGATATTATATATTAAAAAGAGGATTTGTACAACAATTTATAATTGTGTTCGGAGTTGCAGCTACCAAAATGCAGGAAAAGGGTTGCACTCAGAATACGGCGTAGTATACGTAAGTAGCAGGAATACTTTCTACGTCTGGTCCTCTGATTTTTAGTGCGCCCGTTAGTCGCGTGTAGATCTAAGATATTCTTCATATAATAGTCTTCAGTTAATTAAACATAACTTTATAGAAAGTACTTACAACACAGCAAAATCCACAGAAGCAGATGATGATAGAGCTATTCACGAAGTTCAGCAGCAGTGAGAAAGAGAACATTTCCTCCATTTTGCGGGATAACCTGGTCACAAAACACTTGGATTTATTTTGCCTGACATTACTGACATAAATATAAACTATAGGTCAAGATCAAGATGTATCTAATAAAAATATCGTAAAATTTTACAATTTAAAAAATCCTCGACAGTTTTATTTTCAACCATTTAAATCACGTCAGCTTTCCACATCACTGCACCATGGTCCATTCAATTAGGAGCTACTATGTCACAGATACAGATACGTCATACTTGTAAAACCCCTCTTTTTGCATCGGTCTTTTTGGGGGTTAAAAATTAAAATGAATGTACATATAAATCTTATCGCCCCACATACCGTATGATAATATCCATATGTCGTGCTTTCCACGAATTTCCAAAAGTATCAAGTAACTATAACTACGTTCACATTCAAATCGGACCCGATGTAAACAAACCATTAAAATTCCTCTATAGGGTTTTCACAAACTGATTTGTGTTTCGTACACCAGATAAGTATTATAGAACTAAATAATCATTATGATATTTGTGACATCTTAATTAACTCACCATTGAACTATAACAACAACACACTAAGAGAAAACGAGGTAAAATCCAACATCTTATTACACTTTCATCAATAAACAATTCTTGCTCCCACATCCTTAATTACGAGGAGCAATTTTGAACCTTTTAACAAAATATAATGTTTTGGTCTATGTGTATAAATAGAAATGACTACCAAAACCGTATAGCGATAATTGTGCGAACGTGCTCTGCAAATTGGTCGTATTATTTTCCGGCATAAGTAAGTTTCATTCCATGCAGTATGCTTAAGAATAAATCTTATTACAATAAATTTACTAAAGCCCATCTTCATTTTATTATGTCCAAGACTATATCGATTTTATACATAATTATTCCTTCTATTATTAAGGTACTAAAAAATAAATGTATCTAATTTGAGAAGATAAAAAAAGAACGGTTACGTTCCGTACTTACTTTTTCCGCGGGCACAGATGTTATAATATTAAGTACTCTGTAGCCATAGACCGGCTCGCAGCCGTCCGCCATTACGTCATGTTGAAGTTGAAGAGATAAGTAACAAGAAATAAAAATAAATAAAATTCTAATGTGGAGGTGGAAATATTTAAACAAAATAAAAGAAAATGAGAGACGAAGGCCGTAAATTATATTATACCGATGAAACATGGATCAGTGAAGGTAAATATTTAATGAAAATTTTATGTATCATTTCTTACAACTCAAGTAAACACAAGTGAATTAAAGCCATAATATCGGAGTTATTCAAAGTAGTTTATGTATATTAGTCCCTTAAACTGACTGAAGTATACAATGTAAACTTCATTGTGAGACTTGGGGGGATATTAATAACCTATTATTGTTTGATAATAGGTAATTTCTGTAGATTTAAAGTTGAGTTTATTAAATTGTCTTCCTTGGATATGTTATGCTACTTGTATACTTATGCTTCATAACTTAATATACATATAAATTGTGCAAAGGCGGAAGAGCAACAAAACCCTACTTTTACAAATGCCCAGTATTTGTGAGATCAATATTTGAATAATGATGTGTTCAAGTGGATCAGTGACACCTATTATGATTTTGAATTTGAATGTTATAAATAATAAAGTTATAATATTATGCATTTCAGGCCATACAAGAAGTAAAATGTAGCAAGATTTGAGCATTGCTTCAAGCTGAGAAGCACATAGAGAAGGCTTGTCAAAAGGATTAAAAGAACCTTAATCATAGTGCATATTGGTAGGTATTTCAGTTTCTTGAAAATTTTAATATTATATACATGATGACTGTGACCCTGCCTGCAAAGTGAGGGGAGCTGAGTTTGACTCCTGGACGGGGAAAATATTTATGTGATAGATAAATATTTTCTACTCGGGTCATGGGTGTTATAGTCATGTGTTATGTGTGCCACACAAGGCACAATGTGTTACCGTTTAACATTGTGCCTTGTGTGGTTACCGTTTATTTATTTACTTATTTCAAGTTTAAAATAATTGTACAATATCTAAAAAGAAAACAAACCTTAAATACATATTATAAAAAGTCACAAATACATAACTTGGTTAATTTTTAAATTATTTTTAGTAATTTAGTATAATTTTAGGAATGACTTATATAACTGTTATATACAAGTTATAAATGAATCACAAAATATATTTGTCTTTTCTTTTCAGGAAGTGAAAATAGATTTGTTGAAAACGGACTGTTAATATTTGAATTATATTATATTAATTACACCTGCAGCATGGCAGAATTGTATGAACCATATTAAGAAAGAAGAGTTAAGGATGAGTGATTTGGATGGCATAACTGATAATGTCATTGATCGGTTTGTCATTCAAGTCTGTGACTTGAATGAGGACACTTCATCATCAGACACATCACCATCAGAGAGTGATTAACCTTAAGGGTTTGAGCGAGGCTACTGGTTACTGATATGACTATTTGATGTTGTTAAAAATTAAACCTGTAAAGATAATGTTTTCATTTTATTTCATAAAGTCCCTTATTCCTATTCCCAACTTAGGCTCATTGCAAGGCACAGGTGTCACCTTGCCACAAGATTAGTGATCAAAGCTTCAAGCAAAGGTTGGTGATTTAATTTACCTAAGAAATCATCTTAGAAGTTTTATTTTGCCATTAGCAGTCACCTATATCAACTGCCAGCCAAAGTGTTGTGTTGCTACTACGAGCGTTTAACACTTTAATTTAGTATGTCCGTTGCGAAAGTGTTAACCTCAACAAATATAAATTTCTTGTAGATACTTTAGGTCACTTTGAAGTAATAGCGAACAATACCACAGTAAAACGTACTAATGTAGGACATTTTGAGGTTAGGACATCAAAGTTAGGTTTCAAGTAAAGTCACTATTTATGTATTAATTTTAATGCATTTTTCATTAAGAAGGCACTTGATTTGTTAAAAAAACACAAACAAAATAAAGCAAACAAAATAAGTTACTGACATTACAACAAAAAGTTTCATACGCCTGTTTGTTTGTGGTTGCTATGCAACACTATCAGACACAATGTTTACATCGAGTCCGAACCGAGTTTGACTTGAGACTATGTTTTTTATATATAAAAAAATGTATGAAAGGAGTCATCGCAAGTTGCACTTTACTTCGCGTTCGTTCGGTTGTTATCTTAAGCTAGCATACTTACGTTGCATAAATTACGTAAGGAAAATCCATTACTGAACTCTCTACCCGCATGTTAGAGACTTCCTATCCCCCTCCTTACAGATTTTATCTGATTTAGAAAAGGATAAATTACACTAGAACACATCACTTGACGTAAATCAAAGATTTTTAATCTTTAACATAATATTTTTACTTGTAAAATATAACGTAAGAACATTGAAGTATTATTACTAGCGTATAGACTCGACACCGCGAACACCATGACATGTATGTCCCAATGCATTGGCGCCACGTGGCTTCAATCTTCAATCGTTCGATTTTGAAAGGAGAACGGGGGCTCAATTTTGAAAATCGAACCTCTCGGGCGGGACACACATTTTGTTCGAGATGTCTGTTCTATGACATTATATTTCAATGCGTAAGAATGTCTTTTTCTCTCCCCCTTTTCAAGATAAGGGCATGCAAAATTGCAGAGATTTTGAGGACCCCCCCTCGGGATCCTTACGTAATTAATGAAGAGCCCGTACGTACCAATTAATAAAACATTACCTTATCAAAGCCTGATGATGTTTTATCATATTTACTATCTCTGCGACCTGTTTGGTTTCCCGTGCGTCATCTATACCATCCATCATTAAATTTTGTCTATTCTCTTCTGAGTGGTGTTTCGAGTACTCGGCTATAACATGCCATTTTTAAAAATTTTAAAATGATGTATTGTTAATGGTTTTAAAAAATGTTTTTATACGTTGAATAAAAGTTAAATAACATGTAGGTAATACTGATTTTAATTGTTAATTAATACCATTATTACTATTATTATTTCTCCATGGGGTTCGCGAGGGATAGCTACAACCCTTGAGCATGAGTCAGCCGCCAAACAACTCGTCGTGTTCTGGCTGGGGTCGTGAGAGCCAGTTCTTTCTTTCTTTTTCTTTTCTTCTTCTTGGCCGGCAACGTATCAGTGATGCCTTTGGTGTTGCTGATGTCCATGGGTGACGTTAGCCACTTACCATCAGGTGGATCATCAGCTCGTTTGCCGGCTATTTCCATAAAAAATTGTACCTAATTAGCATTAAAAGTGAAACTTACCCAGTGGATATGAGTCCACAAGTTGGTTGTCAACTGGTACTTCAATAAAGCTTGATATTTGAATCGAGAGTAGGTCAAACTGTGTAGTTATATGGCTCAGGATCAGGCAGAATGTAAGATCACCGGCTAACATAAAGCATACGGTCAGGAAACCTGGTATCAAAAAGATTACATGCTTCTATTATATTAAACCTAAGTATTTGTTGCCTTGCTGTGAGATAACCAGATAGCGGATTTTAATATCTGCTGAATGGGACATTTGATGACCCATTGGATGACCCCATAATAAATGTATCGGTAACATTGAAGTATTACTACACTAGCGCTGCGTATAGAACCGACACCGCAAACACCACGTATGTCCCAATGCATTGGCGCCACGTGGCTTCAATCTTCAATGGATTCGTTCGATTTTGAAAGGAGAACGGGGGCTCAATTTTGAAAACCGAACCTCTCGGGTGGGACACACATTTTGTTCGAGATGTCTGTTCTATGACATTATACTTCAATGATCGTAAGTATTTAAAGGAAGGTAAATACATACCGTATATGTAAATTCTTCCAAAGGCATTAAAAATGTTGAACTCTTTTTTGCGATTCGCACAATACAACCCATTAGTGGCTCACTACTGTGCACGTAGGTTTGCCTGATGGCAAGAAATATCTGGACAAAACTTCAAAAAGTCGGGATTTATCGGAAAAAAAAAATTTTTTTGGAAATAGCCGGCAAACAGCTGACAACCAAAAACGGCTAGAGCGCGTGCGGCAAACGCGTTCTGGTGACTCGAGTAAATTGTCGGGACATTTTGTATTTTGTCGGGACTCTAGACATCATGTGAAATGTCGGGACAATCCAGACGAATCCCGACCATCTGGCAACCCTATGTGGGTCCTTCCTCTTTGCTGAAGAGACCTAGAGCATTTTATGCACCACCAATCACCTGCTCCAGTGCGGATTGATGTTGTTTGTGGGCATCAAGCCACTCAGGGATTGATTATAAAAACTTTATAAAAACCATAAATAAATCTATCTCGAAACTTCGTTATATACAACTATGTTTTTTATTGGAAATTACTTCATCAATACTTACAATGCCAAGTCTGCAATACTAGTAATGTTTCATAATACCCTCTCTGGAACGGATCGAATGGCAACCAGTAGAAGAAGGATAGAATCAAGGGTACATCTTGCCCGAAAAGTCGCTTCACTATTTGAATGTAGGGACGTATAGTGAACGCGATATACAAAGCCACGTTGCACCAATAGTACCCTAAAATGGAATATGGTAGGAATTTAAAGTCAAATCAATTAATAGCAATAATGGTATTAATTAGCAATTAAAATCAATATTACCAATATAATCCCTCCGAGGGGCGCTACGATCAGCGGGCCGGATTTAGTCGCCTCTTACAACATTCACCCAGCGTGGATTGGAGTTAGTATTCTAAGCTGCCCCAATAGGGCAAAAAACAAAAAAAAATATAACCTTTAGTAACATATCGCAGTTGCTTCAAGGCCTTGCTCAAGACGCGGTGTTCCTCCGCCGAGACCTCTCGTTGTGGCCACATCTCTCTCAGTTCTCTCACCAGCTGCTCAAATACTGGTCGGTAGTACACTATCTTGTAGGATTTCGCCAATGCTAGAGTGGAAAATACTTTAAAAGTGGATTCTGTTTATCACTGATTGCCGCCGCCGTCACGCCTTTTTTTTTTTTTTTTTTTTTTCCCGGGGGGGAAAATGCATTACGCATACCACCCGGGCGCAGGGGGCACCCGAGTGGTTATGTGGGACTCCCGTATAGGCTAATGAGACCCACGGTATACCCACTAAAAACCCCCCATCTTCCTCCTCGCCGCCTTGTGACGGGGTTACGGGAACGCTTTCGCACACATCCGCGACCCCGTCGGCGGCAGCCGCCCACAAGCGGCTCCATCGCGAAAGCCCGAAGGCCCTCCACGATGGGCGCACCAGATGGTAAGGTGCGCCTCCCTCCTCGGCCTCCACCAGTACTGTAGCAAACTCCCCCTGAGTCTGCTACTAGGAGGCCTTGGATACCAGATGACTGGTACCCGGTGGAGGATCAGGACTGTGGTTCCTCCACCGACCACACCTCGGCCGCAGAGGATAGGGCAAGCGGCGCACCGTAATACCGACATGCCTCTTCCTCTGCGGCCCCACCAATGCCGTTTCGGCGGAACGGCCCCGCCAGCTCGCAGGGGGTAGGGAGAGTGGCGCACCGTAATACCAACACGCCTCTCCCCCTGCGATCCCTCCACGGCCGCAGAAGATAGGGAGAACGGTGCACCCTATCTTCCACGGTCCCACCTCCAAGCGCGTCCGCAGCGGACTTGTTCAGCCCGCTGGGAGCGCCCTCCTCGGGCCAGCCGGCAGCCCAAACAGGCCGGCCCTGGTTGCCTCTTGGCTTCACCGTGGGTGACCAGTCCACGGTTACTAAGCCCCCCCGCCACGACAAGGCGAGCAACCACCGGAGGGGCCGCCGTTACGCCTACCAATTCGTCTACCAACCAATAGTAGCTTCAGCCAATTAATACACGAAGGCTTTTTTTTTTTTTTTTTTTTTTTTTTTTTTTTTTTTTTTTTTTTTTTTTTTAAATAACGCTTCACACTCATAGCCCCACACTAGGATTCCCTGTGTCGTGGGTGCCATGGACAACACACAAGACAAGGACATTCACACCCAGACCAAGAACAGAAATTCAAACTCATCATTCAAATTTCCGCCTCGCTGGGAATCGAACCCAGGACCCTTGGCGCGGCGATCCGGCATGGTAACCATTGCGCCACACGGGTCGTCAAACTTTAACGTTTTATGTCAACAACAACAACAAATTTTAACGTTGTATGTCAAATCTCAAGCACTTCAGACAACAACAATACAGACGTGGTCAATTGACTGCTCTTAAGATCTTCATCGAGTGATTCATTCTAGTGACATATCTACCTCTTTTTTACTTATAATATCATTGACGGGTACTCACAATTCGTATGTTGGAATAGAATAACGATATTACGACCCAATTTAACTGGACCACGCAGTGCCGGCGTTAGAGCCACTGGCGCCTCAGGCAAGAATATTGTGGCGCCCACATAAGAAAATCAAAATCCAGCTTTTTTGCTCGAAAAATTTTTTGCTAAACCAATGGGAGCGTTTATTAAGAATTTTATTTTTCCTTTTTTTTGCTCCTCAACCCAAATATGGCGCTCCTCCAAATTTGGCACCCTAGCCCGTCTTCCCACCTTGCCCCCCCTAACGCCGACTCTGGCGTCATGGCGGGACTGTGGTGGCGGGGAAAAACTCTTGAAATATCGGTATATTCAGAGTGGTGTCAAAATGTTCAGTGTCTTCAATGATATAAGTTTAAAATAGCTTAAGATATTTGTATAAATTACCTAATACTAAGTAGCCGATGCATGGCAACATCTTGAAGAGATCCATGAGAGAGCCCTCCATTGCAGTTTGTGTCAGGTTGACCAGCTCCAGCCAAGCGGCTACGAAGATGTTCATGGCTTCCACCCAGTATAATACGTTCCACCAAAATCTGGTGAAAATAGCAGCATTTAGCGTTCAAACGGAGACGAACATAATGGAACTGGCCTATGATTGTACCTATTATTAAAAGTCATCAGCAAATTATCCATGAGCCTAAAATTATATAAATCGAAATCGATTTTAATTGGACGTATTTCTCCTTTGCTTACTTAACCCATTATTATTATTTCACTGGATGTCAGTTTTCTGAGGTCTTTTAATTGAACTAAATCTATGTTAGCATTTTATTTATTAATATGGGTTTATTAATATGGGACCTGGGGGCTATTGTCCCATTTAACAGAACCTGAACAGAACCTTTAGCCTTACCTGCTAATGTTAGAATCTTCTCTAGTAAGACGAATCCCAATAACTTTACACACAATCTTCGGAATGGCCAACGTTTCCTCGTAGCTACTCAGGTCATATTTGAATACCTGAATAATAAAATTTGAATAGTTCAATACTGAATTGCTCTTTTATACTAAACTAAAGTAACTTACTCAGTGACTACATTACAATGGTAAATAATACATACGTTGCACCTAATTTGTACAAAAACCTACATAAAATTACCTACTGCTTAAAAGTTCAAAAGACTCATATGACTACTTCAAAGAGCGATTTGTTAATTTGCTAGTTTTTATTAAAATATAATGGTAGCATGAAACTTACATTAGCTTGCAGGGGTGATATTGCAATAACACTCCTTAATCCGTAGTAATGTCTTGTCACATTATATGGAAATAAGATACCTAATCTATCTAGCTAGCTTGAATTGAAATTTATTGTGCATATTGCAGAGCTTTATAAAATGTGTCTGTCTGACTTCGATTGGTTACAGTTGTGACTAAAGTTTTTTTGAGACCTTTAAGAACAATGCCACAATAGGACAATCAGTGTTTCTTTCTAGTATCTTTCTCATTACTCTCTCTCCTCTTCTCTCTTCCGGCCAGCAAAGTTTAATCTTTTGTGCACTAGGTACATTATTCTAAGTTAATTCTTAATTTTTACTACAATGCATACCTGGTTTACTTTTGAAATTTTAGATTTACTTGTATACTTTCTGAACATCGGCATTTTAATTCGCGGGGTGTTTTCAGTATAAAGAAAAACCAATTTTCTTAGTACCTACTACACAAAATTCTTTTAAGTCTGTTCAGCTAAAGCGTTGAATCCGGAGTGACGTCGTGAAATTGTCTTTAAAAGAAATGTTGGGAATCAACGTATGATATGTGACGTTATTTCAAATTATTATTGGTGTGAACCTGTTAATATAAGGCTGCGAGTTTATTTACTTAGGCGCTATTCACATGTATAACACATTGCAGTGTCTAAAATAGTCTTGTCTTTATGTATGTGTTTAAAAATGTCATTCATATATCATTTTCATGTTCCGAATGGCGTATTAATAAGTATGTTTTCTTTCTATCTTTCTTTCTTCCTTTCAACATCTTGTAGTCTTGAATGGTACCGTCATTACAGTCGCTTCTCTTCATGTAAGTCCACAAGGTTTACAAGGTTTATACTAGTGCAGTCTCGATTATTTCGATTTTCAAGTGTACCTACTCATAAGTATCGATCTCACTTCGAATTCAGCGGATATTTTGACCTGTGAAATTCAAGTATCACAACGCTGTTGGTTGGTTAAACTCATAGATTTCAACAATCGCTACGGAATTGTGAATTGACCCGTATAGTAAGTTGAATGCGTTATACAAATTGAATCTCGTTTGCTTAGTCGTGTGGAATGGTTGATACTGCTAAATCGATTTTTAGTAATAGTTTCAGAACTAAAGTATCAACGATAATACTAAAAAGGCATAGCTTATCATTTCTCTGTTTTGGGTGCTTCTTTCAAGAGAATCCTACACTTACATATAACAAGTTTTTCGCACATTACACAGCGCTAAAACACAAGTTTCAAACAAGACTTTATCGAGAATTCTGCGACAAGTTTTTTCCATTTTCTGAATGAGTACATTATGGTGGAAATAGTAGTAAAGTCACTCATGTGATACATACTATGTATTACATGAGTGAGTTACATACATACTACGAGTAGGTATATATGTAAAAGCATGTCGTACATCCTACTAATATTATAAACTATAAGTAACCGCCTACGTTTTGCTCCGGTTTTCGTATTGAACTACCAATTTTTTTTTAAATAAAATATAGCTTACGTTACTCACAAAGAAAAAAGCTTTCCATTAGTGAAATAATTTTTGAAATCAGTCCAGTACTTTTTGAGTTCATTTATTTATTTATTTCTTTATTTAACACTTTATTGTTTGTACATCATACAATAATATACATAAGGGCACAAGAAAAAAATAATACAAAACAATGGGCGACCTTATCGCTTTGAAACGATTTCTTGCAGACAACCCAGCAGTAGCAAGAAAACAGCAAGAATATAAATTAGGTATAGGTGTATCTACAATTCTACATAAGGTATTACAAAAAGGTATTAAGGTATTAAGGGGTGATAAGGAGTTTATCCTTTACAAACAAAAATACAAAACTTTCCTCTTTATAACATTGTTACTATAGATCTGATTTGGGAGGATGTATGTATGTATGTTACTCTTTCATACAAAAACTACTGAACGAGATTTCATAGTGCTAAAGACAGGAAGGTCATCATCTAGAATAGAATATAAGATACTCTTTATCCCTGGTCACTAACCCCTCCACCAATCTACGTTGGAGAAGCATGGCAGAGAATGCTGAAGGCCTCCTCAAGAGCAGAGATGTGTAGTGAGCCGTTAATGGGTTAAAGCCCTAAGTTACTTAAAATGAAAATTGCATTTTGGACTAACAATGCAGACTTTACCTTCGTATTAAATAATGCAGCAAAATATGTGGTTTTATACAGAAGTAAAAAGTGGTGTTTAGATACTTACCTAATTGTTTTCCACAAGTTTTATTCAATAGACCTACAATTAAAATGGCTACTCGTAATAATAGGAATATTGTCGTGTAGCTCGACCCTATGAGATAATTTGTTTTAATAGTAGCTTGGCGATAAAACATGATATCGTAATAACGGTTCTATTAAAATAAAGAAAAACAAAGTTTATTTAAAAACCAGTCAACTTCGAATCGGACACGTGTAAGGCCCTTGGTGAAACTTGCGTGGAATGATTCAACTTGTGTGGTGTGGAAAACCTTACGTGGAATTGTGAAACTTGCGTGGAATGGTGAAACACGTGCGGAATGGTGAAACGTGTGTCCTGAAATTAGTGTGGTGTGGTGAAAATTGTGTGGTGTGGTGAAACTTGTGTGGAATCTTGAAACTTGTGTGGTTTGGTAAAACTTGTGTAATGTGGAGGAAACTTGTGTGGTTTGGTGAAATTTGTGTTATATGGTGAAACTTGTGTGGAATGGTGCAACTTGTGTGGTGTGATGAAGCTTGTGTGTAGTGTTTAAACTTGTGTTTTGGAACTGGTGCGGTGGAACTTGTGTGGTATGGTGAAACTTGCGTTGTATGGTGAAACTTGTACGGTGTGGTGAAACTTATGTAATTAATTAATGGCCCCTTATGCATTATCTTTATGCTTGGATGTATTCGATCTCTGCCTATTCATTCAACCATTCATTCATTACTTCGTTCATTTATTCATTCAGTCATTCACTGATTATTCATTCATCAATATTTGATTTGTCGTTTATCATTTGGTTTCACAGTTGTCAGTTGTTTTGACGGTTGTCATTTGTTTTCACGATTGTCATTTATTTTGATAGCTGTTATTTGAAATGAATTTTGGATTTTTTTTTTTAACGAAATCAAAAAAAAATTGTTTTCCAAACCGTACGTACGGCATGTCAAATAAACAGGCTTATTGTAAAAATCGCAAACATTTTTTATTATAGTTCTTCAATTGATAGTTTTAAAATTTTCAAGTAGGAACGAATTTAAGACGAAAATCACAGACATAATATCAAGAATAGACGACGCATGTACCTCGAATTGTATGAAAACCAAGCGTGTCACTTTTTTTTGACACATTGTGCTGTCACAAGAATATTTAGTGCTGAAATTCCCCATCCTAGCGATATCAATTCGAAACTGATTCGTTACCGATTCTCGACAACGATTAATGATTCTCAAAATCGATTACCGATAATAATTAGGTAAATAGAAAATCGTATGATTGTTTGTACGCCTAGAATATGTAAAACATAAAAAATGCCTTTGGTTGGTTGTACATAATAATATAGTATAGAGCTTGAATATGACCGAATAAATAGTTTTGTGTTTTATTTAACTTGATTATTTGTTAATTATAAACACAAGCTTCAAAAATGTAAAGATAAATAAAGAGATCATAAATATTATGATTGTTTATTATTTGCTTTCAAGAAATTAAATAAATGAAATATAAAAAAAAAATTTATAAATATTTCTTTTATGAAAATCAAAACATCATATGGACACATTTAAACACGAATATTTTTTTCTAATTAAAAATTCAAAATAAAAAAACAGTAGGTACATCA
This sequence comes from Thymelicus lineola, assembly GCA_963932265.1. Classification (NCBI taxonomy): domain Eukaryota; kingdom Metazoa; phylum Arthropoda; class Insecta; order Lepidoptera; family Hesperiidae; genus Thymelicus; species Thymelicus lineola. The sequence goes on along the minus strand of OZ010703.1, from coordinate 4,938,664 downwards.
ATATTCGGTATTGCGCTTGAAATCAGCCTTCGTTTCTTTTTCGAATCCGTAAAACAGTCATCATTGAAATGAATAGAACATATACGGCTATGTTTTGTTGGAAACCAATATCTATGCCCCGTCGCTATAATTCATTTTGCTTTAATATTGGGGTCACTTGAAAACCTTTAATTATAATGTTATCATGAATAAAATCACTATACAGAAACATTAATATTGTAATGAAAAATAATTTGCCTGTTAAAAACTGTCTCTATGTAAATATTATTATTCATTGGTTTTCAAAATCGATTAACATCGAGACCACACCGAGTAAATGAACAACACTATATGCTATATTTTACAGAAACACGACAATATTCACCGTACTACGAAACTAAGCGACGATTTATAGTAACGACTGTTTTACTTTCATTGCGTGTTCCAGTAAACAAGCCGTATACATATGGCTACCAAAATCAGCAATGTATTGAGTAGTATGCAGTACACAGTAAGTTAGTGCTTTTCGTTGTAAAACGTGGTAGAAATGCAATAAATATGAAAAAAAATATTTTAAAATAAATTACTACACAATTTTATAAATAAATTACTTAACGATGAAAAGAAATATTTCCTTTACCTCTGCTAACTGTATTTGTAGAAAACCTACAATTTAAAACGTTACAATTAGGCATTTTTCGTTATTTCAGTTGACATCTATTGCCAATAGCAGTAAAACGCCAACTAAATGACACGGCGCTCAAATAGGATTTAAAATCCTTTCTGTTACACGTGAAATGTATGAACGTGCGGCATCTACTCTAGGTATACATGTCTGTGACGAAAATTGACTATCCCTCCTATCTCCATAACTACTCCTTTGCAATGTTGTCATCCACAATTACCCTTTAGTCATGCCTAAAATTTTACTTCAAAAATATTGAAAAAATTACGAAGGTGACTGTATGTCTCGACTCTCGATGTAATATTTTGCTACTGAAAAGAAAAACAATTTTTATCCAATAAACAGACGGGTGAAGGTCGCGCCTAGTTCGAATGTCAGACCATAATTGCTTGCAAAGAGGAAGGGGTGGGTGAGATGTTTGAGCAAGAGGGAGAGGGAGAAGGGTAGTTGACCTCTGGTCTATCAAAAATACCCGATGATGCCAGAGAATAAAAATATCATCCCTGGCAAAATATTATTAAAAGCACTATAAGATTTTATGTAAAATGGCAATTTTCAAAATATGTGTGTCTAGTGTCCAAGCTCTATCGAGGTAAATCGAGAAATTCTGTCGAATTTGGGTGAAAAAAACAAAATATTTTTATAATATACTTTCATTTTCTGCACTTATTTTGGACCTTTATTTTGATTCTTGCTCCCCCTTCTAAATGTCTCATGTAATTTATGGACGCCCCTTTTATGGTTTTTTTTACTTCATAACTACCTGTATAAAAAATGTGCAAACACAGTGAGTTTAATAATTTGGCCAGGGACTGTAAGGTAACTCACGGTGAGTTGCTTGACATTTTGGAGGAAGGCAGGGGAGTAGAACCTCCATGTCCTATGGCTATGGCTACGGTAACCGTAAGCTAAGAGCTACACGATAGCAGTAACCAATGGCCTATAATAATTATATCCGCCATGCGCCACAACATCATCCGAATGGGGATCACGTTGCAAATCACTTCACCCGATGGACTTCTCTTGTAGTTCATTTGCATTCTCATTTCTACTACGAAGTATTGGAACCTACGACCCCTAGAGTATATTATAATAACAATAGGTTGTTAACTAAAAGTATGGTATTAAAACTAGGTATGAATACACGTCTTTACTGAAAGTAAAGTATATTAATTTGTATATATATTAATTAACATATATATGTTTTATTTATGTACCTTCTTATCTACATAGTTTATCTTTTGTTTTAAATATTAATTCGTAAACTTCTTACTGTTTGCACCTCTACCTACGCATTTCTTGAACGTCTGTGTTCTCTACCCTTAGGTTGTCTGGTAGAAATCGCTATTACAGCGATAAGACCGCCTGTTGTGTCTAATAATACTAAAATTGTAATATTTTATGTACTTCTAGTGTGCACAATAAAGAATATTGTATTGTATTGTATTGTATATTAAATTATAAAATATCACCAGGGCAATGATTTCGCGGAGTTCGCCTTCTGTACTAAGTAAAGTTATAAAAAGAACATCCACAATTCAGTTCACACTTAAAAATACCACATTTAGTTTTCAGCTCTTTTTCAGGTTTAAATATATATTTTTTATTATTTATCATTTTAATTATTTAATTTCACAACAACATAATATTTACACTATATAAAATAAAAATAAATACTTAAAAGCAAAAGTAAAATTAATTAAAATTAATTAAAATAAATGTATATAACTAGGCCCCTGCGGTGCAGTACCTAAGATGCTGGCAGCATTCCCTCGCTGTATGGCGATACTAACACGCTGAGCAAGAAAACTGCCAGCTCTAGGGTCACTCATCTTGTTTTTTAATTTTTTACTTATTTCTTTAAAAAGATAGTGAGCGTCAGGACCCCACGAACCAAGTGTTTCGACACCGAATGCTTTGAATATATATGTTGATCCTAAATTTCTATATTTAATATGTTTTAATTTTTCAGCCGCTTCTGCCGCAGCACCTGCTTTGATTTTGCTACCATGAAGATGGGACGGCGCCAATGTATCTACGCAGGTAGCATCCCACACCAGCGACCGCCCCATACTCCATGGCACAATTGACATACCGTCAGGTCTCTTGCCATCATTTCGAAAAATACCATTCGGCTCTAAAGTTGCCGGTATGTTTATTGTGACAAGAGACCTTCGAATAATGTCATTCAAAGCAGCGTGGCGGGAAAAGCGGCCCGCGCTTTTCTGACAAGAGAGGCCGTGGAGCCCCAAAGCATCAACTTCTGCACCACAGGAGCAAATATGAGGCGTGCAAACCCTGGCACCTAAACGAAGGCCAGCAGATATACGCAGGGTCTCAGGATCTAAAAGAGTGCCAATGGGAGCAGATGGAAGTGCATGTAACCACTGACCCGACTCCCAAGTTGACACAGCTCTTAGCCTGGCCCTGTCAATATCTGTCTTATCATTTAATAAAACATTGAAAGTTTCTTTACAGAGCAAATCATCCCAAGCCTTTTGTAATTTTAAATTTGACGGCGAATTTTGAGAAATCGTCTTCCAAGCATTCATGCCATCCTCCAAGCACGCAACATCATAGGTGTGATCATTATTATGTAAAATATTACCTATGAGTGTTGAAGTGCTATGGACTGATGACAAAAATGCTGGAAGAGCGACACTAGAAATTTTTCGAATACCAAGACCACCATGTCTAACAGGCAATGAAGCTTGAGTCCAGGAGTCTTCTGTTAAATTTAAATTTAGAATTTTCTCTACTTGAATTTTAATGATGTTGTCGATATTATATAAATTATTTAAAAATTTCCAAAATTGAGAACATCTTAAAAAATAAACGAATTTTGGTAAAAAAAGACAATTTTTCAAAATAATATAAGCATAGTGATTGTTTATTTTCAAAAGGCTATCTGAATAAGAAGAAAATTTTTCAATTGACTTATCAATAAAATCAATAACACCATCGTCGAAAATAGGACTACCTAAAAGACACAAAGAAGATTTGTTCAAAATTTTTATGTTAGGAGCCAAATTCATAATTTTTTTTATTATATCCGAAGAAACTTTATATGCAGAAGAAATGTAAATTTCACACTTGTTAAAATTTAACTGTAAGCCAATTGATTCAAATTTTTTTATAATTTCAGACAAATCTGAAAGTACAGAATCTGCTTTACCTGCTAAAGTTCCATCGTCTAAATACCAAACATTGAATTTTGAATTTAAATTTTGAATGATAGGGTTAATCGCAAGGCTAAAAATGGCAGGACTTCTGTACTTATATTAAAAGTGCTATTATTTCTTCTGTAGTAGAACTAAATATAAAAACGAGTCAATTATGACATAATTTAATTTGCCATAAAGTGAAACCTATTATCAGTCCGTCCATGCAGAGTTAGGAACCCTTCAAGAGATCTGATAACATTCAACAGGGAAAGTGATATTGTGGGTTCTGGCATCCTATTTTCGTAAAATGTTTTTAGTGGGATATTTTTTTACCGTAACATATCAAATTGATACTTAATGGAACAGAAAGTTAATGTTTATTAATTTTTGGTAGAAAGTTAGCTATCTTCTTGGCTTTCAGCAGTTAAGTTTTAATTGAGGCTTCTGATAAAGCCTATACGATCAATAATAATAGGTAACAGAGTATGTAATTACTATGGGAGGCGAGTAATGCAGTACGTAATAAATAAGATTTTAATGATCATAGTTATTTATGTTAAAGGATTAAATCTATACTTTGTAAGTAGTTTTGTTTAAGCATTTTAAAACGCTCAAGTGAGTCTGGCTTATGGGTATTTGCAAGTTTTGAATTTAGCAAAGTTTTTTCTAGCACCACCTTAGTTTCACATAAGAAACTGTTATTGACTCATCTATAAGTTTGATTTAGCTAGGTTAGCCAGGGTAATAAGCCGGTTTTTGACTTTTTTGCCATTTCTTGACTTTTTTGTAATTTTTCATTAAACAGCTAAAATGTTCCAACTTTTTATTCTTACCCCGACTCCTTAACGTCGATATTATAGAAGTTTCACTTCAAAAGCTGTAAAATGTAGAACCGTAGTCTGTGGCTGGTTATTTTAAGTAAGTATTATATATTGCTACACGTCAAGTTCAAGTTTAAATTATACGGCGAAGTAATCAGTTTTAGGTTTAGGGTCCAAAAACGACTCAATTAGGCTGATTTCGTATCCATGAGCGCCTCGAATATAGCCATCATACCTAATCGTATTCAGTTTCATTACTAAATAAAAGGATAAAATATTACTTGACAGTGTGGTAAAAGCATGGTTTATTGTGTGTTTGTCATAAATGTATTCTCAAAAAAATCCGGTTTGAACATGGTTTGAAAAGGGTTTTCGTTGTTTAAATGCATGTTTTTCAGAGGAGGTGCACTAAAATTAATATTCCTTTTTAAAAATTTTTAACTTAAACTTAACCTTATCTTAATTGAACCTTTCTTTTGTCATCAAAATATTAGTCAAATTGTAGGGACTATTTAGTTAGTGATTTTCTGGCTTATTGTCATGTCTAAAACGGTTTATTTTATAAATACAAATTGCCAGTTTAAGTAGTCGCGTCTGTCAGTTACGGCCGTCGCGGCTATGAATATTTTTTATTATAAATTCTTCTCATGAAAAGTCACGGCTAAAAGGTGAAATTAGAAACAGCTGGAATATTAAAGACGCTGTATGCTATAGATGTATAAATTATTTGGTTAGGTTAGGATATTGGGAGTTGAAGCTCTCATAGCCTGGTGGATTGTAGCGATCCTAATTGATCAGCGGAGTTAAAGCAGTCGCGATCGGTAGTTATATGAGTGACTGCTTCGGAGGGCACGTAAACGTCGTTAAGTCATGTCGGAGGCATTTCGTGCAGGCAGGAAAACTTCTGACACTTGAGTTTTCCACTAACTCCGCACCGAAGCAGCGTGCTGGGGTATGGTATTCTCAAGAGGAGAGACCTGTTCTCAGTAGTGGGCTGTTAAGAGGTTGTGGCTTAAACCTCTTTATTCATAAAGAGAAAGGCTTCTCTCTTTATTCATTCAGTACAAGCTAATCTTGTTGAAGTTATACGCTGAACGTAGGAGGCCATGGTGCCAAATCACAAGCTACATAGGTAAGTATTGTAGGTCGCTCAGTAAGCTATGATTGATTGATATTCAAAAAAAAGGGGGGGTTCGATTTTGAAAATTGAGCCCCCGTTCTCCTTTCAAAATCGAACGAATCCATTGAAGATTGAAGCCACGTGGCGTCAATGTATTGGGACATACATGGTGTTCGCGGTGTCGGTTCTATACGCTAGTAATAATACTTCAATGGCGTAAAGTGAAAAAATACCAAGTTAAAATACCTTCGCCCGTAAACAAGGTAGAAATTTAAATGAAAAATGTAAATAAGTAACTCTGTGTGCTCAATCAAATGGAAATTTTTAGGATTCCGTATATTTAATGAAAAACGCAATTGTCTGTCTATTTTATTATCTTTTGTTTTATAACAAGGATAATTTATTATGTAGGTAAATGCTTTCTGCACGAAAAAAATTAAGTGCAAATGGATGTAGGTGTATAACCACCGATGAGATACACTTTGCACCCTACCAACATCCAATAAATTTTTCCCTTCGTCATCTTCCCAAAGGTTATCTGGAAGAGATCGCTATTTAGCGATAAGATCTTTTTTATTTTATTAAGATATTTTTGCGCACTTATAATACGTATATTAACATTGAAAAGCTTTTACTGACTCTGTAAAGGTGTGCAATAAAGTGTAATAAATAAATAAACCATAAATTAATAAAGTTATTATATTATAATTTAGCTCATACGAAATTCTTATATGTATAACAAAAACGATCCTTTCTTGTAAGTCTGAAATTAAAAACCTGAAATTTTTAAAGAAATGGAAATGAAAAAAATGAAATACTTAAACAGAAAACGAAAGGTAAAAAACCTTAAATTTCTTTAGGAGTGTATATTATTATATCTAGATTCTAGATATCCGAAATAATCTTTAATATATTTGCTGTACGAAACCACAACATATTACATCCGATTCGAAAGTGGACAGTTTTGTTTTCCGGATCAATTTCCTCAGATTTTAGCCATGCTATTTGGGTTTCGTTACACAGTTCATTTGTTGCAATCATTAATTTTGTTTTATCGCGAAACTCGACATCCGACATTCAAACGGAAAATGCTGAAATATTATTCCATTTTGTATACAAAAATTATCCGCAAACGTGTTTAATCATAGTATACGTTTTACTTGTTCGATATTTACATAGTATTAAATTTATATGTTACTAGGAAATCGCCCTTGCTTCGCTTCGGGAAAAATAGTAAAAAATATATATATAATATAGCCTATGTCACCCGGGGATAGTGCAGCTTCCCAACAGTGAAAGAATTTTTCAAATCGGTTCGGTAGTTTCGGAGTCTATTCAGTGTAAACAAACAATCAAATCTTTTCTCTTTATAATATTAGTATAGACGAGTATATTTATACGTATAGTTCTGCAGTAAGCAGTAATAGCCTAGCGGTTAGAACATTGGTCTCCCGAACCAAGGGCCCCGAGTTCAATCCTGGCACGCACCTCTAATTTTCAAATATTATTTATTTATTTATTTATTATACAGACAATTATATTGTAAACATTACAGATCTTAAAAAATCCAATGCGTTTACAAAGTCTCCACATATTGCTTGACAGTTCTGCGAAAAACAGCAGGCGTTGAAAAAAATATGTCTAGAGCAGGATCACATGCTAGTACACCATTAAGCAGAGTCAATGCTCGAACAAGCGGTGACTCTCTCATCAGCATTAGTCTACAATCCCGGACTGCGAACAGAGTATGCCGACGAACGTGGCTATACTTTAGTACGTTCAGAGATATCAGACTTAGCACTGAAGGGTTAGAAATTTTACCCGTGATTAAGTTATAAAAATATTCCATCAAGAATACCTCTCTTCTTACTTCAAGAGAATCATATCCCAGCATTCCCTGAATAAACAAAGATGGGTACACATGAGGGTAGCCCACAAAATACCCATACTTTTTAAAGTAAAGCCATCTCAAAAATTTCTTTTGAAGTTTCTCCAACATGAGTATGTATTTTGTCTCATGTGGACTCCAGATAACTGCGTTATTTTCCAAGGTGCTTCTTACAAAACTATTGTGTAACATTTTTATGTGCGTATTAGAAGTTAATTATCACTTGCTTCGGTGAAGGAAAACATCGTGAGGAAACCTGCACACCGGAGAGTTGTCCATAAAGTTCTCGAAGGTATGTGAAGTCTACCAATCCGCACTTGGCCAGCGTGGTAGACTATGGCCTATACCCCTCACATTGTGAGAGGAGACCCCGAGCCCAGCAGTGGGACAATTATGGGTTGTTGCTTTGCTTTGCTTTTTTTGCTGCAGTCCTCTCTAAGATGGGCCATTAGGGAGTTCATGTGGCCAAGTGCGGATTGGCAGACTTCTGGTTTTGAGAACATTATAGATAACTCATGTGCGCAGGTTTCAGAGATATTTTCGATTACAGTAGCGAGTGATTTTTATTTTTAAATTCTTATACACATATAGATTTGAATTTAGAAGTGCAGGATTCGTTCCCAGAACCCCTTTGAGAAAGGCTAATGTTCAAACCTTTATCATGGTCCTTAATGTCCTCAATAATCACCGTTGAATATTGGTTTATATATTGCCGCGTAAGGGCTTAAATCGTGGTATTTAAATTGTACCAATTGGACCAATGCTTAGTACTTAATTCACTTTGGGAGTCGTTGTCTCTACCACTCTACGAAGTACGTGGGGTACGAAGTTCGTGGTCGTAGAGAGATAGAGACGGCGCTACTCTTAAGAAGTACCCATTTCAAAAGACGGTGATGTCTCAGAATTAAAATCATAACGCACTACGCAGTGTCTAGATTCTAAATGGTTATGTGTTAGAGAAAAATATATTTTCCTGTTGATACGTAATACTTGCGTCATCACCATTCATCATATCTGATAAATTTCTGAAATCTAAAATAGATAGCTAAGTAATAAAATTTGATGTCTTCGCACACGAAACGATATTTAAAGAGTCTATTAGTTTTACACAAATACAATAGATATGTTTTGAAAATAGGTTAATTGAATTAGTTTTCAATTAAATATAACTTTTAATGAAAAGGGTCAAAAGTTTCGTACTTTGTCCCTTATCTAATATTTCGTTTCAACAGTTAACTATTATTAACTCTTGGATCCTTATAAATTTAATTACTGCGAATTAGTAAAATTTTATTTCAATATTTGATATCAAAGGTTAATAAACCCGCCTCGATAAGTTTTACCATTATAATTTAAATTGAGCAGTGATAGTTTAATGGTTTTAACTTTGGCGTCTTTCTCATCGGGGTTTGGGTTCAAAAGCAACGCATTTTTTATGGAAATACAGAAAACGAGCTGACGATCCACCTGATGGTAAGCCCATGAATATCAGCAACACCAAAGGCATCACTGATGCGTTGCCGGCCAAGAAATGGCAAAAAAAGAAAGAAGTAATTTATAATCATTTATGCGCGTTTTAGAAATGATAATCACTTCCTTCGGTAGAAGAAAATACGGTAAAGATCTATGACACTTAAGAAGGCTGAAGTCGGCCTATTTGGTCTGCACTTGGCCAGCGTGGCGTAGTGGAAGCAGCATGTAGCTACTCCTCACATTGTAAAGGAGACCAGAGCCCAGTAGTGGGTCAATTATTGATTGCAATGATGCAGACAATTTACATTGACGCTTTTATTGAGGCTACGTCCTATGTGAGTGATCTAGATGCGAACGTGAAGCGATACGTGGCGCGACGCGAAAACAACAAACAGTTCAAATGTATTGAAGTGTCCTGCATTACGTGCGTTTGGTAACTATGAGTCGCGAGCACCAACTATTGTACTTATAATATAATAAAACTGTAAATAAGCCTAATAACAAAATAAATACCCAAATAGAATAGTTTTTAAACTTTTTACGTGGGAAATTAAGGACCGTGAATCTAATCAAAGTTTTCATAAACGAAAACGAACAGATTCCATCAAAGCATTTGGCTAAGGCATTTAATTTTGTTGCTCAAACGACTTGAATTTCTAATTAGTATCGCGTGTACGTATGACAAGACGATACTCGTAGCAGCGCTCGCGCAGCTATTGTTATGTAATGTGCGCACCTAAAATTAAACGATTGCATTGCATCCTTCTAAGGCCGTTCGGGCTATTTAGTACCTATTAAGTACAGTACAAGCAGTGATAGCCTAGTGGTTAGAACGTTGGTCTCCCGAACGCGGGGGCCCGGGTTCAAATCCTGGCACGCACCTCTAATTTTCAAATATTATGTGCGTATTACAAGTTAATTATCAGTTGCTTCGGTGAAGGAAAACATCGTGAGGAAACTTGCACACCTGAGAGTTCTCCATAATGTTCGCAAAGGTGTGTGAAGTCTACCAATCCGCACTTGGCCAGTGGTACGTGGTAGACTATGGCCTGTACCCCTCACATTGTGAGAGGAGACCCCGAGCCCAGCAGTGGGACAATTATGGGTTGTTGCTTTGCTTTTTTGCTTTAAGTACAGTACGACGGACGTATCTTGGCTGGTCTGAAATTCGCGCAGAAGGTTGCGCAGTAACGTAATTCGGCAATGCTTGGTACGCGGTGTATTATGGTCTCAGTCACACGTTAGCATTCGTGTCGCTATCTCTGTCTTACATGCGCTAAAGTTCGCAAAGCCTATGTTCAGACGCGCCAAGATATGTCGGCCGTACTGTTACTTGCTTGATATTTGCTCAACTAAATAAGCGAATAAACGAATGACATGTTCAGTCTTTAAAGGTGAGTGATCTTTTGTCTACATTTATGTATACGAATTATAAATTTTTTGTTGCCCAGAACCCCAGAGAGAATAGTAGTAGAGTTTACAATTCCTTTTTTTAATTTCAATGCAAGCAGGTGTAGGATATTTGTTTCATTAGGCAGGTACCCGTCTGCAAGAAAAGAGAAAATCAAGTTCCATCTACAGAAAATCAAGGGTGAAATTTTCAAATACCTATACTTTTTACTCGTTTACTATCTGTCAGGGTACTAAAAAAATCTGCAACGGTATTAACGATATTTTTCCTTTTTTTTCATGGTAAAAGAATAAAACAGTAAAGGATAAATATGTTATCGAACATAGGTAATACTCGTATTTCAAAATACTTTTCATCCCGGGAAAAAGAGCGATTTCCGCGAAATATTTTCATTACAGTAAGTTAAGTTAACCGCCGATGAACTGGCTTACAGTTTGGCCGAATTTAAGCTTGTATTTATGTAAGTCTTCAGCTTCATTGGTAAATAAAATAATAAAAGTTTTATCTCCAACTAAGTATATCTACTCGTAAAGAGTTAAATAAATTGTGGTTATTACAATAATTCATGCTTCCAGTTCCAATTCGCAGAACTAGGAACAGTGGGGTGAGCATGAAAATGTAAAATACAGGATAAAAATAATAATATTTTTATTAGCGTACAGCTCTCTTACTCAACGTAAGAAATACGTTTTTATTGGCTGCATTAAGATGACATGATACTGACCGCAATCCTATGTCGGTGGAGGGTGTCAGAATAGGCGAGAGAACTCGGCTCTCTTTGTGATAGGGCTTCGCATAAGGATGTTATTATTATTAAAAATCATTAATATAGTATTAATAATTATTATGATTACCGGCGTACTTTTCGCGTATCTAAGAAACCTAGTAACTTGGCAAGCTTCTATTCTTGTGGGAATGTGGGATAGGCGACAAACGACTCGTTCCGGTTGGGGCTTGAGGGCCAGTGCTCTCTTTGTTCTTTTTTCTTTCTTGACCGACAACATAGATGATAGCTTTGCGTTGCTGGCCATCTATGTACGACGGTGATCATCAGGTGACATTTTTTAATCAATGTCATTTTTGCATAACGGGATATTTTTTGTGTGAGTCAAACCTACTGCTGTAGTACTTTTGACAATGCATCTTTGTGATAATGTCCTGATACTACACACAGTTGTGGCTCCAGGTGCGAGAACTCCTTAACGCTTATAACAGCATAGAAACATTTATTTTCTTTAGTTTACATTGTCACTATAAACGGTTTTATATCTAATACCTTTAAACGGACAATTTTTGTTACTATATATTACTATTTTTGTATATATATACTCGGAATCTCGGAAACGTCTACAACGATTTTCATGAAATTTAGTATTTATGGGGTTTCGGGGGCGATAATCGATCTAGCTAGAATTCATTTTTAGAAAATGTCGTTTTATCCGTGTTTTCAGGCAATCAAAAACTGACATCCTGTTCCTGACATCTATTGGCGAGTAGCAACATTAAAGTTACTTCAGTAGATGGCGTCCGGGAGTCCGAGCAAAGCTCGGTCATTCGGGTACTTTAGTTTTTAAACTATAACCTCGTTTAATTGATTGATATTCTCTTATTATTATTCAACAGTGATATTAACTCTTAAACAATCGCGGCGCTATAGAAAACTTTTCAAAGATGTTAAATTGGATTTTATCTCAATTTTATCTTCTCTTTTGGAAGGTAGTTTTAAAATACGTATAAATAATAATAAAAAACACAGGCTAAATGGTTCTTTTTTTTCTAGTGGGAAATTATTTCTCTATATTCTGTTAAGTATGTGGTGGGAAATTATTACCCTTATAACCTGTGCTGTAATGCTCTTGTCTCCGGCTTTATTTAACTTTTACCTAATTAATACTAACATGTCCTTTAATACTGAACCTTGTCAAATAAGAGTTACATAATAATATATTTCACTAACACCCAGAGCTTTACATTTGAAGGAGCATTTTCTTTTTCATTAAGACAAATTGCTCAGTTCCAAATTGCCGAGCTGTCGCTTCTACAGTACTTAAGTCGAGGAATTAAGTATTTAAACAATGTGGCTTGTTACTTAATTTGTTATTTATAATTATTACGAGAGAGTTATAAAAATTCTTTCAAGAGAAACCGGAAAAGTGCGTGTCAGTTTACGCATAGTGTAAGGTAGAAGTTCCCAAGCTTACAGAAAGATTAGAATCGCTTGAGTTGAAGAGAGATGTAGGCTCTCTCTGCATATTCTACTGTCTCTACAATGGGAAATATTCTGAAGAACTGTTTGGCTCGCACGTATAAACTGTGGAACAAACTACCTGCGTCGGTGTTCCCTCTAAGCTATGACATGGGGTTCTTCAAGAAGCGGGTCTATCGTCTTCTTCTTGGCCGGCAACGCGTTGGTGACGCCCCTGGTGTTGCTAATGTCCATGGACGGCGGTGTTCACTTACCATCAGGTGACCCGTCTGCTCGTTTGCTTGCTCTGAGCATAAACAAAAAAAAAAAAAAGTTCTCAGTCGATCGAGTGTTATTAACTTGCAAGTCCAACCTAGCTGTCACATTTTTCCTTTTAATTTTTTAAGACTTTATTATACCATTTTGTTAGCGAGATAATTAAGTATGCAAAATTACAGCTTTCTAGTTCTAGGGGTTTCTGAGCGGACAGTACGGTTTACATTTTATACTTAGAGTTATAGTTGAAAACTGTCTCATCCGACAGTATTTAGTTGTAAGACTAGTAAATGGCCAGTAAAGAGATGATAAAATGGCCAAATAACCTTAATAAAAGTGAGACCGTTCAAAGTTGTCCAAAAATAGATTTTCTTTAAATAAAAACAGAGTGTTATTAATCTATTTATTCAATTACACTAAATGAAGTTAATACACTCTCAGCTGAAATGTTTCGTTATGATTTTTTTACTTTGTTTTTGTAAGCTGAGTCACTAATTAGCCTTTAAAATGGTTCTTAATAGGACGAAGATGACGTAACAGTATCTGTGTTTTGTCATTTGTCTACGGAAGCCTAAAAACTAAAATCTGCCCTTAAAATCCCTTGTGCCCATGTCAGATCTTTTTGCTTACATGGCATATAGGTAGCAGGGTTGCAGCGCGCCTGCGGGTCCTCTCAGATGTAACTGTAGTCAGCTGGCGCTCAGTCGGCCGCTCCGCTCACAACGTGACACTACTCCTGCGTACGATGTCACAGATTAACACCGACATCCTTGTTCCCGCGCGAACGTGACGCGAGTGTTCCATTTTCAAATATTTTTTCTTTTTTACAAGCTTATTTACAGCCAGGTGATTTGATTATTTGTAATTAAAAAAAATTATGCAATAAAACGCGAAGCTTGGTTTTATATTACGTTTGTTGACGCGCTTTCGTTATAAGTTTGTGAATGTGATTGTGACTGTTGCGGTCCTAAGTTTCAGTTGGCGGAGAGTGATAAAAGGTAAAAATTATTGATAAAGAATTAAACCTTTAGAAAAATGTAAAAATCGTGTGTGTATCATGTGTGTCTGTTTGGCCTAATGGTTAGCTGGTAGAGAATTAAGCATTAAGCTCGCCATTTGTACCTCCTGTATTGTGGTCAATAAAGATTAAATAAATTAATTAAATAAATTAATTAAATAAATAAAAATATATTTAGTATAGAATAATTATTTCGAATTATTTCGTGCGTGAATTTTTTATAATATATTATTTCTGTTTATTTTTAAGAATTGAAAATGTTTCACAAATATTTATTTTTATAATAAAATTTATAGGTACTTAATATAAATAGTAAAATTATTAATAAAATCTTATTAATCCATTGCTAACCATTATTAAAGAAATAGGTCCAATTTATTATTACATAATTATTAATTTTAGCTTCCTACGTAATATATCATCGGTAATTTAGCAATTTAAAATATTCTACAAAATAGCCGTTGGGTTAGCGTTATTATATCGCATTGGATAAATATTGTAAAAATGTTTTTATAAGCAGTTTGTAAAATAAATAAAATAAAAAATAAAAATTATTGTATTGTACATGGTACAGGTAAGACGGTCCAGTTTCAGCTACAGAAATTGGGAAATTTATGTCGTCGTAAATTTATGTTATGGAATTGGAGCCTTAATAAAGGCGCAAGGTTAAGCCTACGTAATATGTCTTATAGATACAAAAATGTCCTTATTAAATATAGAAAAAAATCTGTTTTTCTTCCTTATTAAAAAAAATATGAAACAACTATGTTAATTTGTAATAAGATAAGGTCATTAAAGAAATAAAGAATCTCATCAAAAATGAGATCTAAGTTCAAAAAAAAATTGAGATATAAGTGAGTGCCATGCATGTGTAGAAAATCCTAAAATTTCTGTCACAAGATCATGTAATTCCAGCTCACACTTGGCTAGTTTTTATAAGTACCTAGCTAGCTACCTACCTAGCTAACAACAAATAAAAATAAAAAAATAGTAACATAGATATTATTTAATAGTAACATAGGTATTATATCAACCTAACAAACTTAATGAAGATAATTAAATACACAAATATAATGAGTGCGCAACAGTTGATAGAATAACATAAGTCCTACTAATGATACTTTGACCTAATGCCACTTGATAATATTATACTTTCTTTTAGTATAACAATCAAATGATATAACGGTAAATTGATATAATTTCATATTTCCTATTTTTACATGGTCTAACGGACTGTCCGTTAGACCATGTAATTATAAATCAATTATAAAAAAATTAATTATAAATCACATTTGAACTAACATACAATTAGTGTAATATGATATAGTAGATATATAGGTCTATGGTACTAGTCTATAATATTAAAAATCTATAAGTAACGATATAACCGGAAAAGAAATAAATAAATCAGAACGCTTTAAGCTCAACTACGATAATATTCAAAATTAAAAAAAAAACTATTTTCTTCCTCATCATAATTTGTATAAGGCTGTAAAAGAGGCTCGTCAGGAATTATACCTTTTTATTTTATTATTGGCCTTGGCCAAGTTTAAAAGTCCTTTCCGCACATTGAAGTATAATGTCATAGAACAGACATCTCGAACAAAATGTGTCCCGCCCGGGAGGTTCTATTTTCAAAATTGAGGAAAACGGGGGCGTTTTTCTTTCAAAATCGAACGAATCCATTGAAGATTGAAGCCACGTGGCGCCAATGCATTGGGACATACATGGTGTTCGCGGTGTCGGTCCTATACGCTAGTAATAATACCTCAATGTAGGTAACACAGAATTTGGAACACCTACATACCTGGCTATAAAAGTTCTCATAAAGGCCCTTAACCTATGAACCAATAACCAAATTAGGACCAAACAAATAACCAAAATATTATATATAGTAATACTTATAGTAATACATATCGACACTTAAAGGAGAAATTGACTAAGCGACATTGAGCTAATTTTACAGGAGAGTAGTTTAAAGTCGAATTTTTAGAAAAGTTGTTGTATATATGCCACAATATAGAATTATAGATGATAAAATAAGGATCCCAAAACAGTAAGAATAACGTCGGTAGGAGGATTACGAGAAAATATATGATTTTTTTTCTAAAAATTCCAACTTTAAACTGCTCTCCTGTAAGTTAGCTCAATGTCGCTTAGTCAATTTTTCCTTTCAAGCGTCGAAATACTCGTATATGTAGATAAGCTGAACATTTAGAACTTTTTTTTGATGAAAATAACTTATTTGCTCCCGTTGATGTACAGATGTCTTCAAGTCAAAAGTGAGCTTTTACTAAGTATTTTTGTCAACAGCTACAACAGCTTGTAGACACAAAAAGATGGTCCATGGTCTAATTTAAGAAAACATGAAACTCAATTTATTTTTTGTGATCTCTTAACCTACGTTACTTAAGACACCTAAGATACTTCTGGACTTCATACCTCTAGCTAGGTTCACCGGCTTAGATTGTCTGTTCGATTGATTAGTTCCATTAGATACCTACCTTATCTTAAGCGGCTTATAAGATAACATACCTACGAGCAACTCAACTTGTTTCGTTTCGCAAAACATTCGCAGGATTAGGTACAACCTTATAATAAGAATAAACGGTACAACCTGTAGCGTCATAGAATGAGAAACTGTCGTCGAAGATTTTAAAAATAAGGTTTCATTATACAATACAATGAATAAATGTTTTACTGTACTAAAATGAAACATTATACGAGTACTTAATAATCTAACATTTTAACAAAAAAATAACCGACTTCAAATGAAGTACATTGTACTTTTGACATGGATGCCATTGTCAAATCTCGCTCAAATTTATGTGGGACTACACGATAAGCACCAGCTTTCAAATAAAAAAAGAATCATCGAAATCGGTTGACGCGATATTGAGTTATTCGTCCATTTATCGCGCACATACTTAATGCAAATTTAAGACTTATATGATTTTGACATGGATGCCATTGTCAGATCTCGTTAAAATTTATGTGGGACTACACGACAAGCACCAGCTTTCCATTAAAAAAAATCATCCAAATCGGTTCACCCAGTCCAAAGTTCTGAGGTAACAAACATAAAAAAAACATACAGTCGAATTGAGAACCTCCTCCTTTCTTTGAAGTCGGTTAAAAACTAAGTAATACATACAAATTCAATTAACTATTCCGCGGTGGTCACTTTGAGAGATGATGTCAAAAGAGGTACCATACTGGCCAATGTGCACATTGGCGTACAAAAACTTGAGATGAGAAGCCTCAAGAAAACTTAATTATGACTAAGTTCCAAATTAGTAATCTTTATAATTTGAATATCTATTCATATTCATCTTCATAATAACTTGGATCTCCTTGTGTGACGTGACGGCTTGCCGAGTAGAAACAAAAATCTAAGATAAAGACTCCCCCTTTATCCGAAATTATCTGAAGCTTTTACAATATTTCAGATTCAGAATATCCGATAGTTTTGGTTAGTTAGAGTAGCACAAAAAAGACACGGGGGATTAGCATTATCTCTTATTTAGAATGTGCGTTCACACTAGATACATTTGTCCTTTGTTCCATTTAACATCACGTACACTCGGGTTAGAGCTTACTGTGGAAAATAATAATATATGTTGGACGTGTCCTGCGGTAAATCTTAGTTAAGCACAGAATAAGCTAGGTTTATTACACTACATAGTAATAATATCTAGTATCATAACTGGCTTTAACCCATTAGTAGCATGTTACTTTGTAATTACGGAAGCCTAGGGTATACTGAACAAACTAGCAGGATTAGTTATGGGAACTTGAGTACTAGGTATGGCTTTTTGACGTCCCTTTGAGTACCATTTATTCAGAGGTCTTTGATGATTCCTATCTAAGGTACGATATTTTTAGATGCGCACGTCCATTTGGACCTAAATTAAATTAAATTTCAATTAATCATTATACCTACAATACAATAAATGTTTCATTTAGATGCTGTTATATACCTAATATGCGAAAATAACTCCTAATGTTATTATAGTACAACGATAAATTGGCCCGTGCTCTCTTATTTTTCAGTCACTTCCTTCCTTAGTATTACGTACAATAGTTCGAAACTTCTCAATTGCCAGTAAAGTAGTGTTTGTATTCTTCCACGTATTTATTAGAAAAGCTATTATGCTAATTCCCTTATCCGGCCGAGTCAGAACTTGAAAACTTGCGTCGTCCGCGAGTTTTCCGTATAAAGCTATTAAAATATGAACTAAATCCCACCGACCCTCGCTACGAAACCGCTCCCTGGCCGCTGCTATTTAAGAAATTAGAAGTACTTTTTAAATATGATAAAGTATAATAGCTACAACCCATATAAAAACCCAAAAAATCAAAAAAAAAATACAAATTAATTAAATTCAATGTGTAACTTGTTGCAGAATAAATAATTCCTTTCTTTCTTTCTATATAATATACACATACAACCGTGTTTAATTGACACTATTGCATACCATACGTGAGAATGTATTGGTCTTCTATACTTATAACACCTACATACATTCTGGCAATAAAATGATTTGATTTGATTTGAATGGTCTACTTCTGAATTCGGGTCTTTCCTTTTGTGGAGGCCTTGAGCATACTCTACCACGCTGCTCCAGTACGGATTGATGAAGGGGTTAGTGGCAAACCCGAGTGTCAGAAGTTTTCATATTGCCCGAGGTGACTGTTATCTTATAAATAATCGGGATCGACGGTTTTAGAATCCTCAGTAGGATGTAAAGTTTATTTACGGAATTTTCGGATTTATAACGATAGAAAACGAAGTATGAAAATCGCTTGGTATCCGTTAGTGATGTGCCACTTCGGTTACAGGTAAGTGTGGGCTGTCAAGGTCGGTTATATAATAGAATAGTAATGTTTCATTGTCTTGATAGGTATATGGAAACCGGAAATCACACGCTTTGACAGCCGTTCCACCTCAATAAATACACTATTATGACGTTCATCATATCTCTGTACAATTTTAGTGACGTGATCATACAAACGGTTCCAGGTTTGATTCTTGACCGAAATATGTGTCATAGATAAACACGTGATAAACACGTTTATTCTGGCGCCTAGGATTTTTGTGATGTCATTATTTTGTGTATATCGAGGGACAAGAAGAGGGAAAGGGAGAGGAGGGATTTATTAGGCGGTACAAAGTTCGCCGGGTCAGCTTGTTACATATAATGGTTTGAATTAATTAAATGCGCGATTTCCAATAAACCACAGGCTTTCATCAACTAAAACCGAGCAAAGTTTATTGAGAACTCCATTACAATGGTTGTGATCGGATCGATACTGTATCCGCTCAATTCTCTTCTCTAGTACATGTCTACGTACGTAGTTCAATCGCGAGCTTTTACTATTCACTATACAGTAAAACTGCCTTCGAGTGTAGCTGTATTGGGGTGGCTGTGAATGCTGACCTCAATCCTATGAGCAACTAGGGTATCGTAAAAGGCGACTGGATCCAGCCCGATTAGTGGTAAGGCCTTATTTGAGGATACTAGTGGGTACCATTATCTATATACTCGTATATAAAAAATGAATCTATATTTCCCTTGGTCATGGCATCACGCGTCAACGGCTGGACTGATTTGGCAATTTTTTTTGTGTTCGTTATTGTCAGGAGAAGGTTCTTAGGTAAGAAAAAATTAAGAAAGTTGCGCAGAAAATTTGAAAATTTAAGAAAACTTAATTTTTCTAATGTAACCTTAGCAACGTAACTTTTTTATTTTATAACTGTCGGGAGAGGGAGAGGAGGGAGTTGTTAGGCAGTACAAAGTTCGCCGGGTCAGCTAGTTATTAATAAAACGAAAACGACTCGTCGTATTCTGGCTGGAAGCTTGAGAACCAGTTCTTACTTTCTTTCTTCTTATCTCTTCCTTGGCTGGCTACGTAACAAGAGTATTACAAAACATATTTTGGAATTCATATTGAAATATATTTCAGATTATCTGCATCCTCTGTCGGATCAGCTAGCTTTAAAATAAAATCTCGCATCTCAGTTCCTGTCGAAGCCTTTGAAAGCTGTAATCTTGTTCAAACTTTTAATATCATCTCCGTTTGAGAACTCCTGTAATATTCATATTGTAAGACTAAATGAGCGTTGACATTTTGCAAAACTCGATTTTGAATGTACATTTAATATTTTTAACTAGCCTCAAGCCTAAAGGAGAATTATGGTTTTACTTAGCATGTTTCTAGCAACACTTACAAACAACAAATAAGCTACTAACCGGTTAAAAAAATTCCAGAAACCGGGACACGTGAATCTAAATAAAAAGAGGATTTCAGTTCGGTTGTATTTTTTTCAATGTTTATTGTCTCAAAATTTCGTCATTAACCAACCGATTTGGTAACCTTTTTTATTTATTTGTACACTAGCTTTTGCTCGCGGCTTCGCCCGGGGTAGAGTAGTATCAAAACGAAATTTTTTTATTAATTAATTTAGATTTATAGAACCACACAAAAATAAAGTGCACCTTTGAGTAGAATGATGGATTAGGATACATAATATTAGATATTGGATGATGCCCGTGGCTTCGCGCGCGTGGATATTGATTTTTTACAAATCCCGCAGGAACCCTGAATTTTTCCGGGGTAAAAAGTAGCCTATGTGTTAATCCAGGGTATAGGCTATTTTCATTCCAATATTCAGCCAAAAGTAGTCGTGGCGTGATTGAGGAACAAACATATCCAAACATCTTCACAAACTTTCACATTTATATTAATACGATTTTTCCCAATTTTGTCCAAATTAAGGTTTTATGTTAGAAAACATGAAAAGTCGGCATTGTATTGTTTATAGAATTTTGATTATTGTTATTAAATCTGCGAGCAACGGGAAGCCTTGCCTTATATTGTAACTGCGATGTGGACGCACACTAGGGGATTTATTGGTTATTGGAACCATTACTTGGTTAAGTGACGTTCAATGACAGGAACAAATTATATTATTAATGGTTGTATCGGACGCCAGATATATTAGTGTGGTGTTGGTTGCAGTATGACATATAGTGATAGATCCTTTGTCAGCAAGCATGGAATGTATTCGTCGAAGGATTCATTACTTATAGCATTTTCCTTAACCATGTCACGTAGCCTCAAAGAAAACGGGAAAACGTAATTGAATAAGGCAATTTAATTTTGTATAGATGTGATCACGTCTCAAAGGTGGCTACTTATTACCATCAAAATAATTTTTGTATGGTTTTAAGTATAATATAATATATTTAATAGCGTATAGCCTGTTACATTTTTGATTTGTTTTATTAGTAAAATCTTGCAAGTTACTTTCTCTTATCCTGAGAAATTGAAACTTACATTGTATAGTTCAGATAACAATTTTATAAGCATGTAACAATTTTTTTTTGTATTAGTATCTAGATTGACGTTATAAAACCGTGTATTTAGTTTTTAAACAATTAATTTGTTTATCCAGAATTGCGCTAGGATCGTCTTGGATGTCTTCAAGAAAAAAGTGAATAGGCTTTTATTAAGTTAGTGCACCCTCCATCCCACATATCCACTTAGCATCAAGTGGGAATGTGGTCAAGCATTAACTTATTTTAAGTAAAAGCACATTTCAAATCACGCACGCCATAAATATTAATTATTATATATTACATTTTGTATTAAGTATTATTATATATTAAATATTTATTATTATATATTAATATATATTAGATATAAGATACATCGTTCATTATATATTAATATTTACATCGTAAAAACACCATAATCAAAATAATAAATGATATGCATAAATAAATAAAATGAGTTGTTTTGGAGCAGCCTGTATTGTGCGAGCGTGTTGGTGTAATGCACGAGTGTGCCGAGTGTTGGCGAGCTGGCCGAGCTGCACCGCGATGAGCCGCGCCGCGCGAGTATCTTATTCTACCTACAGATAGTTTGTTTTTTATCACTCTAAGATAAACTTTGTAGTTTTTAAGAGTGATGTAGATGCACTAATATTAAGATGAAATCTGTAAATGAGTAAAGTTAAAATAAATAAATAAATAAATAATAAAACTTCTAACTCACCCACAAAATTCCTATTATCATCCAACCAGTGTTTCCAGAAACGCAAATTTTAGCAGGAGACCCCGATTCATAGCCTATTTTTATTTTTCGATTCATAGACTACTTTTGAACCTTGATCAACATTTACCACTTTTCACTTTCAAGTGCAAAGAACTGAGCTCAATCACTTCGTTCACTTTTGAGAGGCAGTGAAACCGCTTAAATGCAGAGCAATTGGAATCCATTGCTATTGCCGACCCCAATTACACCGTCAAAGGAACTAGCTTCGAGCTATCGATGGACTGTGGATCGAGGGTACGAGTTAAAGAACTTCGTGAACTAGGGATATGTGGATGTTCATGCCCGGAAAGTTTCCGAACTTGACTTCAATCCATTAATGGGTAACAGATCTCTTCTCGTGATTGAGGAGTTTGTAACTTAACTGCTCGAGTATGATAGAGGTGTTAGTGGCCAAGTGTCAGAATTAATTATGCCACTTGAAGCGTTTTCACAAGCTGAATGGTTGTAATAACAAAAAGGACCGACGGCTTACCGTACCTTTCGTCATAAGCGATCGAGAAATTTTTACCACTAGTTGTCATCCAACGTTAGCAAGTAATACTCAACCAACTTAAAATTACGTACGAAAGAAAGAAATGTCGTTCGATGATGACTACTAAAATTATCGCTACATATATGTAGATATATAAAAATCGCAATATCTTTTATATTTGACGAGTTTTCACAGTTCCTCATGGATTATCAAATTGGAATTTTATAAATATGGGACCAATTTGGAAGTATTTCAGATAAAAAAAAAATCTAAATTGGTTGATAAATGACGGAATACTGAGGAAACATTTAAAAAATTATAACCGAATTGAGAAACTTCTCTTATTTTTGGAGTCGGTTAAAAATAATACTCTTGCAAGTGAGTGACGCCATGGTATCCAGGGGGATCATTCCCCCCATTGGAGGGTATGCAAATGACATTCTACGAGTAACTAAAGTGGCCTGCGAATGATGATCTCGATGGCGCTTGCGATAAATTGACCCCTATTTTCAGTATTAGCTCTGGAATATCGTATGGTAATGTAGGCTCTTATTTTTTTTATTAGTCAAGTAACTTTTTAGGTTCTCCAGTATTCCTCCTATTTTTGGAGTCGGTTAAAAATAATATCAGGTATTTTAAAGTGGCCTGTGAATGATGAATTCGGCGTTTACGACTAATTGACTCTTATTAGATCTAGTGTATAGTAGTGCACGCTCTAATTTATTTTATTAGTCAAGTAGCCCTTACAGGTTCTCTAGTATCACGTTAGTAGTAGTTAGTTGTTTTTAATGTAGACCTATGTAACCTTGAGTAAATCAACCATGGATGACATGACAAAGTCAAGGTGAATCATAAAAAAGAACAGAGTGATTCTAAGACATAGTTTCTATATGGCAAAACAAGTTGCTAAAAATAACGAGAGAAAATTGACTGAACATTATGATTTTTGTTGTTTTTATTTGCCTAACTCCATTTTGATTATAGCGAAAAATTAAAGACATGATATATTCTTATATTAGAAATGTTCTAGAATTTCAATTCCATTTGTGCAGTCATGCAGCATGCAGAAAAATATCCTTAAATCTTCCTCGCGCTGTGCTCAGCTGTGGATGATTACGTCTTCTATACGTCTATTCAAGATGAATGGACTCGTATGTCGATTCAAATGACATAATAATATATACAGAGTACAAATCGTACCAGGGGGAAAAGATTTTGAATTGAAAGACGGGAAAATAGACGAATAAAAATGAATCGGGAATATTGGACGTCCGGATTACTATAGATATCCTCGTAGAAGTGAATTTATTTTACTGTGGATACCTAGCTTCAACCCATTAATGGTCCAATACTGAGCACGGTTCTCTTCAGGAGGCTTGGAGAATTCTTCACCACGCTGCTCCAATGCGGATTGGTGAAGGGGTTAGTGACCAATCCAAGTGTCGGATGTTTTCATGCCACCTGAAAGCCTCCGACATGGCTTGACGACTGTTATCTTACGATAACAACCAGGACCTACAGCTTTACGTATCTTCCGAAGCTTGGAAACGCTCAAGAATTTTTTTGCCACTAGCGGTCACCTATCATGCTACTGAACGCCCGCTGTTGCTTGTTGCTGTTGTTGACAAAAGTCAAGCCGCTGGGCTATCAGTGCCTTTGTGGTCACTATGCGGAACGTGGGCATTGGCATCACTCAAAGTATAATTTGAAAATTTTAATAAATAACATTGATAAGTTTAATGATTGTCAAGTCTTCCTAATCTGGCAATGATCATGATAAAAATATACATACCGTGAGCGACGGGTACCTACGAGTTTTAAATTTTGCACCGAAAATTCCTCCCAGTTGTATAATAATAATAATAGATGGTTCGAAGTAATTGATTTAGAGGAGACTATGGTATGGTGAGATTGTGATCACCCAATTGGGTTATTGTGAATGAATTAAGTTAAAATTCAAAATGACATAAAGTAAGGAAATCTTTGGTATACAAGTGAAATGGCTTATCGTTATCTATCTACATAAGTATATTATGTATATAAAACACAAAAATGTTTCATAAGAAACCATTTTGATATGTCTCAAAATTTTGAAATAATTCGAAAGTGGTTTGAGACCACTAAAACAATGCATTAGGCACATTAGGTCCATTGATGAAGTCGATTTTCCTCTTTTACCATACAACAATTTGAAGTTAATATGTAAAGATTAACAATGTCAATGTCAACACAATAACACTGATCTATCATTTACATCAGATTTCTTTTTAGCGTAGTGAAACACGCCGGGTATCTACTAGTCTAACATAAATTTTAATGCATTTTCTGACATTATGTTTCTAAAATTTTCTTCACCAAATCCGTATAAAAAATTTGTGAAAATTCTACATAATATTTCATCACATTAATTTTAATTTTATCTGGTAAGGACTGGTAATATTTTGTCTATACACAATATGTACTGGTAAGAAAAAGCGGAATTATTTACGTCACGTAAATTATTTCGGGCAACAAAAGAAAATTACAAATTTTCTCCGCCTATTGTTAACACGATCCCAAATAGTATGACAAATTAACATTTGAAAAATCCCATTTTATCTTCATTCAGAATCTGAATTCAGGATTTGGATAACAACTATTTATAGCATTCAATAAAAAAGTAGATAATTGGACACCCCGAACATTTGGTGAACGTTGATATAAAGTTATAGTGATTCTACAGGATTTTTTTCTATGGCTAGGAATTTGAAACAGTAAATTAAATCTATAGAGTATATACCTACTCTTAAGCTATATAAAAATGCCCGCGATATACTTAATAAATTAAAAAAAATCTACTGAAGTGAGAAACATTTTTGAAATCGGCCCAGAAGCATCGTCGATGCGTTTTCTTCCAAAAATTATTAATCACAATCCAAAGAATCTTTGAACTATGCAGTCCTGGATTTGTCAATAAGCCGTACAGGCCGCGGCCTAGGGGCGGCAGCGTCCTAGGGGCGGCAGAGATCAGAAGATGATTTTGCTATTAAAAAGTGTCGCAAAAAATTGTAATTCTTGTTTTTTTACGCACTTTCTTAGTGATTAATTCATTGCCTTCTTTACTATGAATGGAAAATTATTATTTTAGAAATATACATGGGGCGGCGGAAATAAATTGGCCTACACTCATAAAAATAAAAACTATGGTAAAGCTATAAAAGAAATCCTACAACCGGAATCTTGATCTTACAACCGCGTAGCTCGTAGCTACGAGGGTGTGGAATGCGCTACGACATTCCAATAACATAACTCCACCTCGTAGAGAGCGACTGTGACTGACATTACTTTCTCAAAGAATTTTGCTCAAGAGTTTTCAATGTATGCCTTTCATTATTTCCATCACTAATCACATTGCGTAAAATAAATTAAAAAGAAAAAAACAAGAGCAGTAGTTTAGTGTTGGTAAAAGTAATACTGAAAAACTAAACCATAAAAGGGTTAACCGTCGGGACCCATTTAAATTTTATAGGGCTACCTACATGGGAAAAACAAGATTTGGTTGATGAATGGGTTCCTACTGTAAAGTGTCTGCCCCCTCCCCCTCCCCGGTCACAGGGGGTTTTGCTCCCCCGTGTAGCTTCCGCCATTCAACTTTTTTCACCAATGTTTGTTAGTTGTACAATCCGTGGCTGAGATAGTAAATTAGGTGGTGATGTATAAATCAGTGGGACAAGTAAAAATAATTGTTGTTCTTTATTTGACGCTTTCTTTGGAATATTCAGGTGGCCTTCTCATTTTCCCGTGGTTTAGGATAAAATCAGAGATTTGTTTCCGCGGCCAAAAAATCTGTGGCTTGACTTATAATTCCCCAATAAATATTGTGTGCAATGCGAAGAATATGTGAAACGTATTCGGAAGCGTGTGTAAACTTAAAAAAACTGAAAGAAAAATATATTCAACAATTACTTCGTGGAAATAGAAAAATGATGTTTTCCTGGAAAGAGGCGGAGGAAAGGTTTATTCGTACCCACAGTTCGTACCCTTGTCAAATGACGAGAAACACTTAAGATATTGTCATATTGAATTGGCCTTGCGGTATGTCATTTTTTTAATATGGTTATAAAGTAATCTATTCTACTAAGTAATTTTCTCTCAGAGCTGACGTTGTTTTGGAATATAATCTGTGATATAATTGATGTTTTTTATATCTTACTGTACCTTTCAGCAGTTTCAGCATCTTTCCGATTCAAACTAAGAAGCAATGTTTAAACATAATAAAAAAATGTATGATTGTATGAATACAACCTCAATCAAACTTGTGTAATATTTTATAATAGCTTGACAAATTGAGAACAAATTACGATAAAAGTAATTGCTAGCTCCAAACTGACTGACTGTCTCACATATAAACTGGCTGAGGGAAAAAGTTTTCCTCTCCGCTTATTAAACCAAGTTTGTTTATTTCTCAGATTATTTTTTTAGCTCGAAAAAATGGACGACTTTTAGTGTTATCAATAAAAATATGATAAATATAATCGACGACAAAGAAACATAGTAGGTAGATATAATAAATCAATGACATTATAGGTAATTATTTACTAAAAGTATAATTTGGAGCAAAACACCGCTGATTACTTCGATGCACATATCTGTGCAATACAACGGTAGCAAGCATGAAATAGCTTGTAGCTCATTTATCGCACTTAAAATGGTTTACACGCAAATAGTCTAATTCTCAGATAGTGAAATTCGCAAAACATACAATTCTTAGAAAGTGTAATTCACAAAATGTTCAGTTCTCAGTATATCCAAATTCCAATCATCTATAGATATTTGGTATAATATATGCTTTCTGTTTACATTTACACTAGACACGCTTAGTAAGTTTCTATTAAATCCAGCCATTAAGGACATAAGGCCGCGTACTTAGTCATTGATCCTTCTGGATAAGGGTAAGTTGACAGTTTTACAATAAGACACTCATGATAGTATAGAAATAAGGAGTGGGTTTTCAGACATTATACTTTGTACGTGTTTCTCTCTAAACAGCAAGTAATCCTATGAAATTGCTACGTACATTTTAGTGCTCTACTGTACATAAATCCACGCTTCTTGTATATATACTATACTTGTTGTATAAGTTTATCTGAAACTTCTTTATATTGGAATTTAGGATTAATTAAACTTAAATATGAACTTATAATAATAATAATAAATCTTTATTTCAGGCATCGAGGCCCATAACATAAATACCTTACAGACTAACATACATACAAAAATATAGACTTAAAAACTAATTCACTTATTCGCGAAGTGAGACGCGCTTCCGGTGACTCCCGGTGGTCGTCGTCGTCCCCGGAACTTTCGGAAGACGACCCCCTATGGTTAGCGACTTATAGTTAGTGTTAGTTATTGCATTTGGTTCTTTACCTTTTAATTCGCCTAAGGGGTAATGGAGGGATGATTGTTTGTATACTTCGTCAATTTAGAAATTAGATAATAAATGGTATATGAGTATTGAGACAACAGATACAACAGTGCGTTTTGGATATTCATCCCAAAAGGGGTTAAAATGGGATGATCTTAATAAAACACGGAAAGGGAGTATTTTCAAGCGACATTTCTGACATGAACAGTCGACAACGAATCCGCTAAAGTTAATTACACGGCGAATAATTAATCTCGTTTCAACACGTCATCCGCAGCGAGAACAAATAAGCATAAAGCTTTCTCTAAATCGTTTATGCAGATTCCGTATCTATAAGACTAAGAAGACCCAAAGGGTACAGAAAAGGTCGTCTCTAAGGGTCTCTCTTTAAGCCGGCCGCCCGCAAGATAACATAATATTCGAGTGCGCAACAGTTGATGGAGAATAACATAAGTACTAACGATTATTTCACCCAATGCCAATTGATAACTATACTTTTTTTAGTATAACGATCAAATGATATTATAATGATTTATTCATATAATTTCATTTATAATTTCCTAATTTTACATGGTCTATTGGACATTTTATATAACGCACAAACTATATATAATTACTATAATATGAGGTACTATAATATTCAAAATATATAAAAAACGTTAAATATAATTTAGAAATCAACTTTGTTTTGTATATTTTTGTAAAATTCCAAATAATTATCGTTTGGCCGAATGTCAATGTTAACGTTAGTGACAAAACCGACCCCACGTAGTCTTGTCTACCCTACTCCAAGAGTGTAATGTAAGCCCATGTAGGCGCGGGGGGGCGAGGCGGCCCGCGAGCTGAGGAGCAGGTGGTTTTAACGCTCGCCTCAGTGGCTGAAGCTGCGGTGGTGAGCTTTAATAGCATCTGTGGCAATAAGATCGCATGGGATCACGAGAGCCCCACAGCGCCGGAGCCGTGACAGAAACCATGTCTGCTGAATGCTTACTGCATGTGGAATGCTATGATTGCCGCATATTATAGACCTTTTAAAGGTATACAACGTTTGAAGATTAGATTATTTGAAAATTAGATTAAATTAACGTTATATAAAAAGAACATTATACTACATAAAAATAATATGAAGTGAACGTTATATTAAATGTTATTACTTAATGAATAAATGAAATATAACATTAGATCACATTTAACTATGTTATTTGTTTTTATAGCAAAAAGTTTAAAAAATATATAATTATATTATATAATTCGTAACGTTCTTAAACTTATACGAGTACATAATTATACTATTTTTAATATTTAGTGTGTGTAGAGTCAAACACAATGGAAAAGCTTGTAAAAGGAAAACTTTTTACTATCGAAAATTGTTTGCCATTTAGAAATTTATATTCCTGCTACGAAATAGTCTGTATACTGGAGCTATTTTTGTTGCTTTTGTTGAAAAAGTTTTTCGCTTTGGAGCTTATTGTATCTTTATTACTATCGCTATCTTTTGTTTTTCAGCAAAATTCAATGTTTTTTATGGAAGTAACCGGTAAACGAGCTGACGGTAAGTAGCTATCGTCGTCCATGGACATCAGCAACACCAAAGGCCCAGCTGAAACACTCCGATTAGTCGTATTTTAGGGTTCCGAATTAAAATCGGAGCCCTTATAGTTTCATCATGTCCGTCCGTTCGTCCGTCTGTCTGTCCGTCCATCTGTCCGAAGCAAAGCGCCGAGACCCTTAGTGCTAGAAAGCTCTAATTTGGCATGGATATACATATTTATTAAAACTCCAAAATCGTAGAATAAAATATAGAAAATCATTTTTTTTCAGGCTACCTCCCGTACAGGTAACGTGAGGATGAATTTTTTATTCGTCGCATACCCTGTAGTGTGGGGTATCGTTGAAAAGGTCTTTCAAAAATATTATATTACGGGTCTTTTAAGACTACTTTTGGAATTAGGGATCCGTTTGCGAAATATTTGGCTTTAAATTGATAATTTTGGTTAGAGTCAAGAGAACCTCCTCCTTTTTTTCCTCGGTTAAAAATGGGCAATGAAGTTTCCCTAACGCAGTTAAAAGATTAGATGAAATAACTAAGTTTCTCGAGAGCAATGACCCAACGTAGCTGTTATTTTATCATCTTGCGAGATTAGATCAATTTCCCACGACCTAATATATAGGTATTATTAGAACTTGTAGGTACTCATTAGAGATATTATGTAGTTGTTTCGGATAACAAGGACAAAATGAAATAATAGGCTTCGTCTCCTTAATATTAAACCTATCACTATTAAGTTTTTCTTATTACCTGTAATGTTTACTCTATGAATATTTCAAATCTGATAAACTCGTATCCATCCATTAATTGAAATATACATAGCTGCGATTTGAATCATAAAGAAATTGGTTGATGTCCTATAAAACAAAGTGTGAAATCTTGTTCTATGGCAATGTATGTACAATCACATTAAGAGGTCTTATGTCCGTCTTATATCGTATTTCACGGATTTACGGTCCTTACTTTGTATCAATATGACATTGTAGACATTAAGCTACGACTAATGGTTAAATTTTAATTACTGGAATGCGCAGTTACAGTCACATTTTTATGTGAACAAATAAATATAATACTTATCTGTTTGCAAGATTTTATTACAAGTAGTGATCATTTCTGCGGTTCGAAATTCGATATAATTAATATAAAATATTGTCTGAGGATTGCTTCATATTGGCACTTTTTTGTTTTTGTAATATTATTATATAAACATAATTATAATTATAAGCCTCCCTCGCATCGTTTCGGGTACCTAAGGCTTAATAATTCCTTATCTACTCCTGAAGTAACTTTTTGCTTTATAGCCTTCCTCATTAATGTGGTTATCAAACATAAAGATATTTTTTTCTAATTCAACTCCCAGTGGTGGAAGATTGGTGTGTTAAGCAAACAAAAAACTCTTCATCTATATTATATTAGTATAGATAGATAAATTGTAACTTTCTTCTCCAGTATATACCAATCTCACACATGTAGGAGTGTATTATTTTTAAGAACAGTTGAATACAATTTTTACAGAAGAGATGAATACAAGCAAACTTGTATGTTTGTTAGTTTGTTCGGGTCGACTCTTGCAAGCTGACATAGACCACATCCTCTCCTCTGGAGCTGGAACTATACATTTTGGATGAGTTGACCTTTGACTTTGAACTGAACCCAAAGGTCGTAAGAGATAAACTTCCCTAACGTCTCATAAAGTTACGAAGCTGTATCAGCGTCACGTGTTTACGACAGATTATAACGTCTTATATGACTACCAACGTATTGTTTTTTCTTTTGGTGTAAGATCCGAACTAGGCGCCTGTTTATCGGATGAAAAGTGTTATATACCCATTTTAGAATGCAAAAATACATCGTGAGTGGGTTGACTGAAAAATTCCTGCATAAATCATGCGGCTTTTTAAAATGATTTTGTAAATAACGTGAATGGAAGGTAAATAATAATGTGGCGTCGTAAACTTTTTTTAACACATTTAAAAAGAGGAGGACGTTCCACATTCCAAACAATTTCTTTTGTATGTAATTAGAACCAGAATTTCATCTCATCTCATCTCATTTTCATAGTTTATTATAATAGTTTTGATTAGTTGATAGTTCGAATTTAATGTTTATTTTTATTTAAATTATCTTACGGTGTTAAGTACAAAGTAGTATATAATTGATTTTGAATACGAAATCTGATAAAAAAAAACATGAAAGGTGTCAAGGGACACCCGGATGGAACGAATTTCCTTTCGATTTAAGTATTGTATTGTTGTACAGCGCCTGTTCAGACTTAAGATATTTAGTTTGATTAGTTGCGGATAGATGGCGTTAGTAAATTAATTCTGAATCACGCTATCAACTTATACTTGTAACATACGTAAGTTCAAGGAAACTATTAATTTTTTTGAATTCGCTCTGGATACTTAGTTTCATTTACCTTATATAGTTACGCAGTTTGTACAGCGCCATCTCTGTAAAACTTACTGAATCACTTCAAAAAAAGTGTCGTCATTCGTAAAATCAAAAAGTGTCGAAATTTTCCGTCTAGCCCCCTTTCACAACGCGCGATAAGGAACTTCGTTCCAATACAGCAACATATTAGTTCTAAGTAGCATTAGTAAAAATCAATCAATTGATTGTTTTTCTAAAAACCTATGTACGTATCAGTATTATGTTTACTTTAGAAAACAATGTCTCTGGGCCGTAAAGTTAATAATAATTGCAAATTAACAATGTTCATAAAAACGAGTCATAATAAAAACAATAAAAATGTTACTATCTAAGCTAACAAGATCATCCCAGTAACTATTGATGTATTTTATAACAAGATGAGTAACCACCCTCGCTTTGCTTCTGTTTTCTTATTTTTTTACACCTTGGGTTACATTATTGGAATTTTATTAAGGATGCCTATTTTTTTTTTGAAAATATAATATAGCCTAGGTATGTCACCCGGGGATCGTGTAGCTTCCCAACAGTGAAAGAATTTTTCAAATCGGTTCGGTAGTTTCGGAGCCTATTCAATGCAAACAAACAATCAAATCTTTCCTCTTTATAATATTAGTAGGTATAGATGACGTAGTAACGTGAAGGAGCTTACGTCACAGTTAACATAACTTGATTCAAGAAACCTTAACTAACATATTAATGTTTAAGAAGTTCCCATTTAGATTCTATTCTCAGAATAGAAGTTCCCTCAATTCCGCATAGATCCCATCATAGGAAAAATGTGAAAATATTGGACAATCTGGAGCATGTCCTATGAAATTAAAATCTTCCAAATGGGTCGATAATTGACGGAGTTCTGATGTAACAAAATTAAAAAATAAACAAAAAAAGTACAATCGAACTGAGAACCCCTTTTTTGAAGTAGATAAAAAACTTTTACAATATTTTCGCAATACGATAAAATTTATAACTTTAAGATCACTTTGTTACCATTTCTTGAATAACACTGCGGTCAAGATTTTACATTATAATATGATATAACCAGTAAAATGACTCATTTTAAGGGAAATATTATAATTTTGAATTTGAAAATTTATCACTGTTTCCAGTCCGAAGCTTACCTACATTATTGTTGAACGTACAATAAATACACAATTCAATTCGAGCCCATATTGGGATTCTCAGATGTTTACAAAGTTTTATAATCTCTTTTATATCTTTTATATTATATTTATAGTTTTATATCTTTTTGAACTGTTTTTATAATATTGCAGACAAACAAGTAACAAACGAACAACTTTGTCTATTAGTTCCCATTTCGTTTTACATCAGCATTTCCATGCTGCTGGTATTTTCCTTTAAATACTGCATAGTTTTACTTAATCTACATGTTGAAGTAAATGTTGCATAGCTGACTATTCAAAGAACGATCTCCTATTCCCTCCTAGGTGCTAGAAGCAAATGGGATACGCTTCACTAAGTAGTATCTCATTTAAAAACTACGTTTGTGGATTAAAATCGTTAAAGGTCGATCCAATCGTCTTAAAAGCTTGTATTTTCTGACTATTTAGAATTAATTTGGTTAAGTACCTGAAAAGATGGTCGTATTTTCACTTGGATTCAATTATACGATTCGGCCCGTAGGGATTGCGCGTGAATTGGCCGAATTCTTGACGAATAAAATAACGACGAATAAAAGGAATATTGGATAAACAGAGGCTGTATAAATAAATATGTATTTGGTGATAGTTATCATAGAAACTGATTTCAGTTTGTTATAATTTTATGTCAGTACTATGTGGATGAATTTTTCAAGTAGGTGTGGATGGCCAAATCCAAAACTATGAGGAACAGTGAAAAATGCTCAAAGGAGTCTCGGGGCCGATTTTGATGAAAATTAAAATTGCATCATTACATTTTTGAAAATTTTTGAAAAAAAACACATCCTGTATTATTTATTACACCATTCGATAGTGTCACCAAGGATCGAATTCTGCGAGGATGGACCACTAAAACAATGCATTAGGCACATTTTAAATTTTCGACTTTCCCCATAAATTTTTTTTGCGTAGTAGGGTACACGCAATGCACGCTGGGTATATTATTAAAGAAATGTATGTTGTGAACTTTCTGTTGACTGACCAAATAAATGAATAAGAGTAAATAAATAATATTATTATATAATATGATACAATTTGGTGTAAATTGTTATACAAGTTGTTAATGGAAATAATAGAATCAATAGATATAAATAGGATGAATAAATATTTTTTATGTTAATATATAATTTAATGCTTTCAGAGACTTTCTCAGTAGATTTTGTTCTGAATATTAAAAAGTTACAGGTTTAGCATAGATTGGTATATTCGATTTAGGGAAATTGGTGGGCCTTTTTTTATAGAAATAGCCGACAAACGAGCTGACGATCTACCTGATGGTAAGTGGCTATCGTCGCCCATGGACATCAGCAACACCAAAGGCATCACTGATGCATTGAAAGAAAGAGAAAAAAAGGAAAGAAAAAATAAAGAAAGCCCCTTGAGGAATATGGGAAATAGTTTTTGTTAAAAGGTATTTCCAAAAGTCGTGTAGGTTTCAATAGAGCTATCAAAAACCATAATGAGAGGTATTCTATAATATAATATTATAATATTATCTGGTTTTGTCACGATGAGTGTTTTAACGTTTTAAGTCATCGTCTAGCGATGAACGAGTTAAAAAGGTACACAAAACGTCACCATAAACTTACGTCACGAATATAAGGTAAAATTCATCCAGACATGCTTTTAGCGAAGCTGGTGGTAAGGTAATATTAGAGTTCAGGTAAAAATAGCGAAAGATAAATAGGACCATGATAGATCATACGTTTTATGTAGGTAAACTGCTGGCTTTTATTTGTTGCTCCGTCGTCGAGCCTTCGTCAAACGAAGAATGAATACAATTTATGATGGATTGTTGAGGGCTTAAAATGTTTTTAGGAATTATCAATCAATTTACAAACTCTCCAAGTACTTTCCAAAAATTTGTAATGATACCTTAAAGGTAAAATGCAACATAATAAGAATAAACCGTGAACTTTTCAAATGCTGATAGTTTAAAATTTTTATCCTTGAAACAATATAGTATTTTAAGTTTTCAAGTATTTTGATTTATTGCCTCATTTGTAATGTTAAGGTTATCAATATTATTAAGTTTTTAATAATAACAGGGGAAATAAGGCCAAAATGACAATAGTATGGTTTCGTTTTTAGGTTAAAACTAGTTATTGATTAATTACATTTTCATATTTTACAACAATCATCACTCTTTTTTTTTGTTTATAAGATTTAAACCATTTAGATACATATAAGAAAAAAACATTACAGAAATGAAAATAAAAATGTCGAAAATCCGTATCATCCATATCCTATAAAGTAAAAAGGTTCCGTTTTGTCTACGGAACCATAAAAATGCCTACTGATTCCATGCGGATTCGTTTTATTTCTCTAAAATATACTCATTCTTTAGCATGAGACTGTCACTCTATTATTAAACGAGTAATTAATCTTTCCCTCACTTCTTTGCTTGCAAGTATTCCAGACACCTTTAAACATAAAATAAACAAACTTCGTAAGAAAATACACAAAGTAATATTTTAAATGTGCTTGTTTAAAAGCATACTTCATTACATTATTCACTAGCTTGACTCATCACGAAAAATAATTTATACCTGAAGAGAAAGCCTCGAGTTTACATAAAAATGTGTAACTTTACTCATTATTGCAATACACTATTGATCTCGACACAAAACGGGTGGGACTAATAATGCAAAAAAACCTTTAAAACACTTTTATTTATTTAATAAACTATATTACCTTCTTGTGCTCTTGTTTTTATGTGTTGACCGTAGCACTCACAACACAGGGAATCCTAGGGTGGGGTTATGAGTCTGTAGCGTTCGTTCATTAAACAAAAATAGGCCTTATTTAATCAGTCACTGTGTAGTTATGTAGTTTAATTTATATCAATTTTATTTCTTACACTACAATTCCCACAAATCCTTATCCAAACTGACTAAACTCTAAAGACATCTTAAATAATGTTGATTGGATACTATTGAAGAAGTCATTACGTAGAAAGGGAGCAATTTGCATACATCTAGGCTAGGCAATGTTCGCGACGTCTCTGGAAGACAATTTGCAACAACTGGGTGGTTGGATGCTTTAAATGTATTGTTTGAAATCTGTATTATACGAATAGATATGTTATCTGTGGACTCCAAAGCGGCTGTGCCGATAATGATGAAAATTTCAGACAATCTTTAAATTAACAGTTTTTTTTGGTTTTATTAGTGCTACCCGTGAAACACCATGGTTTCTCTGATCTGTTATAAATTATAGTACCTAATGATAATATGACTACCTATTGCTGGCACGTTTCTCCCAAACGAAACAAATACTTCAATTGAAAAAAAATCCTGTTATTTTCGAGTGTTTCGTAACAAAGCCTTTAGAAGTGAAACGAGGGTGGTTTCCAGTGATCAACAAATCTATTTAAATAAGTCTTTAAACAGACGTGACATGAAATATTATTGTTTGGGCTTCAAACAATCGTATATTACGTTACGAGTTTAGATCGTAATAAATCGCCCACTTAGTATTAGGTACTTATATTTTTAAGGTTTTTTTTTATGTAACCAGCCGCCAATGGTATGTAGCCACCGTTGCCTATGAAGCGAAAAAAAGAAAGAAAGAACTAAGCTGAAATAAGCTGGTTCCTAAGACAAAAAAAAAATAAGCCAAATAAATATAAGACAAGTCCTATCGATATATTTTAATATAACGTAATCATATGAAAGCTTTTGTCCATGTCTCGAATATAAATAGGTCGTGGTAATTTGCCATTTCTATTCGTATTTAGTTTGTCAAGGTATAACGTATTGCTATAGCCGCAAGACCTCACTATATGCAATGGCCAATGCAAAATTTAACTCTGAATGAATCTTTTATTTTTGTTTATTTTAATAGACGTTGAATACCAGAGGAAGCAAAAATATTTGATCCTTGATCTTCATTAAAAATCTCATTCGATTGTATCGATAAGTAATCACTAAAAACTTCTAGCGATTATTGATTAAAGTTTCTATTTTTAATCGTTATAATTATGTGTACAAGTATGTATCTTACATACTGCTTATGTGGAGTATTTCCTGATAAAGTCTCCAATTGTTGCGACTCTAAGTTTTCGGAATTGAATTATCCTTTTTTATCATTTCTTTTTCTTAAACTTTTTTCCTATTGTTATTATAATTGAACTATTTACCTGATCTTGTTTCGCTTCGCTAACTATACAATCTGAATCATATATTTTCTAAAACTTTTCTAAAAATTGGCCTAATGTGTGCTCAAAATCACCCAGCGGGCTATGGAACGAGCTATGCTCGGTATCTCTCTACGCGACAGAATTAGAAATCAGGAAATCCGTAGACGAATGAATCTGACTGATATCGAGCGCAGAATAAGCCGACTGAAGTGGCAATGGAGAAGAAAGTTGGGGAAGAAAGGTGCTCGAATGAAGACGCCTTGGAAGAAGGAGTACAGGACGCCCCCTAACCAGGTGGACTGACAACGTGAAGAAGACAGGTATTCGCTGAATTCAGAAGGCTCAGGACGGGTCAGAGTGGCGCTTGTTAGGAGAGGCCTATGTCCAGCAGTGGACTTCCAAAGGCTGATAGATGGATGGATTAATAGTTTAACCCCCGACGCAAAAAAGGGGTGTTATAAGTTTGACGTGTCTGTGTAGCTTAAGTAGTTACGGAACCCTACATTGGCCTGTCACGCACTTGGCCGGATTTTTCACTGTATATATATATTTATTTAACACTTTATTGTTTGTACACCATACAATAATATAAATAAGAGCACAAGAAAAAAAGAATACAAAACAATGGGCGACCTTATCGCTTTGAAGCGATTTCTTCCAGGCAACCCAGCAGTAGCAAGAAAACAGCAAGAAAACAAATTGGGTATAGGCGTACCTACATAAGGTATTACAGTGTGAAAAAGGTGAAGTAGGGAGGAAAAAAAAAGTATATATATCAAAATGACAAACATAACTGATACCAATAATAATAAATAAAAAAGCAGTGATTGAAGGTTAATGAAAGCCAAGAAAAGGAAAAAAGAAAGGATGATGACAGGTATACACACACATAAAGCGATAGCTGTAACGATAATCAGTAATGATTAATGAGCCTCTAAATAATGAACGGTTGTCTGTCTGAAGCTGAACATGTTTCGGGTCCTGAAGACTACACGTGAATATTTAAACATTATCGCCTTGTGTTACACCCGTTATAATATTTATCAACCTGACTTATCACGCATTGGTTGTGGTTTACAATCTATACTGTACAACCTATTATTCTTCTATATACCTAGACTAGGAAATCGCCCTTGCTTCGCTTCGGGAAAAATAGTAAAAAAAATATATAATATAGCCTATGTCACCCGGGGATAGTGTAGCTTCCCAACAGTGAAAGAATTTTTCAAATCGGTTCGGTAGTTTCGGAGCCTATTCAATGCAAACAATCAAATCTTTCCTCTTTATAATATTAGTATAGATAATTTAATCTTCAATTTACCTAATTGATTTACTCTCACAGATTAAATACATACGAATGTTTACTTGATCCTCTTTTGTAAAGGAAGGTTGCTTATTTTGGCTGGAACTTTTATTGGGTAGCTCATGTGACTGAAGGAAATTAACGAATAGCTGTAGGTACTACCTATAATAGTAGTGCCTTACTTAGCGCGTTAGGCCGCACATGTTTACAACAGCATCAAAATCCTTTGATGGCCCGTTGCCCCTTTTAGCGCGTTAACTGCAGGTCTGCCGTCCACTAACTAAAAGGCAGCTAAGTGCAAAAAGTACTTTTCGAGAAAACGCAAAAATAGGTGGGAATTGATGTCTCTTGAAAAGTATGCTACCTAGGAACAAGGTTGCAAGTTATATACGTAGGCATAGTCTTTTTGCACAAAATGTGATATATTTCATTCATTTATATTAATCACATTTTATTTAAATTCATTTTCTAACTTTTAGCTAAGCAATTTTTTTCATATTTACATAATATACTGCTCTATAAGGCCGCTAACCATACCTTAACTGCTTTATAGTAAAGTAATTTCTTGTAGCCGCCACGTCTTGTACTTATAGTAAAAGTTATCAAAATATACTTAGTTATAAAGCAGTTAAAGGATTTTAACAGACTTATAGCCTAGTAACTAACACTTGGAAGACTAACTTTGCTTACTTAGAAAGCAGTTATGGGATTTTAAACGCTTTTAAGCTCGGTATTGTAAAACATATTTTTATACTGGTTCTCCTATTGCTTAACTAGAGGGCAGTTAAAGACATCTCGTTCGCAATTAACTGCCTTTTAAATAAGCACTTGCGGGTAAAAATTTGAGAAGTTAAAAACTATTTTATGAAAATCAGAACTTTATTTGTTAATAAAAAAGAATAGAGAATGAGTACGTCTAATGAAATTGTGTAGGAACTTAACAAATAGCTTATTATTAATTAAACAAAAAAATAAAAAACCAAGTTTAATCAAACTTTTACAAATCTTATTCAGTAATGAAATCACAATTACATCTTTAATAATAATCAGTATCCGCAAAACCATAGGAAAAATTATACTATTATTTTATAAAAATACCCAAAACATGTAAGTATAGTTCTTGAAAGCTTTATGGCACATGAACACATTGGTTTCAAATTCTTATGCACTTATGAAATAAACCTTTTTTAATTTTCCTTTTGTGGGGCTACTGGAAGAGATTTCGTTTCGAAATAAGTAGCTCCCATGTGCGAATGTCTCTAAATTTAAGTTTTTTTATTTAAAATTGTATGTTGTGCATAAATCTTTAAATAAATAATAAATAAATAAACATATCACAATCAGAGATCGTTTTTTTATGGAAATAGCCGGCAAACGAGCTGACGATCCACCTGATGGTAAGTGGCTATCGCCGCCCATAAACATTAGCGACACCAAAGGCATCACTGATGCGTTGCCGGCCAAGAAAGAAAGAAAAAGAAAGAAACAATTGCAAAGTTGAAATAATATAATTGTACGTAACATAACGTAACGTAACATAACGTCTTAATCAATTAAATATTAGACTTTATATAAAAAAATACTTAGTATAAAATTTTTATATACTTTATATAAAAGTTTTAAATTATTATTTAAACATAAAAAATGGCCTAAATTCGGCCATTTTTTATGTTTAAATCATAATTAAAAACTTCAACAAAATGAGTAAATCAGATTAGGTAAATAAGCAATTATACCTAGTAACACTCGTGTAGTATTATCAATATTAAGTAATAAAGTAAACAAAAATATTTAAGAAAATATAAAAAACAACATTATTGTAAAGGCACTTTTTCATTTTTTATGTTTACTACATATCCTAGTTTATAAAGTTACGTTCCTTTTCTTTTTCTTCTGGTTCAGTTCAGATATATAATTATTTCCTTCAATGATCTGTAAATTTTGGCAAAATAACATCTTATGTTTAGGTATAATTGGCGATAACTTTGTTAAAAGATTAATCTTTCTCTCCTCATCTATTCCTTTCGGTTGCGTACGAAATGTTAAAACAAAATGTGGGTTCTTCAAGTATTTATCGTTTAAAAATTTAAGAGACACATATTCCTCATCAAAAGCTTCCTTATAACCTCTCATCTAAGACGTATCCGCGGGGGGGAAGGGAGCGGTACGCCGCGCGCGCGCTTTATAATATGATATCTCAAAATTAGTGTCCGACCGAAGCTTCGGCTTCGGCTTCGGCTTCGGACACCTTCGGCCAAAAAAGCACCTTCGGCCAAATCTTCGGCTTCGGCCAAAAATTTGCCGAAGGTTTGGCCGAAGCCGAAGGTTTGCTAGTTGTCAAATATTGAAATTTACTGAACTATGCTAGAGCGAGACGGAGAGTGTGCAGAGCAGCAGAGTTTCGCCGCGCCGCTTTTTAACTTAATTATCCTAAGAAATTACTTATAAGTATTTAATTTTCTCAAAAATTCCAAAAAATTATATGTAAAAAATAGATATTGAAAAAGCATTAAACTTTGCTCAATTATTTTATAGAAATATTTTGTGTTCGTCTGATAATTAAAAAAATGTGACTGATTATTTGATTATTTTTGTTAAAATTACTTTAAGTAAATAAATATTTAATTAACATTGTATATTTGAAACTTTCATTTTTGACAATATTTTATTACCTACTTGTAGATATATGTTGGTCACTCGGCTCGTTATTGGGCTAAATCTCTAAAGCTCTCACAATATGTATCTAGTATATTCTGAGATCAAAGTAACTATCGTATTTCTCAAGGTCAATGACACCTTCGGCTTCGGCTTCGGCTTCGGCCGAAGGTTTTGGTGAATACCGATTAATCGGCTTCGGCTTCGGCTTCGGCCAGAATTGCACCTTCGGTCGGACACTACTCAAAATTATACTATGAGAGCTATATGTAATGCTTATGTCGTTGGAATCGTTATGAAACTAGCTAATCATTAAAAGAAATCCCGTGTTGTTTTTTATTGTATTCATAATTTTAATGCGAAAAAAATATGCGAAATAAATAAAAAGAAAAAATCGTCATAATTACATGAAACAACCATTATTTCGTAATTATTATGTTTAATTTACATAAATATTCATAGTTTAACATGAATAAATAAAAATAAACCAAAATCAACTAAAAATTCGATTAAAATAACATTTAAGATTTGCGGGGGAGTGGGGAGTGGGGAGAATACTCATTGTGGGTGTGGTTTATAGACTTGAAATATTTTTATTTGCCATCCTTGTTATTTTCCCTGTACATTGTATAAGTTTGATAAAGATAGGAACAGACTATGAAGCACAGTGACATTAAATGTGAGAGCACTTATTAGGAGTGTGTTTTGATGAGGAATGTGTCTCTTAAATTTTTAAACGATAAATACTTGAAGAACCCGCATTTTCTTTTAACATTTCGTACGCAACCGAAAGGAATAGATGAGGAGAGAAAGATTAATCTTTTAATAAAGTTATCGCCAGTTATACCTAAACATAAGATGTTATTTTGGCAAAATTTACCGATCATTGAAGGAAATAATATATCAGAATTGAACCAGAAGAAAAACAAAAGGAACGTAACTTTATAAACGAGTAACTTTACAAACGCAAATCACGAGCGTTTAACTGCTTTTTAGTCTAGTATTGTCGTTTAGCTGCTCTCTAGCGAATGATATTTAGGTAATACTAATTTCAATACATAACTTAAAAGCCGCTATTGGCGTATAACTGCTTTCTAGTGTAGTTTTTCTTTATAACTGCTTTATAGTTAAGTCACGATGTTCAGATGGTTATTTGTATGACACAATCCATGAAGGTAGTTAAAGACGCTTAGCTGCTTTTTAGTCAAGCATGACTAGATAACGTACTTTTAGTTAAGTAAATTT
This sequence comes from Thymelicus lineola, assembly GCA_963932265.1. Taxonomy (NCBI): domain Eukaryota; kingdom Metazoa; phylum Arthropoda; class Insecta; order Lepidoptera; family Hesperiidae; genus Thymelicus; species Thymelicus lineola. The sequence goes on along the minus strand of OZ010703.1, from coordinate 4,896,161 downwards.
AGAAAAATTGATACATCAATTTGCCGTTAAAGTATGTTAACGTCTTTCTACAGAAGTATTGTGGCTTAGCCGCTTTTTAATTAAGGGAGTAACGAAATTTATGTGGTTTAACTGCTCAGCAATGTTCTGTATCTCTAAAACTATAAATCATAGAAAAATGATTCTTACACCAAAAGATAGAGCATCGAAAGTTGTATAAGACTACATTAAAAAGTGAAAAACGACCAACTGTGGCTTAACGGCCTTTTAGTTAGTGGACGGCAGAGGTGACCATTTTTTTGAAGTCGGTTAAAAACAATGCAATATGTGTATGTTTTTTTATTTACATGGAAAGCTACTGCGATGCAACAACGAAGATTAGTGCCCTGCAAAGCACTCAAGCGATTACAATTTTGTCACTCACAGTTCCTCATGAATTTCCGTGACCGTGAGTCTCCTAAGTCCTAATTCGCTTAACGCGTTTTAATTTATAAAATGAAAACATCGTATTATGGCCCTGTCTGTTTGTGTATTAGTAATATTTGGATGACATAATACATTTCTTGTAAATATTTTATTTTTTGGTAATAATTTGATTTAAGATATTTTTCTGTATTATGTTACTTCTCTTAAAGAGCACAATGTAACAAAGGGGTCGTGTTCAATGAGAAGAGTCGCAAAGTAAATTTAGGCTTTTCAGATTTAGAAATATTCAGGCCGGCATTACGAGAAATGAAATAACGAATTCATTCATCAAATTCCTTTGTTATGGAATTGAAAAGATGTTTACAATTCAATGACTACAATGATAATACTTGATGTTATGTTAATAGCATTGCAACTGAACCATTATTAATTTGATTTTAGAAGGAGGGTGTCTGTGGTTCATGTTTATATCTGTATTATGTTGTTGCCAGTAACTTTCTGGGATATGAGCTAGGCAGCTGCATAGAACAACAATATTTTTCTGTTCAGGTGAAAAGACGACAACGAGCCGGCGAGCCCAACCTAACATAGTATTGTTTAAAAGGTTTCACCACGACGATCAAGAAAGGTTGGCTTGCTAAAATTATTTTTTTGCGCTGCGCCCCATCAGTTGGGTCAATTTCAACAAATACGAATAATTTTGCCTAATGCCGGTGGCGAATTTAAACTTGCCCTTTTTTAATACATTTTTTGGCATAAATAATGGGTAAATAAATCCTTAGGGTGAGGCCACACTTGTTCCGCTAGCAGAAAACCGAGATTGCGCCACTGTCAAAACTTGAATTATAAAGAACAGTATTATTCACACGTTAGCTTTTACTTTACAATTTTATAATTTTAAGTTATCATAACACCTTCAATGTAAACCTCTATAAAATTTGATAATCTGCTTTAAACTTTTGTAGATGTACATGACATCGGAATTGATAATTTTCTATTCCTGCGCCACCGCAGTTAGTACTATAACGACACGTGTTTGGCTGGAAAATTATACAGCACATTGGTTTTCCTCACATGCCGTTTGCAAGACCAAAATCGAACTGTGCGGGGAAGGACAGTCAGGTCTTCAAACTCGTCTCGTAACAACTCAAGCACTGAAGTGTTCAAAATGTGCCACCGATATTGCTTTTTGTTGTAGGACATTTTTAAAAGACGTTTTAATAGCTATTGTACTTACTTAAATTAGTCCTTAAATATATATTACTAGTCTTATTTAAAGTATTTCTAAAGAACATTTCTTTTTAATGAAATTTCTTTACCAAAATAATTAAATTAAAAAAATATGTAAAGAAATGGAGTCCGGATAATGTACCGGAATTACATTTTAAGTCTTAGATATTTTTTTATTGAGAATACCTTACTATCATGTACTTGGATCACTATTTAAACTAAGTACCTACTTATATAAAATTATGTGTTATTGTAGTTTGCCGATACAAATTGATCTTCTACTTCGCCTTCTCAAAAATGTACTTGGGTTTACCCAACTGTACCTAGCCGAGCAAAAATATTCTCGGAATTTAGGTAGATCCCCTTTCCAACGCTGTGTAATCTAGTACCACAGATACCAGGAGTTCATCCTTTATCTTTGAGCATTGGATAGCTTTTTGATAAACAAAATATTTCTGCATATAAAATATACTGCAAAATATTCTGCGTCATTTTATAGTCTACATTTGACAGGTGGTTGACATTCGGCATAGATTTGTAATATTCAATATAATCTATCTATCACCTCTCTACTCGTATGTAACTAGTATTGTAGTGGTACTTACTTATATCCTAATGAATAAAACAATACCCTAACGTTGTTCTTAGGATCCGCACGTGATGCAAGTTACTCGTTTTCCGGCAGTTAATAAAATTTCTTACTGCCCCTAGTAACTCCCTAGTAACTTGTTCCTTAGTAACCTTCTTAATGACTCTTAACTACTTGTAAAACCGTTGTCTGTGATATACATGCTATTTTGTAACACATGGGTATGCACAATTCAGTCCGCTGAGGTGAAAGTGGAAAGAGCTAAGCGCCAAGCGTGTGTGTTTGTGTATGTATTCAAAAATGTATGAATGTGTGCTAGTTTCTAGCATGTGGATCTGAGGCCGACTTCAGATGGCACTTTGATTGTGGCAACAGATGCCACAGCGAAACGTGCCTGAGTCCACTAGGTAACTAATGCAATATTTATAAGATTCTCTATAGTTTTTGCCTTAGGATGCCATAAGTAAACACATAGAGAAATAGCCCAACAACAGAACACCCAACAAGGTCGTACGTATATTATTTTCAACTCACGAAGTAATTCCATTGTAACGACGTCGTTCTCTTAATAAACTTGTTACTAACAGTAAAAGAAACAATCAACACTTGTCACGTCCCACCGTCCAATTAAAAGGAATAGGAAGCATTAACAGCTAGATAAATGGTTTCAATAAGCTTCGCGAATTGTTTTAATTTGTATCTTAATTGGGCGTTAAGTTATTAGGAAGATTGGAGATACGGTACCTCTGTTTAAGCCTTCGAGTTTGGGTAGACTGATATATGTATGTAATTATTTACTATTTGAATTTATAAGCTTAAAGTAGAGAACAGCCAGTGAGTGAGTTTCTTTTTATTTTGATATCGTTAATTTTTTTCAAAATTCATTAGTTTTCTTTATAACTACATCTTGGGGTCACAAAAAAGCATAAGATTACAAAATTTACAAAATTTCAACTCATTTGGCCCATTACTTTCGGAGAAAATTGGCTGTGAAGGGAGGTCGCCCAGACACACGAATGATCCTATAAGGGTTCCGATTTTCGTTTTTTCGTTCGGAACCCTAAAAACAGTCAAATTGCGAACCTCCTCCTTTTTTGAAGTCGGTTAAAAGAATTAAAATATACGTTCAATTTAGCATATCTTTGGGATCATGATGTCCTTGCTTTGAAGCATTTGTTCACGTAGTCATTCAAACATTCATAATTTGAATACCGAAAGTATGCTTCTAAAGAATGACTTGGAAAAGCGAAAGCTCATAACCAACCACGTAAATGCTCACGAAAACGTACCTTATGGGAAATTTTATCGCGACCATCTCTCTCTCTCATACCGGGAGCGAGCGGGACGACTATCGCAATATAGGTTGCTCACATGTCTTATTCAGTCGATTTGTTTATGTTGGTAGCCGTCTAGTACTTCAAAGCGGGCACAGAGTAAATATTGACGCGCTATCGATATTAGCTGACGACATTATGACAGTAATTAGTCACCGATATGATTGCGAAATGGTTTTCATTTTACGGGTAAGCTGTATTGCTCTATGCCGGAATTTGTTAACAGTTTCAGTTCGATATCTACTAGAATAAAGCATTGTGAGGTTTTGCAAGATTGTTCTTACTGCATAATCAATCTTCTTCTTCTAAATCGCTGCACTCTTGGCAGAGTGGTCTCGGTCATTCGGTATTTGTGGCAAGCCTGTGAGGTCTTCAGGGTCTTCACGAATCGCTGCTCTGTGGACGGGGGCGTCCACAGCAGCTTTAATCTGGTCTGTCCGGCGCATCGGTGATCTGCCACGAGGTCTTGTGCCTTCACTTTACCTTGTAGTACAAGTTTTTCAATGGAATTATGTCCACGTCGTGAAACAAGTCCAAAGAACGACAGAATTGTGGTAGCTCGTATTGTGGAAGACTGTAGCTCGTATTGTAAATTTTATTGTACTATGTTTTGATTCATTGTACATACTAATATAGTATTGTACAGAGTGGGTATTTAAAAATAAAATTTTTCAAGTGCCCGAATCTGTTTCAAATGCAGATCATATTTATTTGTAAACAGGCATTTTCCCAAAGCGAACCAGAATGATATGCTTGTAGTTTTACGAAGTGTAGCTTAAAGGAAGTGTAGACTTAACAGAATTAAGAGAAGAGTAGAGGATGCCACCAGGCATTAAGTCCGCCCATGTATAGACCTGTTCATAGGTCTTACAAAAATAATTAATTAATTAATTATTATTAACTGTCGAGAACCATTGAAGTATTATTATTAGCGTATAGAACCGACACCGCGAACACCATGTATGTCCCAGAGCATTGGCGCCACGTGGCTTCAATCTTTAATGGATTCGTTCGATTTTGAAAGGAGAACCGGGGCTCAGTTTTGAAAATCGAACCTTCCGGGCGGGACACACATTTTGTTCGAGATGTCTGTTCTATAACATTATACTTCAGTGTCGAGAACTGATATTGTTCCGTGTTCCAGATGTCCAAATGTATTTAAATGAAGAAAGTAAAAATAAAATAGGTTTATCCCATTATAACTTCGTAACTAAATGTATTAAGTGGCTTTTACAGCCTATCTCTACCGTAAGGTATGATCGTTTTTATTCGTGATTATTATCATCATCATCATCATAATCAACATCACGTTGCATAACTATAGATCTCACTTTAGCTATTGTCTCTATGAATTTGGAGGTGATTTTGAAAAGTCTTCTTCCTTTACCTGAAACTATAGCAGCCGCTCGCAGAACATTTTGCTCTTCTTAAAATCAAGAATGCTAGACCTTCCTTCACCATGTTACCGCAGTGCGGCAAGTCGAAGATTTTATGTTTATTGAAGGCATTCGATGTGACTTAACGTAAGCACGGAATCACGGAAGGAATTTAGCCTATGTTTTGCTTCAACGCAGCAAGCAATAATTAAATTCTAATAAGTTTGGAACTTCGTGCAAGATTCAAGCTGGGTTGTCATAAAGTTCAAACCTTGTGAATTACACCGCTTAATCTAAAGATTAATTACCTGACAGAACACTTACCTGCATCTGTTCAATGTCTGTACATGTGTACAAACTGTACAAGTTACTCTTTCGTTACGCTCTTGTCAGAGCGTTCGTGGTCATCATTTCTCAGTCACACGTTTGATGATCCGTCTCACCCGTCTCCATTCTTCCCGGACAGCTGCTTTTCGAGAGCACACATTTACATGTGGTACACACATGTGGATACACACATGTGGTACACACATGTGGACGTCCACTGCAGCCTTTACTTGGTCCATCCATCTCATAGGCGATTTGCGGCGAGGTCTGGTTCCTTCTACTTTCCCTTGGACGACTAGACGTTCGATGGAGACATTTTCACGTCTACTGACAACTGTAACTGTACAAGTACATACATGGAAAATATTTCAGAAAAACTATCATTGGGGCTTTTAATGAATGACTTTTTCTGTGGTATAGATTTGTCTGTTTGCGTGTGCGTTTTTAGTTTCTGAATGCATTCATGCATTTTTTGTAGCTTTCGAACATTGAAGTATAATGTCATAGAACAGACATCTCGAACAAAATGTGTGTCCCGCCTGGGAGGTTCGATTTTCAAAATGGAGCCCCCGTTCTCCTTTCAAAATCGAACGAATCCATTGAAGATTGAAGCCACGTGGCGCCAATGCATTGGGACATACATGGTGTTCGCGGTGTCGGTTCTATACGCTAGTAATAATACTTCAATGCTTTCGAATGCATTTTTCACTAATGTATTGCATTAAGGATAAAATAAAAAATGTGATTTCTTTATGAGGATATTTGTTACTCATTTACGCACAAAGTACTGAACAGATTTTCATGAAATTTTGCACACAGATAGACCATTATTTGGAACTAGCTTTTGCCCGCAGCTTTGCACGCGGAAATTATGCTTATCATATTTATCCCCTATTTCACCCCCTTGGGGGTTGAATTTTGAAATATCCTTCCTTAGTGGATGCTTACGTCATACGAGGAATACGTGTGTGAAATTTTAAGTTTCTATCCCTAAGGGTTTGGCCTGTGCGTTGATACATCAGTCAATCACTTTTGCATTTTATAATATACAGATAACATATAGGGTACCTATTTATAACCTGGAAAACGCGGACGAAACGAGAGCTAGTTTTAAATAAAATTGTGTTTTCATAAACAAACATTTTGGTACTGACGTGATTCTTTAGAATAAACTTTTCCGATTCATTTAAACTTGAACAATAATCAGAAATAATGGCGGAATTATTTGCCACGATAAATAATGTAGCTCGGTTTCACAGTATATCTTACATTGAGGCAATGATGCTGTGTCGCCGTGATAAATTGTGTACAGATTACACTTAAACTTATTCCATTAATTTTACTCAACACTTGTTTACGTAAATAAGTAGTCATTTATTTAAAACTTTTTTGTTTATCCAAAAGCATTATTTATTTAATGCAGGTACCTACCTATTTTGTATCGTGAAGGAGTCCCGTTAAAGTCGGTATGTTTTTGAGAGCCTTTCCTACTAAATAATCTGTTGATGATAGCAAAAGTCAACTGCAGTTAGTCGCTGAAAGGGGGGGGTAAGGAGGCCCTTTTTCCGAGACTTGGTCTCCATTCCTTTATTCCCCAACGGTTATCGGTCCTTCTAATTAGTCTGTCAGTGTTATATTTTTGACATTTCAAATGTATCCATTAGGTTTGTCTTACGCACTTTCTATGTATTCGCTCTCAAACTGTTTTGTGTACGAAATTAATAAAAACTTAATCCTCGTTATACTTATTGTTTATCGCACCCACTCATCAACACCAATGTATAGACCATACCAGTATAAAGGCCATAAAGACCACACAAACTTAAAGTCCACATCAATATAGAGCCCACGCCAATATAAAGCCTACACCAATATAAAGCCCTAACGAATATTAAGCTCTACCAATTTAAAGCCCACACCAATATGAAGCCCACTACAAAAGCCACACAAGTATAAAGTTCACTAGCAAAATACCACATCCAAATGAGCCCTAGAGCATTTTTTTATTATTTATAATAACCACTACAAACTGTCTACGCTACATTATGTGTCACTAACAAACTAGACCTAACGAGGTCCAAGTCAATCGATCCTATTATTTTTTCCAGTCTATTACTAAACTTGTTCGCGTCTCTCCGGGATTGGCTGAAGATGTGTGGAACCGATAAACTGTCAGACCTTTGTTTTATCTCAGCTGGGTTGTCGACAGCTGAAGGGCAATTCAAGAATAAAACAGTGCAAATATAGTTTATTGTTAATTGAGAAACAAAATAGTAGTGGTGAGTAAATAAAAGGTCAGAATCCCAAAGGGGGTGCCTTAAGGTCATTCATTAATAATAATTATTATTATTTATTTGTATGTTATAATTGTATGTTTGTATGTTATTTATGAAGTATGTTATAATAATAATTTATTTACTTATTTACATTATTCAGAAATATTTGATGTTTATATTTATAAATATGTTTATTATATTAACATTTATTTATTATATGTTATTATTATTTATTGTAACAAAAAATATTAACCCTTCGGAAATAATCAAGGTCCATGAAAAGTAAAATCAGGGGGAATAATAAATTACATAAAAAAAGGTCATTCGCATCCCCTATTTGTCGAAAAGGACTAGCTCCCTTTTGCCTGAGGATTATTTTTATTCTGAATTGTAAATTGTAAAGTCACATTAATAAAGTTATGAACAAAAGTTGCAGGTCATTATGTCAATTATATCATCCTCTGAGCAAGTTACCGATCGAAAAATATCTCTATATATTAACCTATAACTATATACTGTATACATCCTGTAACCATATACTGTATATCCTGTAACTATCTCACTTTCATAAATAAATGAAGTGGTATTACGAGTACATTGATCATATTTTTTTGTAAAACTTTCCGCAAAATACGACTAAAAGAAGCTTTTGTATCTTAACACTATGAATTTTATTTATTTATTTACTTATTTATTTAAATGAGCCTTGTATCTTAACACTTTAAATTTTATTTATTTATTATTAAGGTGTGCCAGTGGTTATTATACTATGTTAACACTGTAAACACCACTAGCACAATCATTTTCATTTAAAAGAAAAGGAATACACTGTCTTACATTACCTATATTTTATATAAAGGCTAAGTTACAAGTGATTGACGTCCAAATCAACTGATCCATCGCATCTGTTGTACAGTTTACATAGACGTGGGACTTCTGAGTTTAATAATAATTTCATAATACATTTTAATCATTTCCTTCCATCAGTGACTGAGGTACTAATGGTACCGGAAGCAACTTTAATTGGGTCCCGTTTCTAGGAAATACACCCCATGGCCCACGGGAACCAAAATAATCAGCACCAAGGTTAACATATTAATAAAACATAATGTTTTGCCTCAGAATACAGAGTATTTTGAGTGTATAGCTACGGCTTGACTAAGAAATTATGCATAGAATATGTAAATTATCATGCATGCCAAGACAGAATGTTATACTTATTAATTATTCTCGGGAATTAGGAACTGGTAAGCCAACGTATAGAGCTTATGATAATTATTTCCATTGATAGACAGCAGAAGCCTTTGAAAACGGTATAAAGTGAAAAAAATAGTAGGATGAATCCCATTGAAAAAGGAAGAGAATAACAAAAATATGAGGTCTGGAAGTGGGGGGGTTGAGTTTTTAAGAGTAAAAAACAGTTTATCTCGATTTCCGGCAAAACTACAAGTCCTATGGAATTGTATTAATTTAACACTTTTCACAAATTCACAAATTATATTGTAAGAATTATTCAGAAGGTCGCTTTTTGGTTTAACTACAGTCAGTCGCTATTTAGACCTAGAACAAGCATCCACTGTGATTGAAGTCAATGTGTCGAACGTGCATTCCTGAGAGTTCTCCATCATGCATGTTCTTCTTCTTCTTCTTCTTCTTCTTGGGTTTACCTATGAAGCTTACCAATCTATTGGAACTTACTATGGACTGTGAAAGTGATGACTTTTTTTGAATACTTAATTTTAAGGGGTGAATGCATTGAAGTATAATGACATAGAACAGACATCTCGAACAAAATGTGTGTCCCGCCCGGGAGGTTCATTTTCAAAATTGAGCCCCGGTTCTCTTTCAAAATCGAACGAATCCATTGAAGATTGAAGCCACGTGGCGCCAATGCATTGGGACATACATGGTGTTCGCGGTGTCGGTTTTATACGTTAGTAATAATACTTCAGTGGCTGAATGGCAATTGTACGCAATACATAGCATTTTCTGTAAGCTTTAAAAAATATTATAAATATCATAGAAATCTATGGGGTAAACTATTATCAGCGGTGTACTTCGACAATCTTAAAGACGAAATTAATCTATTTTTGTCTAAATATCATTCAGAGTAAGTTATTTATTCAATCTACTATAAATTTGAAATAAAGGTACCTCTATACATTTTCTTTTGATGTTTTCCAAGTTTATCTCTCAATTCACTGAATCTGGCTTTTGTGACTTTCTTTTATTTTTCATGATTAACTGTCGGCGATAACGGCTACTATCCCGGGGATGTTTGGCAATTTATATCTCTACTTTCGAATCTAAATTTTATACTCAAAGCGGTAAATTACTTATTTCGTTTATGTTTATTCGGTTCAAGGGCAGTGATAGCCTAGTGGTTAGAACGTTGGTCTCTCTAACGCGGGGCCCCGAGTTCAAATCTCACACCTCTCGTAAATTATCGTCACTGCATCTTATCCTAGACATGTGCAAAATGCAAATTTTATCCATTGAAGTATAATGTCATAGAACAGACATCCCGAACAAAATGTGTGTCCCGCCCGGGAGGTTCCATTTTCAAAATTGAGCCCCGGTTCTCCTTTTAAAATCGAACGAATCCATTGAAGGTTGAAGCCACGTGGTGCCAATGCATTGGGACATACATGGTGTTCGCGGTGTCGGTTTTATACGCTAATAATAATACTTCAATGATTTTATCCAAATCCGTTACGTAAGTAGTTTTTGCTTGAAAGAGCATCTAAATTATCCTCACAAACTTTCGCGTTTAACTTATATTATTACTAGGATATAATATTAGAAGAGAAATATGAGAAAATATCGGACGATACATCAATTTGATCAGCACAGTGTTGAATTACATGACATAATAAGGCTTATAAAGGTATATACCAAGTACCAACTAATTGAAATAAATGTCAATGATATTTAAACACCATTCAAGTGGCATATAAAACCCGTCCGTTTAACCACTCGGAAACGGATGAGCGGTCATTAATATCGCATTAGCGTTTTATATTGTTTCTGAAGTAAATCTGCGCTCTAGCATAATCACAAAGATTAACGTGGGTAATAAAGATTAAATACCTTTTTGTAACAATTAAGTTACCTATTATCAATACTCTCGTGGCTAGTACATACTAAATAACTTCCTACTTGTAATAATAAAGTAACTTATTATATTATTTAGAGGTTATTATCTATTTTTTTACTGATCGTATATTCTTCCGATTGCAAACTTGATTCTACACCATATTTGCGAAATATGTGACATGGCTTATAAATCTATACTAATATTATAAAGAGGAAAGTTTTGATATTTTATTTTATTGTTTTTTGTTTGTTTGTTTGTAATGGATATACTCAAAAAGTACTGGACAGATTTTAAAAATTCCTTCACCAGTAGAAAACTACATTATTCCTGAGTAACATAGGCTATATTTAATTGTGATTAGTGATATTTTTATTCCTACTAATCCTATCCTACTATCCTCCTAATATTATAAGTGTTAAAGTTTTGATGTTTGTGACTCAATCTCGCAAAGGCTGAACGGACATAAATACTCGTAAAATTTGAGACACAGATAGTTTTTGAGTTATCGGATATGATACTTTTTATCCTAGAATATAGAACTGTCCCTAAGGGATCAGAGGTAATAATTTGGTTTAATAGATAGATTCGTTGTTTATTAAACAACTTTAATGACTCTTTTTTATTATGTTGCGAATTTTGTCAAGTCGATCCTACATAAAAACAGTGAGGATCTGATGATGGGTTCTTTTAATACTGTTAACGTTTTTCGAAATTTTGCAGGCAAAATAAAAAAATATGTGAATCATTTGTGATTGCGTGAATTTCAGGGTATATTTGTAGTACATTTCAGATATGTATATTCACCTTTTTTAAATTTTCTTCTGCGACGGGTACAAATAAGGTAAAGCTTAATTTCCGCGTGCGAAGCTGCAACAGCTAGTATTTTATTATACACTAGGAAATCGCCCTCACTTCGCTTCGGGAAAAATAGTAAAAGAAAACATGAGAGGTGTCAAGGGACACCCGGATGGAACGAATTTCCTTTCGATTTAAGTATTGTATTGTTGTACAGCGCCTGTTCAGACTTAAGATATTTAGTTTGGTTAGTTGCGGATAGATGGCGTTAGTAAATTAATTCTGAATCACGCTATCAACTTAAACTTGTAATCCGTAGTTGGAAAACTAAAAATAATATTATCGTAGCACTTCGTAGCATATTGTTCTTGTCTGTACAACCAGGGCGACACACAATACAAAAAAAGTTATGCTAATATTGAACCCAAAACTTCTTTCACAAGCTTGTTTACGTCTCAAAGCCGGCGGTGATTGAGATACATCGGAAATCTGCAGCACATCCTTTAAGAAGGTCTACATTTTCCTCAGAACAAGGAAAAGTATATGGAACAGCCCTACCTACGAAAAAAACGTGCATACCTACGCAGCAAGACATGGCGGTTTTGTTACTACTAATGTCCACTTTGACTTTGACATTACCTTTGTCAAAGTGGGTTTTAGTAGTTAGTACCTTAGTACCTTAATAATAAGTCACAGTTTACACTGTAGTAAAGAGAAACACTAAATGGCGAACACGGCACACGTCTGACGTCATGAAAAATTTGACAGTATAGCGAAACCGTTGCTTAGAATTGACATGTTTTCATTGCATACATTAGACAAAGACATATAAGTATATTATTATTTCGTCGTCAAAGATATATTTATTATTTCGTCTTTTAAACTATTCCGTAACTATATGATATATCTCTATGACATTATAACATATCCTTCTAAATTCCTATATCATTGACATTTTCTTAGACCATTTATCTCACTCACGTAGGTACTTACTTTTTATAAAAACAAGACACCTTAATTCCTACATTAGTAGACTAGCCAAAATGCGGGCGCTTTGCCGAAAAGAACATTACTTATCTTTAATTATATTATTTTCACATAAAGCCTCTCGTAGAAAAACTGGCAATATTATGCGCGGCTTATAAAAAGTAAGCATAGCAGAAAGACGTAATTTTTCAACCCCCGACGTAAAGGATGGGTGTTATAAGTTTGAAGTGTCGGTGTATCTGTATGTCTGTCTGTCCAGATAACCCGGTTTTGATCTAGTTTTTTTTTGAAGTGAAACTTCTTTAGAATCGTTGTGATTTCAAACCGGATGCAACGGAAAAAACGACAGGTAAGAGACACAAATACAAAAATGTGTAGGATGAAGCCAGGAAAGAATGAGACAGAAATATTCGTCAGTTAAAATAAATAAAAACGACATCGCGACAGTAAAAATGCTAAGTTGTATTCATAGATGGCGCGAGGAATAAGATAGAAGATTCGTTTTATTGCTAGATAGATGGCGCTAGCTGCTCATTTTACTCTTCATATTATGTTAAGAGATGGCGTTAGTTACCTCTGTTTTCTTTTTCTTATGTTCGTGGTTATCTTTTAAAAAGTGCTAGGTTGTATTCATAGATGGCGCGAGGAACAAGGTAGAAGATTCGATTTATTGCTTTTTCATCATTATCTTGAAACCAAAATTTTGGAAAGTTTCACTTCTACCACGTGTGAATTGCACACATTTTAATTTTTTGTATGAAAGGTGACTTAATCAAAAGTGTTCTTAGCTATGTTTAGTGTAAATCAAACTGTGGGGGCTTTTTAAATTTTAATTTAAGATAATAAGAATATTGAAGTGGCGCCTAGAATGCATTTAAATGATTTATTTATGACTTTACTTTTAATAATGTTATATGGAAATAATCTGGGCTTAGAAGACAAAGTTAACACAATTTGTCTCTTAATAATAATAGAATTAACCTACGACCCAAATTTTTTCCAACCATCAAAGTGCTACGAAACAAAATTCAAGCGAAATACCTGTTCAGAGTTACACACACACACACACACGCACACGCGCATGCATGCACACACACACGCACGTACGCACACACACACAAATATAAGAGATTTAATAGAAAATATACGTTCGAAATATGTCATTTAATGTTTTCCTCTTTTGAATAATGATTAGACTTAAATCTACTTTAACTACTGAGAGAATAATCGTTTTAAAAATAGACATCGAATGAATTAAGCTTGTACTTAGGTAGGTAAAAAACGAATAATTTACGAGTACTTATGCAAAAGTTACGCTATTTATTACGGGTACTGTTTAGGGTCTCGTTAAAAGAATGGAAAAAAGTTTTCGGTTTTCCGCAAGCACATTTTTTATTCATATACATTCCTGTGAAGGGTTTTATTTTTACACGGGAAATTCGTCAGTTCATCCGGGTTGTAACTTTTTATGGTGTTTAGATATGTGTTTAACAACTTTTACACAGACAGGGTGTCCATTTAGTTTAAGCTGCCTCGTGGCACCCCTGCTGTAACTATATGACGAAGAATCTTTTGCGCGTTCACCCAAAAATATGGTGACAATTTTATGCTACATTGGGAAATAACATAAAATTTTATTACTTCTCTTTTGGAGCACATTTTACTGCACAGTTCACATTATATTCTATTCTGTGGTCTTATGTACGTCGTTTCGCTAACTTTGACGACTGGCATGTTGTCTGCATTCCTTGCCAAAGCTCATTGCATTTTTTTGCATTTTTTCTCCCATCATGCCCATCCAAACTAAGGTATTTCAAAATACTAACCAGATTTTCATCATTAACGAACACGTCAAGAAGGACAACATCATCATCATTATCGTTGCATTTCATCAATTTTCGGAGCAATTCTTAGTCAACGTGGAATCCGGAATATAAACTTTAATTACAGGAAACTAATTAATTGCGGGGAAAGGCGTAAAATTCCAGGATAAACCCGGATTTCCCGGTCAACTAGCAACCCAAGTCGTAATACGTCTAATTGTACCGTAGCAATGTTTCTGGCATCCTCAGTATATTATGGTGACAGTCGATTCCAAATGACGCGTTTTATCTCACTTTATACGAAGTGTGTGAATTTATTTCAGTACATATGTTTTATATTTTTCCCCTGTATGTTTACTTACTTTTAATTATGTTCGTGTGTGCGTATGGCTGTAGAAATAAAATTGCTTCCATTCTATAGCCGTTTATAAAATATATTTGTATAGGCGTTGCATTTATTTAATTTTATTTTCTTAATACAGCTGTGTTACTGTTAGGTGGAGAGCCCAGGGCCGCCAGACATCACTTATTTTCTGACGGATGAAATGTGGACGATTGAGTAGTGTTAGTATGTACTATGATCGTATGCCTACTTGCTAGCTTGGAAAAACGGCCAATTTCCAGGTATGAGGTGATCAAGGTACAAAAAATCATGACTAAGTTCACGTATTTTCTCATGGCTGATTTTCACGTATGTTCTAGATAATATACTTAGTTAGAAATAAGTTGTCAATACTCCCAGACACATTCCGTGGGCCATTTTGCTTTACAGACACCTTGAACCTGCCAAAATAATGAGTTAAGTTTACGTATTTTCTGACGCTCTATTTTTATATATGTTCTCCAGACAACTATTTTAAAACCTTTGACAAGACGACAGACAGATCCAAGCGTGGGATCGATTCAGTATCCGATTTTGACTACCATACTCATGTCTCATGCGCGTAGATAATGCTCTCGCGCTTCCACCCACAGAGATATTAAAATTAATTTAGGGGATGACTGGCCCCTTGGCTTCTTGTCAAAGGTTTTAAAATAGTTGTCTGGAGAACTCAGAAAATACGTGAACTTAACTCATTATTTTGGCAGGTTCAAGGTGTCTGTAAAGAAAAATGGCCCACGGAATGTGTCTGGGAGTATTGACAACTTATTTCTAACTAAGTATATTATCTAGAACATACGTGAAAATCAGCCATGAGAAAATACGTGAACTTAGTCATGATTTTTTGTACCTTGATCACCTCATACCTGGAAACTGGCCGTTTTTCCAAGCTAGCAAGTAGGCATACGATCATAGTACATACTAACACTACTCAATCGTCCACATTTCATCCGTCAGAAAATAAGTGATGTCTGGCGGCCCTGGGCTCTTAATCTATGTGGAAAGAGGTACGATTTTAATTTAAGATTGCGCGATTCAAAATCAATAGAGCAGTGCTCTGTGAGGTTTAGCAATTTCCTTGGTTGTAATTACAGATAGAGTAAGGTTGATAGTGGATGCCTTGGTTATTAAGGGTATAAGCTATCACTCACTGACGATAAGTGGACATATCCGTTCTATAGTAGCTGTAATGAATTAATCATAACTAGTATTATAGATATCCGCCCTCAGTACGCTTCAGGGAAACTATGTTTAAAAATAATTGTTAAAACAAAAAAAACTAAAAACACGGTTTTATAGAAAATCCAATTAAAACATAGATAATCTAAAATTTTAACAAAAAAAAAGAAAATGTGTGCAATTCACACGTGGTAGAAGTAACTTTCCAAAATTTTGGTTTCAAGATAATGAGATGAAAAAGCAATAAATCGAATCTTCTACCTTGTTCCTCTCGCCATCTATGAATACAACTTAGCACTTTTTAAAAGATAACCACGAACATAAGAAAAAGAAAACAGTGGTAACTAACGCCATCTCTTAACATAATATGAAGAGTAAAATGAGCAGCTAGCGCCATCTTTCTAGCAATAACGAATCTTCTATCTTATTCCTCACGCCATCTATGAATACAACTTAGCATTTTTACTGTCTGTATAATCGGTCGGTCGATCGACAGATATTAAACAACGAAAATGAAATTCTTATTTTTTGTTGATAAATTCTTTGAATATAAGAGCATTTGAAAGTATTTAAAAACAGTATAAAAATAAAACTAAAAAAAAAGAAATACTGAGAGACGCGAACCTGCGCATAAGATATTGTGTATCTACGTCCTGACCATTGAGCTACGGAGAAGTTAGATTCAACGACGAAATTAGCAGTTATATTATATGCATGCTTGCCGAGTATATTTCTGTCTCATTCTTTCCTACACATTTTTGTATTAGTGTCTCTTACCTGTCGTTTTTTCCGTTGCATCCGGTTTGAAATCACAACGATTCTAAAGAAGTTTCACTTCAAAAAGAACCGAAAAAAAAGATCCAATAAAAAAAATAATCATCGAAATCGGTTGGCGAGTTATAAAGTTATTCGTCCATTTATCGCGCACATACTTAATGCAAATTTAAGACTTAACTACATGCTTTTGACATGGATGCCATTGTCAGATCTCACTCAAATTTATGTGGGACTACACGGCAGCTTTCGAAATGAGAACCTCCTCCTTTTTTGAAGTCGGTTAAAAATAAATTTGAATAAAGAATCGTGTAATTGTAATAAAAGCGTGGGGTGTTTTTAAGATATTATCAAAATGATAATCCTTCTACTCATTGACACCATGCAGTGCACGCAGTAGTACGCACTACGCACAGCGCAAGGCAGTTGACCTACAGTTAGTATTTAGTAGTTCAGTTAGTAGTTCGTCGATTGTTATTCGAATAATCATCGCGAGGAACTATTGAATCGACAATCTAATGCGCAATGGCACAATTTTCGATTCAGTCGATTGTTTTTTTTTTTGCAACAATCGCCCATCGCTAGTATTTATACATCCAATTGCACTTAGTAAAAAGCGGTAATAATTACCGCAGTTATTTTAATATTACAAACAGACACTCCAATTTTATTTATTTGTATAGACTAGTGCTCTGCCTGCGGCTTTCACCACGTTTCCGAGACAAGAAGTACCCCACATCTTATTACAGATTATGTTCCTATTCTATTATATTCCTGTGTGCTAAACAGTAGTTTTTGCGTGAGAGTCAGAAACACCCTCGCAAACTTTCACATTATAATAGGATTGACACATCGCCTTTTTGCGTTGTTGCGTTGCGAAATCTTGTAAAGGAAGAAATACATCCTTTTATACTTCATGTTGTCGACTCGAGGAGATTACCTACGAGGAGATTACCTTACGTTATGTACGAGTATGGAAAAATATTCAAGACTTACAACGTTAACACCCTCTTGTCTCTGTGTTCCGTGGTTAACACGAAGAGCTAAGACATAGGCTGCGGGCACGAGATCTGCGACGAGCGGCGCGATGGCGGTTGCGGCGCGGCGCGGCGCGGGGCGATTAGCAGCGGTGTCTTGCGGGGCACGAGAAAACGGTCGGTCAATCGCGCTAAAATAGTGTTGTGAAGAATGATAATATTATAATCTGTTTATTTATACTTTTATTGTTGAAGCGATGGCGTAAAGTGACTTTCGGAAAAAAGTGACGCTTGGTTTTCATACAGATGAAGGTACATATTTCATCTATTCGGTTGTGAAAAACATGAGTTTACGTCGAAGAGAATTATTGGAGCCTAGTATCCTGATGAGAGCTGAATTATTTTTACCAAGAAATGGCGTTCATCCAATAAATAAAGGAAGAAGTAATTTAGGCGAATTTTCTACTCTGTATAACTAAGGTGTCATTCAGAAAATATTAAAACTATACGAGAATGAGTACATTTTAATAATATTTTAGAAAATATTTAGAGAATATTTATTTGGTGCAAGTTTTTACTGTCCCATATAGCAGCTTTTGATGAAATACATGAAATTAGTTCTTCATTATAAATTTCTATTACTTTAAAATTATAATTCAATACAATTCTATGTACTATCAATCAAGTTTGTTCCCATCTCTTCCGCGCCGCCTCGCATCGCCCCGCACCGCCCGTGCATCGCGCATCGCGCCGCTCGAAATCGCGGGTCTCGTGCCCGGTCCCATAGTACGCCATACTGTTGATTCCATCGCTTCAAATCGCGCCGCGCCGCAACCGCCATCGCGCCGCCCGCCGCAAATCTCGTGCCCGCAGCCATACTGTGAAGAAGATATTGTTTTGTTTTGTTTTTTGCTGGCGATAGTTTCTGGTGTTACTGAAGCGTACTTACTTCATGGACAAAGGTAACTTACCATCAGAATACATATTTACATACAAAAACATGTCAAAAAAATCAGGATTGAAGACGACATTAGCATACCGGATTATTGGTTGATAATGTTGGTATGTCTCTCCAAGATCCCTGGTTGTTTCACAAACTTTTGACCGATAAGATAATGATAAAATGTAAGTATGAACATCTTTGTGCTCCTCAAAGCCCGAAAGAACTGCTCAACTGTTTCCGATTAAATAAGGCAGCGTGCCCAAAGTTTTAATCTGAGGGTGAAATCTATAATAGTTTTATTAAAAACTTATCCTTATAATCATTAATTATTCTAGAGTTCCAAATCTTTTGGTTTTTACCAAACATCTGTTTAAGCCGCCTTTAAAAATAACACGATATTCTTTTGATTCCTCCCTTCATTAGTTACGATTCTCGCAATCCGTGACTTCTGAAATATTTGTTCTCAAATAAAGGCAATATCAGGAACGATTCCTTTATTTTTCTCCTGACCCTAGTGGACACAACCGGCAGCTGACTAAGCGATTTCCATTCTCGAGAATATTCTATCAGAGCATTTGTATTCTGCGTTCGTATCAAGTTCATTGTCAGCGACGTCAGCGTCGGTGTCGATAACCTTCACCTATATAGTCCTTGCTAGATAGAAACAATGATGTTTAAATAAATAAAGATACGTTATGCCCTTACAAATCGACCGAAAAATCTGTTCCGAAAACAGCTACAACACACACACGTTTATCTTTTGTTTCCCTACTTGGCATTTCCCTACATTGGCAAATTATGTAAAAAGGATGGCATTACTAAAACCATAATAGTGAAAAAGACAGCTAGTGTTTGTCGCTCGCGTCAATCTATATAGGCTACGTTCTTTATCGCTCTCGCGTCAAAACTAGATCGCTATCTCTTTCTTCATCTTAATATGGCGTCTTTGCATGAGTTATTAGATTGTTTAGAAAAATAATTGAAATAGACTAAATAATCTAAGTATCTTAGCGTACTCAAATGTGGTATGAGATTCCTTGTGTTTTGTTGACCTTGGAGTCATAATTGGTGCACTTTCGAAACACACACGATGGCATTTTTATTTATTTTCGTAAGGACGTATGAACCTACGATGCGCCACGCTCGTGATTGCGCTCGACGCAGACTAATCACAAGAGTTCCCAATTGGAAACTTTTTGAGTCACACAACGCGCGCGTTTATGACATATCTGCCTTTTTTTAATATATAATATCATTGGGTAGAAATGTAAATAAGTAGAAACTAGCTGTTGCCCGCAGCTTTGTAGGTACACGGAAATTATGTTTCAACTTATTCAAACTTTTATCCTGTTTTCCCGAGAAACCTTTTAATTTTCCGGGATAAAAAGTTGTTTAAAATATGACCCAGTGTATCAATAACAACTTTACCAATTTTCATCGAAATCCGTTCAAGGGTTTTTATGTGATGCCCAGACAGACAAACAGACACTTTGAGTTTTATTATAGTATAGATGTAGGTAGGTAGAAATCTAATTGTAAGTAGAATAAACAAATCTCTACAAACATACTGGGAATATTCATTGCATTGGTGATATGATTTCGCAATTTTAGCATACACATACAATTTATGTCACAAATAATAAAGGCCGAGTCAACAATTTTCAGTTTTTATAGTGAGTTAATTGGTTATAGGTTCTTACGTACTAAAAGTCATTTTTTATTTATCGACATCATAATATCTATTAGGTATACCTACTCGTGTATACCACATGAAGGTTAAATTAACGTCATAATAATAAATTATTAATGTAACTTAATTTCATTGGGGTAAAATTTATTATAACAGGTATTTATTTAACTACGGCTTATTTTCCGCACAGTAATTTTAATCTGCGAAGTTACTAATAAATATTTCTTTAAATAAAATAAATAAATGAAAGCAATTCCTCTAAGTTCGCTGATTCAAAACACTTCACAAAAGCGACGTGACGTCACGACTGTCACGAGTGCCCTTTTCTTTCCGGGTTTTGTGTACTTTATTAAAGCAAGCGATTCGTTCGTGAATTCACTGGTATCAGATTCTTTTTGGGGCTTTCCGGGACGTAAAGGAAAGACATTTTTCTTTATTAGATATTACATGGTATTTTTGTGTTATTAATTTTTTATGTGATATTATTACTATAGTTATTTCTCCATAGGTTCCGCCTGGACATCTACCACCCTCTTGCTTGAGCTAGCTGCCAATCGAATCTTTCTTTCTTTGTCTTCTCTCTTTGTTGGCCGGCAACGCATCAGTAATTAAATTCGTGATCCATTGGCGACGGTTATTTGTTACCACCAAGTATGGTGGTAGGGCTTACCGCTTGCCGCTGGCGGGGTCGCAGATGTGTGCGAAAGCGTTCCCGTAACCCCGTCACAAGGTGGCGAGGAGGAAGATGGGGGGGTTTTTAGTGGGTATACCGTCTCATTAGCCTATACGGGAGTCCCACATAACCACTCGGGTACCCCCTGCGCCCGAGTGGTATGCGAAAGGGCTTACCATGCTTGGGTTTGGTGGGAAGACTTCTGTCGCCTCTTGCAACGTCCCGGTTAATATTCTAGGCCAATACCAAAACTGACCAAACTTGACGTAAATCTACAATAAAATAAATGACAAAATACTTTTAGACATCTAATTGAGGCCTCAGGTGTCCTATAAGATTATTTTGTAACAACAACTAAAAGCTTTTAGGCTAACCATATCTCCTGAAATCGTAGGTTCTTCTGGAAAGTGGATAGCTAGGACATTAAGGTATAATTATTCTGAGAACGTCTCAAGTTCAATGGCAACTTGACCCTAACCCGAATAGCCGCTTCGTAACTATACGGAGTGATTTATATTCCCTCTCGATTTATAGTCCTTTCCAAATATATCAAACTAACACCCTCCTTAATACACAATAATCTATGAACGATCGATCTTCTTTTACCTATATGGATGATAGACAATTTAAGGGAATCTTCTGAACGAACAGATGAGAATCTTAATGGTAACTGCCATCACTGCCCATTCTTATTTTTTATGTAGCGACTTGACGATCCATCTGATGCTAAGTAGCTACATTTGACTATGGCGATCAGTAATACCTTGGGCATCAATAATTGGGACTAAGAAAGAAGGAAGACAAAATAAAAAAACAAGTAAAATTTTTCACGTATCATCTTTTATAGCTGGAGATACATTTTAGTCTTGTCTTTTTCAAAGTGAGTTTATTGATAACGCCTCCTTGTGAGTGCTAATGACCTAAAGGGGGCTGTAAAAGTCATAAAAATACTAGAAATAAAAAACAAAGTATTTCGTTTTTCTATGATTGAAACTAAAACTTTTTTCATGCCTACAATTAGGGATGTTTTAAAACCTAAGTTTTAGACCCTTAAAGGGACGGTGGTTTTGATGAATTGAAAAAAATTCAGGTACTTTTGGTGTGCACGAGAGAGTGAGCGGTCGTGTCATATGAGATTTCTTTCCATTAAAACTCCCTCGGCTGCCTTTTTAAAGGCAAATTTTATAGACCAGGGAAAAACTCAAAGCTCTCTGTCGCTCTAAATTGTGTCCCAAAGGACCCTGATAAAGAAACAGGATATACGAGATTATTATACCTATCGTTTGGATTTCCGTAGATTTAGAAAGGCACTTCGTATTAATTATTAGGGTCCAGTTAAGAATATAAATATGCGAAAAACAATACATCCGGGACTCCAAGCGCTTCGGAAAAAACATTAATTCTAAGCGTATCTTCTCGCCTAAAGCTGAGTGTCCATCAAAAAAAGTTATCAACTTTTGTGTTGCCAAAAGGTGTTGCTGTAAACGGAAACACAGTTGCCAACATTACTTTACTTTGGATTTTTGTTGTCAACACACGGTATAATTTTCGGATATAATAAATTCTTAAAAATCAAATAAGGAAACACTCCTATAGATCTCTCACTCTATTATAATAGAGTATGCTAGGGTAGCTGTACAATACGACATACGTTTCTATTGATCATATCTGTCATGTTTAGCCCCGACCTACCCTGCTTTAGATTATTTCCCCATCAGAAGTTAGCTACTTGCTCGGTGGAGACCCAGCTTAAGTTCGTACGACTAAATTAATGAAGGCACCTGCGCCTTCTGCTTAAAATCCATTCGTTTTATCCGTTATCCGGGCGGCTCTCGGTACATTAATAAACATTTTATACTTAACATTTATCAAGGTAATTAGCCCTCATATAATATGAATTGGAAAAGTTTGTTTCTTTCCTGTTTTTTAAGAAACGATGACTTGTTGTTCTACAAAACATTTCTGATAACACGGCTGGGTTGAGTGTATTTTAATAATATGTTGAAGAAAAAAAAATTTCCCATGGTACTGGCCAAGAAAGGATTAGATATTGGACTTCACACTTTTCTTAGTTTCAAAGTCCATCCTTCATCCAAACATTAGACCTTGGAGGTCCACTGCTGGTCTCCCCTAACTTGCGCTACTCTGACGGGTCCTGAGCCTTTTGAATCCAGCATTAGATACCCGCTGTCTTATTTAGCTTGTCATTCCACCTGGTCGGGGAGCATCCTATGCTCCTTTTTCTGAGACATGGGTGCCATTCGAGGACATTTCTTCCCCAACGGATATCGGTCCTTTGAACTATATGGCCAGCCCATTGCCACTTCAGCCGGCTTATTCGCTGGACTATGTGGGTTATCCTAGTTCGTATACGGATTACGACGAATGCGATTACGTTTCGAGTTTCAAAGTCAGTGCTGTCTTTCTTTTCTCTTCTTTATTTGTCTTTTATAATATCTTGTATCTTTTTCTGTTTTTGTACATCAATAATACCTTTCGTTGCTAATGTCCATGAGCGTTACTTCCCATCAAGCTTGTTTGCAGGTATATTGCCTATTTACATAAAAAACACATTCTAACGAACATTGTGGAGATTTAACAGCACACAATTATATGTTTCCGCAGAATGTTTTTCTTCACTGAAGCAAGTAGTTATTCTCTAAAAAGTACATTACTTTCTTTTTTGTACTACATACATTTGTATTGTTGTATTGACCTCCATTCACCCTGAACACAGTGTAAGATCCTCCTCCAATGAACACCCTCCATAGCAATCGAAGTGATAATTGAGCCAATTTAGTTGTGTCAAAGGTAGTTGGGTACTTTTCTTATCAGAATTTTAGCATTAAATTAATCTCAACAATGCCTACGACACTTTTTTAGATTTAAGCAGGTTAGATTTTTTTGTTTAAGTATATGTGGGGTTAACAAGTGAGCAGGAGAGCCACCAGATGCTAAATGGCCACTGTCTCAAATGGACATCAGTAACACCAAAGATGTCACCAAAGCATTACCGAACAAGAAGGAAACAGATTGTTAGACCCCTGCTCCTTTTATTACTTTTACGATAGAGCAACTAAACACAGTAAATTTACGGTCCATTTTAAACGAATGGTAACCAGCCAGGTTTGTAAAAACTAAATTATATTCATACCTGCTACTGCCCACTTACTTACAAGTCTATTAAAGGTTTAAAAGGCTAAAGTAATTGTTATTTAATACCCACTACGTATCCACAATACAATGCCGTTTTGAGTGGCATTGCACTGGCTTATCCGGTACCCCTGGGGTATTTTTAAACATGACCTCTAAATACCTGATCAATATTCCGCATCACTTTCGCTATTGTCTCAAAAAAGGGACATGGTGCGTGACGAATTTGTTTGATAGAAAATACCGTACGTAAATTATTTTGGACATTCATTGTGTTAAGGCTACCAATAGTAAATTTATTCAAATGAAAAATTATTTTATATTAGATACTAAACTTGAAAATACTTTTTTGTGTAGTTATTACTTTTCTTGAATCGCTTTTTATTTCTTCTGAAAATAAAACCAAATTGATTTAGTTACTTATCGATCCTCTTAGTTTTCTTGAACTGATGTCTCAACATCAGGACTTGTTATTTTGGAAAACTTTCTTAAAAATACCGCAATTAAGATTATATTACTCACCGGAAAATGCTTAAAAGTTAAGTTAATGAAGTAGATTTTCAGGATCATTCGAGTATCAGACATCGGCTTAATTATACTAATCAATCTTTGGTTTCGGAATCCCATCGCATCTCGGATCAGACACAAATAAATCGGATCTCGGACGTGACATATTAACCTTGCCACTCTTGCCAGAGTTGCCAGTATTTGTATTCGGGATCTCTTCAGCCGCGTTAACGGCACAAGATTATTTTAACGATAAAACGATTTATCTTCATCCCCTTCCAGTATCGGTGTCAACTTCTTCGGCATTAAGAATGTATCTTTTGTTATTTTGCTTAATCGTGCCTTCCACGACATTGACCGTGTTGAAATAGGCAAAATGTATTGTTTGTGAGTGATATAGTAACAGATCTGTTATCGAAAAGAAACTCGACCGAAGAATCACAGCAAAATTTCTATGAAAACACTATTTAGTTCTTATTGGATAAAACTCGATCGACACAAGCACTTCGTAAACAGAACACTGCCATAGATAGAGCATTTATAAGCATATAAAAGGCATATTACAGTAGATTAAGGAGGACAGGAGATTAGATGCATAATACGGTGTTAGCAGATTTTTCATCACAGTCCTTAGAGGTAAATGTTGCTGTTAATTCAAATGGTATCACAATACTCGTTAGCAGATATTTTTTTTTATTAATTTTATTTAACTCTAATTGTTTATTGGACATTAGTAAATATTGCAAGTTAATATCGAATTACGGCGATGCCAAAAGGAGGGTCATGATTTCGGCCCGTAGTTATTGCGATATTTTTCCGATGCCTTTAGGGCCAGCCTTTCATTGGAGACGGCCGTGATTATTTATCATCAAATAACCCAAAAAATAAGACGTCGGCTGGAACCTTCCTTAGTATTTGAGTCATCTGGTTATATACCTAACTTAAGGGGCTCCAAACACATTCCCTCTAAAATAATAATACTAATGAGTAAAGCTTACCTGCGAACCTGTAATCCTATTACTGAAAACATATCCTAACTCAGTTCATTGTTGGAAGGGAACTTGTTGGACTTAGAATTACCTACTTAAGGTAATGACACACAGGTAGCAACTTCGCTTTATTATGTTTTAATTTACTTCAAAAAGAGGATTAGTTTCTCAATTCGGTTGTATTTTTCCAAGTATGCCTCAGAACTTTTTCTATCTAACTCGAGGACCTGCTTATTATTATTTATATAGCTCTTCAACTCTGCAACCGAATCACATATCAAGTACCTATTTCTCGGTTGATTCTTGAAGGGCACCTCTTAGCCTAGTTGCTAGGGAACTTAGGAAAGTAAGAAATCCAATCATCGTTGACCAGTACCGAGATTAAACTGCTTGATACAAGAGCCCATTGACTTCCAACTGAAAGTTTTGTAATTATTTTTGTGTTTATTAATATAGAGAAATGTATGAAATTAATTGTAAAAAAATTTGCAATTCCCTTAAATGGCACGTGTAATTTCGTTTAGCATACTATACCACCTTTATCTATCTACTACATGATTGCAATAAATAAATTGATTTGATTTAATTTGATTTGAATTTACATGGACACTAGATACAGATAGACACATAGATGGACACTATTAAAGGCAAAGGCCCAGACAACATTCATACACTATTTTTGGTGAATTGTGCCAATTAACTTAATTTTCAACTTGCTTATTTGTTTAACGAATCACTTCAGGCAGGAGTTTTCTCATATGAATTTTCCTATACCCAAGGATGGTTCTAGATCGAAGGTGGAAAATTATAGACCTATAGCTGTTTTGTCTACATTCGGTAAGATCTTCGAATGTATTCTAAACCGCTATATTACCAGGCAGGTCAGTGTGCACTTCAACGATGCCCAGCACGGGTTCAGAGCAGGAAGGTCCACTGCCACTAACCATATCAGCTTTTTAGACTATGCAGTTGCGGAAATGGATGTTGGGAAGCAGGTAGATGCGGCTTATTTTGATCTTAGGAAAGCGTTTGACCGTGTTCATAATGACGTATTACTAACAAAATTTGCGGCTATTGGTTTTACGCCTAAATTATTGAAGCTATTTGCGAGTTACTTTGCCAACCGCGTTCAATACGTACAACTCTCAAACTTCCGCTCTGACCCATATATGACGTGTTCTGGTGTCAGCCAGGGCAGCACACTTGGCCCTACGCAATTTTTAATAATGATTAATGACTTGCCGAATGTGGTCAAATCAGCTAAGTGTCTTATGTTTGCCGACGATCTGAAACTATTCATGGGCATAGGAAATTCCGACGACTGTGATATTATGCAGAGAGATATTGACAGTGTAGTTAATTGGTGCGAACAAAATCAGCTTGAGTTTAATATAACTAAATGCAAATGCATTACGTTTACTCGCTCAAGTTCACCAATCGAATTCTCTTACACAATAGATACAGTACCTCTTCAGCGTGTCACACAAATTCGCGATCTCGGTGTGACCCTGGATATTAAACTTACATTTAATACTCACATCACCGAGTTGTGTAGACGAGCATACAAATCCTTAGGTTTTGTCATGAGGCAGGCTGCTAGATTTAGGGAGAGGAACACAATTGTTGCACTCTATTATGCGTTTGTCAGGAGCAAACTGGAATATAATGCCATAATCTGGGATCCGCACGAATACAAGTACAATATAATGATAGAAAAAGTCCAAAAGAAGTTCTGTCGCTACTTGTATTATAAACTCTACGGATATTATCCGTATCTTTATCCATCCCTCTTCATAGGAGGCATGGTAGGCATTGATAGATTGGAGGTTAGAAGAAAATGTGCGATAATGCTGCCTTCTATTAAACGGTAGGATAGACAATCCAACTACTCTGTCGCGCTGTGAGCTGTTCGCTCCACAGCGGTTACGGCGCGGCCGCGTGCCGCGTTTGCTGGCCCCGCTGCCGGCCCGCACGCGCACTGCACAGCACGCGCCGACTGCCCAGGCAGTATGGCTAATCAATGCTCTCGTTGCCCGTGAGCCTGATATTGACATATTTTATATGCCACTATCTGAATTCATTAGAAAGTGTAGCAAGTTTATCTGTGAGATATCTTAAATATGTATCTAATCTTAATCTTTGTTAACTCTATAGTTTCTATAAATTGTTCTTTTCTCGATTTGCTCGTATTCTAGGTTATATTATTGTTAGTCTGTTCTTCTTAAGTTTTGTAATAATATGTTGTTTTTTTTCCGGTTGTATGAATATTGTATTGACTTGTAGTGCGCTTTGGTGTAAACTGTAAGCACAACAAGTGTTTTGTTTGATAATAAATAAATAAATAAAATAAATAAATGAATGGCAGGAAGCAAGAGCAGTGTCAATATACAAAAGTAGAAAAAAGGACGAAATAGCTATCGGCCAATTTCTAATATAGTTAATAAGATATCTGCCATATCTAAATTATTTGAATCGCTAGTACATTCTATTATCTATTCACATGTGCAAAAATATACTACTACAAAGGAGCATACAGTCGACCAACACCAATCTAAAACTCTTAACATCGGAATTTAAAAAAACCCGTATACCTAACTAAACTATCAAGTGGACGCAGTTTACACTGACTTTTCCAAAGCCTTTGACAAAATGAATCATAAAATTCTCATTAATAAATTGTATGCATTTGGTATAGCTGATAATTTTCTAAAATAGTAGTAACCAACTGATTTGTAGTCACTTCTGGTATACCACAGGGCTCTATACTGGGGCCTTTGTTTTTCAATGTTTTTATTAATGACATAACAAGTGCTGTGAACTATAGCGACGTTTACCTTCTTGCAGATGACCTTAAATTGGTAAAGACAGATAATCCATCTCTATTAAATAAAATCAACTTTAAAGTTCCTATTAGAATTTATTTCTAAATTTTAAAAGACTATCTTCATCGGTAGTTCGCATATCACTCCTGTCTAATGAGTAATGACTATAAGAATAAAGTTCCTGACATAAACATCCATTTCGACGGACGCGCCATATTTAAATCAAAACTTGTAAAATTTGAATTACGTTCAACAAAAGATACATAACGTAATTTTACAACTGTATCTTAACCTACTATCTTCAATCATTGCTGTGCATAATACTACTAGTCAACTAATAACTAATGAGGTATCATTAATTTCTATAAATAGTATATTATATTTTACTACTAGTCAACTAATAATACCTCATTAATTTCTATAAATAGTATATTTTAAACCATAATTTTGTAACACATAGCATGCCGTGGTTACCTCTAAGTGTAATAACAGTTAACTATGCCCATAATATGTACTGTATAACTTCTAACTGCGTCATCTGTTTCTTATATTGGTAGTCCTCAAATAAATAAATTAATATTTTTAACTGGGCATCCATAATTCAACTTAATTGACTATAATGTTTTGTACAGGATTCGTAATAATAATATATCTTATGGTAATATATGTATTATGTCACACATTTGTTATAACCTTGTACCATGTTATTTTCCATGGCGAAATAAATGTTTCTTTCTTTCTTTCTTTCTTTCTATTAAGTATCTCAATTTTAACGGAACGGAAATTTGAATGAGGAGTTTGAATTTCTGTTTTAGATCTGTATGTGTGTTCTTCTTTTTATGTGTTGTCCATGGCACCCATGACACACGGAATCATAGTGTGGCGTATGTACGTATGTGGCGTTATTTTTGCAGTCGAGTTTGCAGTGTCACCATCTTCTGAAGCCACTATGTCTATTTTTATTATATCTAATACTAATGGGTATATACGAAACACGCGGACGTATTACATACATAATTTATATATGCCATTGTATGTAAATATCTGTTTATGTAAATATAAATTTTGCTCTAATTGTAATACAAAGTTCATATTTTTCCTTTTATAATGTAAATTAGTTCACATTAAACTGGCCTGAACTATTAGGTCTAAGGTCCCGGATTGAAAATCAGTGACCGTTTGTACGTAAAATGGTATAGGCTGAGCGCGGTCTTTTTCATTGGTTCTAGCTGTAATTTCTTTACCTCGCTATTGCTGTATCTAATATCTAACTAGATAATGTTTATAAGACTGTTGCAGCACTTGTCTATGAAATAAATGTGTTTTTCTTTCGTTCTTCTTTCCACGTCATTTTTCCACGTATGATCTAAACTTCTAAAGTATGCTTTGAGTTAGCCGGCCCCACCCGAATATAATCAGTGAGAATAGCCATTTCATCATATTAAAGAGGTGTTCAGTTCGTTTACGATTCATTTATGTGATGGAAGCTTGGTGATAAAATTTAACGACAACCGTATTAGAATTATCGGTAAGTTTTGGCGCGCCCACTCGGTGGCCAAGTGGCCATAACACAATGTAGTATTGTGTGGCTAATTTTAGACTGAAACCCATTGTGCACGTCATAATTGCATTTTAATCTAGTTGCTAACTGACCTCAGTTATCTGTACTGTATTTCCTGTGTTTGTATCCTCATAGTAAGTAATCAGGTAAGTAGTTGTTTATTTGTTATGTATTAGATCTTTATTTAAGTCTCTTACTTTATATTTAAGATACTTGAAGCTAATGGCTGTGGGTGATGGTACATAAAAAAGTAAAGTAAAGCGTTTCCCAAAAATTTTGCAGTGCTATGACTAAAAGTAGGAAATAACCCAATAATATTAGAACACTTTTTTAATATATTTTGTATTTGTTATTGCTTTCTGGTTACCGTAAAGTTGGCTCATAGTTACAACAATTTCTACATGACATCCGAAAATATATTAGGTATAAAATAAATGAAGAAATACCTTATAATAAAAAATATGTGTAGTGTACTCGTACGTGGGAAGTCGCAAGAGAATTCAAAATCGGTTTATACGTTCCAAAAATAATAACGTTCGATGTTGTAAGGAGGATTGAAAATTAGGATTTTCGTCATACTTCTCGAAACAAGTCGATTTCTCTAGGGAATCGAAATTTCCCGAAAATAACGAGAAATGTTGTGATTGTGTAGGTATGTAATTCTGCTGCTCGTTTGTTGTGTACCTCAAACGTAAAACATAAAAAATTATAGATTACTAAATAATTATTTTGGGGAAATTTTTAACGGCGCGGCAAAAACATACATACTTTTTGGAACTTGCCGCGCACGCATCACGTAACTACAGATAGAAAATATATTTGTTTGTGTATTTTTTGTGCGCTCACAAAAATGTAAAAAGGAAGATCTTTTCCCCTTCAATACCTCCAGGGTGTTACAAAAGTTAATTTTGGACTGGGTTACTGGAGAAACTGAAGCTATAAAAATTTGATCTTATTTTACGAATCTATTATAGTATTTAAATAGGAACTTTTTTGTCAAGCGTGATTTGTGCAAAGCGGGTTCCGTGTTATCACGTTCAGCTCTAAAGCTTTTCTCCTTACTGAAAATTATATTTTCCCGGCTGAAGGCGAGTCCGGTTTTAATTAATACTTAATTAATACAGTAACGACTGCAGTTAAGGTAAAAGGTTTCAAATTAAAGCAAAAATCGATGGCGCCTAACGCTTATTCATTATCTCCCACCCCGTTGTTACGATTCAATAGGACTATTTTTGATTTGAGGCAAAGCAGGTATTAGTAAGGGACATTACTAAAATATTATGCAGTAAAATTATGAATTAATCTTTCCCCTAGGTATTGAGTGCGTGCGGAAAATCGATAATTTTGAATATTTTTAGAATTCGGTAATTTTAGAATAGAAACGGATTAATGATGCTCTATGTAGGTAACTTTAAGGGACTTGTGATATTTAAGGATTTCTGTTAAACTTTACCGAAACAAGGTAGGAACTAAAAACAAAAATATTATACCTTTTTTATTCCTCATCTCTTTCATAATAATATAATAATATCGTACTTACGGAAATAAGGCCATCCCAGGGGAGTTTCAAGAATTCCTGAAAATTGTTTTCGGTGATTATAGTAGTCTACGTACATATATTATAAAGAGGAAAGATTTGATGGTTTGTTTGCATGGACTAGGCTCCAAAAGTACCGAACCGATTTGAAAAATTCTTTCACTGTTGAAAAGCTACACTATCCCCGGGTGACAAAGGCTATATTATATATTTTTTGTACTATTTTGCCCGAAACGAAGCGAGGGCGATTTCCTAGTATATATATCCACTGACAAGTTCAAGTACGACATTGGTCAAATCTACAAACAATGCAGACATTTAGGTGCTACAAATAGCGTCAATTACATTTATTGGCCGTCTCATTCATAATGTTTGCCGATATTTTGCGTCAATGGTTGCGAATAAGGCGCACTCCATCGTGTGTAGGATGCTTATAGCATCATTTTGATGTCCTACGTGAGATCTAACAGGTCTTGGGATTCTTAGAAACATCGACCCTCAAGTATAACTTGGTAATACGTTGGTAATATGATAATTATCCTTACCATCTTATTCAACCCATTACCGGACCACTTTAGCCCAGTCGCTATCAGGCCAGTGCCTGTTATTGGCCATTCGGTCATAGGACCTAGTATGGCCAAGTATGCCTTTGCATGCCTTTGCATGCATGTACCCCATGCCTTTGTAGGTATGTTTTTTTTTTCAATTTTATTAAAGTTTATTAAAGTATGGTCAAGTATGGCCAACTGTTGCCAAATGGCCAATCACTAGGGGCATGTTTTAACCCGCCACCCTACTTCAGCGCTTATTAGTAACGAAATTCACAGTCAACCCGTGTCGTGCTCGTGGGTTTGTTTTGTACCAATGAACTAATATACTAAAATTCGGTCATTGGTTTGTACACCGCCCGAAACCTTCGATTTAGTTTAACGACTGTTATCTAAAGATAACGACTGGGATCGACCACAGTCGCTTACACAAACCGTCGGGCTATGAACGTATCATGGCTTTATCGAACCTTGGTCATATTATCAACCAATCTCATTACATATCTCTGTACTGTATGGGTCATTCCGTAGTTTCGTGCAAAAAGCATTTCCAGGCTACCCACTCGTGAATTTATGATTTATTGATAATTATTTGTAGTAGAAGGGAATTTCATTTATATTACAAGATTATTTAATACTTAGATTTTTCAGGAAAATAAAAAAAATGTGTTAAAATTAATTCCCATCCGTTTCCAAGCACGGGCCTCGGCAGGTATGTTACTAATAACTTAAGTGCATTTGACTAAACAGATTTAACTGAGCTTCTGAGGTTACTATTGATTAATATACGTGTGTTTCATTAAACAATTCATGCAGTAATAACCAAAAAAAACTCATTTCTAAATTAACACACGAAAAAATCATTACCTTCCGTGTTCAGATTTTTTAAATCTCTAATTCGGCTTGGTGGCTATGTGTTTATAAATGTAAGTGGTCCACGACATCGGAGCGGGAATGACGTGCGCCCATCACTGTCGTAGGTAACATGCTTCATCTGCAAATTGACTCATCACATTCCATCACATTGATTTAAAAATCAACTAAAACTAATTTTGACATTATGTTAATATTGAACTCTACTATTTGTGTCTTCTTCAAAAAAGGTCTGAATTCAATTATTTATTACGTTTTTTTTGTATCATTTGCTACACTTTTTCGAAAAAATAGTCATTTGTGTAGCAATTTATATTTTCTTTGTCTCTTATCATCTTCGACTATTGTATTTTTATTAGCAGTTCCATAGCTTTCTTCCTGGTTTCGTGATAAAGTTTAACTAAAGAACAATTTCCATTTATTTCTTTACTTATTCTTTTCTATTTGAATATTAGACAATGTTTCGTCATCTCTTTTTTCAACAGTCACACACTTTTGAGTTTCACAACTTCGTTTACGTAAAACATCCTTTTCTCTTTCTAGTTCACTAATTCTATCTTCTAGATTCTTTATTGTTTTTACAACAATAAAGAAATAATTTAATAAAGTTGTTTTGTATTCGCTCATCCTTGGAGAAAATAAATAAATATGAACACGAAAATTTATTTATTGTAATGTTCTTCAAACACAAAACATATTTATTAAATTGTATAGTTTTGCTTTACAAGAGAAGATAAATAAATCTTACAAAGATATAACTACAAACGTATTATAATAATACTACAGTGTAAGAAAAAGTCCATGGATCAATTTAGTCAGAAATACGATAGATTTTATATGATACAGAACGGACTGCTTTCATAGTAAAGATTGTTTGCTTGAAAGGAAGTTATCGTTTTTAGGGTTCCGAAGTAAAATCAGTACCCTTATAGTTTTCTCATGTTCGTCCGTCCGTCTGTCCGTCTGTCCATCCGACCGTCTGCCCGAAGCAAAGCGCTGAGACTCTTAGTGCTAGAAAACTGTAATTTGGCATGGTAATACATATTTATTAAAACTTCAGAATCGTAGAATAAAATATTGAACCCCCTACAGGTAACGTGAGGATGATTTTTTTATTCGTCACGTAGGGTACGTATAGTGTGGGGTATCGTTGAAAAGGTCTTCCAAAAATATTATGGGTCTTCTAAGACCATTTTTGGAATTAGGGGTCCGTTTGCGAAATATTTGGCTTTAAAGTGCTAATTTTGGTTAGAGTCAAGTGTCTCCCTCCCCCCTGCTGGCTAAACAGATGAAATGAAATGAAATGAAAATGTATATGAATTGAAATGGAGTTGGACACGTGAAAAAATTCTCAAAAATAGGTCATTAATGAATTTACAAGGAAGACTATCACGGCTATGTTAGCATAAGTAGTCAATGAGTAATAGTCAATGAAATAATATACTGTAAACTGTAATAGTCGATAACCTTACTACTTCGGAAACCTACATTGAGCGTGGCCTAACACGCACTTGCCCGGTTTCTGAAGTTATACTTCTGATGGCACATATTATGGGAAAACATATCAGAGTATATTTTTAGCGTGGGAGGGAAGTCGCGCGCGATCTAACATAAAATTTATTATTTTCTAGTAACTGCCCTCGCTTCGCAGAAACCGATACTAGGTATACTATCTTAATACTACATGGTCCACACTCGAAATACGCTATTATTTAAATTGACATAACTTCTTTATTCATTAATCGAATAAAATAAAAGTTTCAACTGTTTATTTAACTGTACTCACACCGCGTCACTGGATCTTGTAAGACAGACGTACACTTGCTTTCAAATTAAATATATATAAAATAAATATGTTTAAAATTTATCATCAAAGACAATATTTTATTTCCACCCAAACCTCCAATAGGTCCCTATTATGTCAGTTAGCCAGGCCTTCGCCTTTTATATACTAAGTAAGATAAATAGAAAAAATACTTTCATCTGAAAGTTACCCGAGCAAATGTAATCACTTATTTCATAATATCATATCGCTTTCAATGTTACAAAGTTAGTAGATCTAATGAAAAAGCAAGCCATTGAGCTCTACAAATCCTGACTCTACAAGCTTTTACTCTACAAAAAATATAAATAATAACAATATGTAACCTACTTATCTGATTTAATTTAACAATTTATTGTTTCAAAATTAGGACGACGTTTTTATCAACTCGCAGGTTCATAGAATTTTGAAATCGAAACTAATTTCTGGACATTATTGAATTCATAAGCTAAATAAGAAAGGTATTTAATAATAATCTGCTAAAAATCAATTTTATTTAGTTTATGCATATAAGTAATACTAGAAAAAATATTATAATATTAGTCCCCGTATGAGAATAATGTTTGACAGACTTTTCTGTCTTTTTCTCACTCTTTCTTTCCGACTTCTTTTCCTTTTTATTGGAGCGTTAATAGGTGTTACTAATGTCCATAGGCGACCATCAGAGCTCATCTACTTGTGCACACATTAAAACAAACATAATTCAGTGTAAGTATTTTGAGATAGAATACAAGTTTTTTCCTTGTAATATTATATACAGCTCAGTTTCAATACTAGAGGCCCTTATTCAGGCATAGTAAACCTCCGTTTTACCTCACGGGTATTTTAGGATCCTGTTGAAAAAACGTGACGGGATCGTTTTGACGGCGTAAAGAAAGGAGTTTTATCTAAAGGAATATCGGCGAAGGCTCTGAAAGCTAGTGAAGGAAAAGGACGATCTTTTGCATATAAATTGTGTTAAAGCGCCAACTTGTTCAATACACACAGGTAGTACAATGATACGGGGAAGTTTTTAAAATACGAGGATTTTGGGTCTGTGCAGTATTTTTGTATGTCTTCCAAAACTCCGTATATTTTATATTTTCGAAGTGAAAACTCCTTTAGACGCGTTGGGCATTTTTGAGATGGGAAAAACAACTCGCGACACCGTTACCGAAACCCATCTCTGTATAGGTATTTTCATTTTTAATGAATTTGTACTAGGACTTCATGTGTGACGAGGAGGTTTTTTTTATGGAAATAGCCGGCAAACGAGCTGACGATCCACCTGATGGTAAGTGGCTATCATCACCCAAGGACATCAGTAACACCAAAGGCATCACTGATGCGTTGCCGGCCAAGAAAGAGAGATGAAAAGAAAGAAATGGAACAAGAAAAAGAGAAGAAGAAGAAGAAGAAGTTTCGACTGAACGTATTGACTAAACAGCACAGTCACATTTTTTTAAGTAGATTTTTACTAGGAGTACTAGGATATCATGAGTGACGAGGTATTTCTAAACATTCCAGGCAGCTCATTCGACAGTGTGCACTCACTAAAAATGTAATGAATAAAAAATACTTCATTTAAAAGTACATATTTCTTACACAATAAAACATTTCCTGACGATTCAAAAAATACACACGCAATTGTTCAAATTTTCACTTCTGTCGGCACTCCCGGAATGCCTTTTAAATTTAATAAATCTTAACACCAAAGGAAAAACAGTATAAAGATATTTTATAACTTAATAAGTGTATTCAACGACAAACAAGAATTTGGAACGCGTCCACGGGACAATGAACTATATGTTTTGAACATAGAATATAAATTAGACTGCAATTTTCTTTTTATAGCTACGACGCGGCGACGTGTTGCTTTTATGTTTGACGATTTATGACTTTCGTAAAATGTCGTAAACTCATTGCGATACAGTAGGTGGTTTGTGGGGAAGAGATACGCGTTTATTGTTAGTAAGTAGGTACCAATACGACCCCATAGCCGAAGCTGCGAAGCGAGGAGTCTAGGGTTTGATTCCCGGCCAGAGCAGACATGCAAAAGATAGACGTTGCTTCATTCTCATTCGTGGGTGTTAGTATTTGATTTTAAAGTAACATAGTCCAGTCAAAGAAACTGAGATATTAAAAAATCATTTGTGCGAAACCTTGAATAATTTACGAGAAAAACGCGAATTATAATCTTTTGAGATAATTATCTCGTAGAACGTGTAAAGTTTATAAGTACGAGTTTTCAGCTGGTTTCCAGTTTTCAGCCGTACTCCCAAAGCAACTCATTTTTGTCAGGAAATGTTATTTAGCCTATACCCTTCCACATGGAAACCACATACACAAAACGATTTTTCAAATCCGACTGGCAGTTCCAGAGATTGGTGCGTACAAACAAATAAAAAAAGCTCTTCAGCTTTATTTATTGCAATAGGTCAACGCTTTTTCCCTTTTAATTAACTGGGCTAATATTATCATGGTTTTCAGTTATTTCATTTCACTCTACGATCGACAGTCATTATTTTAATTAAAGACTTTCGTTAATTGAAACTGAAAGGAAAAAAGTAACAGAGGAATACGCCACTATCGGGAATTAGGTATATCGGAACATCGTGTAAAAGATTAAATATAATAATTAATAAATAATTAAATATATTATAATATATTATATGTTGTAGAGCAAAAGCAGTCGTTTTATCAAACCCTTATTCCACAATTGATTTTACAGTCAATAAAACCCATTTCTTTATTTGGCATTTCATAAGGCCCTTAACTGAGTTTATTATTAGTTTAGAAATCTGAAGGCCTTATTGAAGAGTATTATAGCTTACGTTTAAACAAAACACTTCCAAAGTTTATATGTATTTGTCGAGTAATGTGACATACTTATGTGAAAAGTGTAGCTGAAAGGAACAATCCTGGAAACCAAGTTAAACGGAAGTTATTTTCCGGTTTGCGTCCTCAAGCAATTTTTCAAGATTCAATACTCAAACCAGACCATTTATATTATTTTTGCTTTCCGTCAAGTTGCAACATTTATTAATTGTTTCCATTTCTGTTGCTGCTTGAATCTCCGCCAGCTGTTAGTCAGGAGTACTTTTAGATTACTTGGTAGTGATTTTGCAGATGGAGCCTGGGTTTTTATCCCGTCTATGCCTGTGAACTGTAATAAAATAACAGTGAGTAAGTAATAAAGTGGGTGCGCTACCTTTTTGACCACGCACACATCAGCTGTGACGCTATTTGGTGTTACTGATGTCCATGGGTCAAAGAGACCAATTACCATGAGGTGTCTTGTGATTTTGTCTGTTATTTGCATAAATAAAAAAATGGTTGTCTGTAAAGTCGGTTTACGGACGGTAGTTTAACGTGACAACGTCATGACAAAACATTGATATCTAAAGTAGTGCTCGAATATATTCCTAAACAATTATCAAAATATTCCATTATTTAAAGTTAAGAAGGGAATATTATTATCTCTGTAAATTAACTTATAATTAGAAACTTTTATCTTTATACTACAACGCCATCTAGAACTCCTGAACTAAACTATTTTTTCAGCAAGTTCCTTTCTGACTTAATTGTGTATATAGTTTTGTTCATTGATGGCGCTTTCTCCATTGTTAAAAATTTCCGCGCTCTCGCTCGTTGACAATGAGTCATGCTTTTTCGTGCGTGCACCCAGCGTTCATCGTTTTAATAGACGTTATCACGACAAAATCTGGTGTAAGAAGTCCTTGTACTACGTGTGTTGCTCGCCCTCACATCTCTTTCAATAATAGACGTACTAAAACCTACCTTACACTTAAAATTATTATCCGTGCCCAAAACATTTGACTTGTCAATTTTACTATACACATTGTAGCTATAGTTATAGCTTCTATTTCTAATAAGGAGAAAGACAGATATTTCTTCGTAAATGATCCGACACAATGTTACGGTGGTCTAATTAAGCCAGCCAACACTCTTAGGGTTTGACTCGCAAGGCCAGCTAATAACGGACTTGTAGGTCTATTAAATAGAGATCTAACAAAAGAGAAATTAATGTTCTGGTCAGTATCTAATTTTATTTGTATTCTTGACATTACTTACCCGAAACATGACAATCATCAATCTTCATTATAACTTACAACCCGTAACTGCCTTGCTGGGTTCGGGTTTCCAATTACATTGAAGACTTGAGGTTATAGTCCTAGGTCAAAGGTCATAAGTCCATCTGGCAGAACATAAATTGCAAATTGGCATTTTTCCTTTGTAAACATTATAGACAATTATGAGACATATGGATCCTTTCAAATAGGGCTTTTTCTACCGAGAGGCGTTGAGGTGATTGAACCAAAAAACGCGATGTAA
Source organism: Thymelicus lineola (assembly GCA_963932265.1). Lineage (NCBI taxonomy): Eukaryota > Metazoa > Arthropoda > Insecta > Lepidoptera > Hesperiidae > Thymelicus > Thymelicus lineola. The sequence continues at coordinate 4,857,157 of OZ010703.1, read as the reverse complement.
GCGAATTTTTTTAAACATTTTCAAATTAATAAGCTAAGCATTATTTGCCTGCATTTTTTGTATTGGGCTTCAGATAATTGTTGACTTTAAAGAGGGGTGGTGGTTGAAATGACCTAGAGAACATAATTTTTACAGGACTCATCTGTATTATTACAATAAATTAGCTGTTGCCCGCAGATTTGCGTACGGAAATTATGTTTTAACTTATTCAAACTTTTATCCTGTTTTTCCGGGAAACCTTTTAATTTTCCGGGATAAAAAGTTGTCTAAGAGGAGCTCTATTATTGTAGAGCTCTTTACTTTAAGTTCCCTTCTCCACTCGTGACGTAAACCACCTCCCATGGCCTTACCAAGTACCAACCTAGCGGTAGTAGCGGTTATACAGGCCGCGAATGGTGCCGCATGCAACTCTTGACTTCCTACAAGTTATTTCTCTCTTCCATGGAACATGTTCCTAGCCAGACTCTCCTAGAGAGACATACCTACTTTCCCATCTCAGGCACCGATACGGTTAAGATCTTCCGCATTTATGGTTCCTACTTTGTTACCATTGTTTCGCGAACCTTTTGAAACTACAACACTTACTCATCAAGGAACTCAAATTTCTAATTTTCTCCGCAGGTTCCACCATGTATGGATTGCTACTTGAGAACATGGCGGAGTACATCCGCCAGACGTATGGTGAAGAGCGCTGGGAAGACATCCGACGGCAGGCTGGAGTTGAGCAACCTTCCTTCTCCGTCCATCAGGTGTATCCGGAGAACCTCATCACAAGACTGGCTAAGAAGGCGCAAGAGGTTTTACTTTTTGTACTTTACTCTTTAAACTAAACTAGCTGTGCTCCGCGGTTTCATCCGCGTTAATTTGTGGAAAATACTAACTACAATATGATGTTATATAGCCTATAGCCTTCCTCGATAATTGGACTATCAAACACAAAAATAATTTTTCAATTCGAACCAGTAGTTCCTGAGATTAGCGCGTTCAACCAAACAAACAAACTCTTCAGCTTTATAATATTAGTATAGATAAGCTAATTTTTGACTACAAAACCACCTACTAATGGTAAGCGGCAATTAAGTCATGGATGGTTAAGCGCATTAGTAAAAGCCTATTCACTCTTGACTTATTGTATTTTCTGATAATAGGCGATAAACCATCACCTCTGATGGACATTATTAGTAACAGTCTGATCCGACCGGCTGCAAACCTAGGACTAACTACACAATGAATACTCAAAGATACAATGTTAGATCAGAGCCGGCGTTAGGGGGGGGGGGGTGGGAGGTTGGGCGACAGCCTAGGGCCAAATTTGGAGGGGCGCCACATTTGGGGTGAGAAGCAAAAAAAAGGAAAAATAAAATTCTTAATAAACGTTCCCATTGGTTCAGCAAAAAACTTTTCGAGCAAAAAGCTCGATTTTGATTTTCTTATGTGGGCGCCACAATATTCTTGCCTCTAACGCCAGTCAGTGGCTCTAACACCGGCATTGTTAGATACAACACATTCCGATACAGTCTACACGTATCGTATTTCAAATATACCGTGGAGGGAAGTAATTAAATTCTTGCAATCACTGAAAAATCCTAGTGATTAATATAGGTACCCATTTGATCACGTCTTGCAAATATTTCGTCTTCAATTTTATTTATTCTTTCGACGACTACTATAAAAGGGAAATGGGCTATGCAACGATTATTTTGTTTGGCGGAATTTCAGTTAATGCTTTAATATAACTTTAAAAACGTGGTAACGGTGTAAGCGTATCTTTTTAACACTAGAAAGACTGAAATTTCGGCTTACCACGAAAGACGGCTAGGGGTCTTTTGACCCCAATACTATTGACCATGGTATCTGTTTTATTTTTTTGACAAATATAAATTATTTTGAATAATAGTAAAATAAAATTATTTATGTGTTATTACTTTATGTATTTTTCATCACTTAATTGCAATTACCACAAGCTAATTTACAATAATCCACAAAATAATGTTTTTCACTGATTACAACTTTGACATAAACGTTTTCTAGAAATGTCATATTCTCTATTAATTTTATTTTTGTAATTTGGTCGGTAGCAATGTCTTATTTTTCTTGGTTCTGCTGCAGCTGGAGATAGCAGCAAAATTTGCTGTTGTGAGGGTGGTATCTGCAGTAGAATTTTCTGAATAATTACTAAGTGGCAGCTGAATAACAGTTCTAAGTACTTCTTTATTCATAGTTTCTTGATATTTGTTGAGTTGAATTTCTTTTATTACTAAATCTAATATATTGTAAAGAACCTATACACGCCATCTTCTAGAAATTTATTAGACACTGCATCTTCAAGCCATTTGGCTAACATCGATACTACACATTGATTTAGTATTATAGAATTGTTAAATTTGACTGTTTTAGGTTTTTTCTTTGAGTTACTAGCATCTATGTGTACTGTATTATACAATTTACTGAGTAACAATACGTTTTTACTTCTTTTTGTTTTTGTTTCATAAACTGTCAACGATCATTGGTTATTTTCGGCTTTCAGGAATTGAGTTTGATGTAACATGTCCAAATTCAGATTTTTCATGAAGGGAGGAATGTCACGTCTGCTTTTATTTATTACTTTATTGTAATATTATTATATTTTATTTATTTTTTTAAATGATCCTCTGGTAAAGATTGTAAATATTGTAACACTTCTTATGTGAAAGTTGTTCTCGAAGAAAACAGAAAAAATAGTAATGTTCACTTCAAGACATTGACCAGGGTAATGAAACAAATCAAATTGGCAAGGCATAAACCAGTACAATAACATTTACTTATAATATAATCAAAATATATCGATCTACTGTTATTTACAAACACTTATGCTGCTTATGGGTCATACGACCCCAGCCGTCTTTATAGGTAGATGTTTGTTTATTTACATTCCCACAACTCCTATTCTGTTTATACGTTACAATATGTTAAACAACACTATTTTATTAAAAGTCAAGAAATATCAAGTCATTATTTGAAAAAGCACCAGAATAATCGGCGTCGAAATTTCAAAATGGGTCATTTGACCCCTGTCCGTCTTTATTTATTTATTTATTTATTTATTCTTTTGCAACACCTTAAACTAGAGGTTACAAGGGCGAACTTAATGCCTAATGGCATTCTCTGCCAGTTGACCCTGGGTGATGGTGAAAATGTGAGGTAGGCAAAGAAAACAAAAAAAAAGATTAGAAAGAAAAAAAAAAAAAAACGGGAAGAATTAACACAATAAACAACATAATGAAATACTAATATCCAGATAACCATAGGATTTATATATATATATATTATATAAATATATATTGAACATAAATAAGAATTATATAAATACACTTTTATAAGATATACATATATATATATATATAACAATATAAATAAGCACCAAATATACATATACATACTTATACTTATAGTATTTTAAAAGGTTGAATTTAAAGAAAAACTCATCCACTAATCGTCTTTTTGAGCAAGTGGTCCTGGACTAGCTTTTTAAAAATACCTCTGCTTCTCGCCCTCCTAATGTTTACGGGTAAGGTATTCCAGAGTAGTATAGCCTGAATAGTAAAGGAATAATGGAAAAAGTCACTACTATGTGACGGAAGAAGAAGCTTTAGATTATTAGAAGAACGTAGGTGTTTGTCTTGCGTGGTACAGACATACCGAAATTTTTCCTTAAGATACGAAGGAGAAGTAGGTTCGTTTAAAATAGCAAACAAAACCAAGAGAATCCTAGAGTTACGCCTTTCACGAATGGTGAGCCATTTAAGCTGACTCCGATAACTCGAGACATGATCATACTTGCGAAGATTAAAAATGAAACGGATACAGTTATTCAGTAGGCGCTCTAGTTTATCTAGAAGCTCTTCGTTTAGGTCCGGGTAGCACACATCAGCATAATCAATTATGGGAAGCACTAGGCTATGCACTAACGTAATTTTGGTACTATACGGCAAGAATTTTCTTAAACGGTAAAAGGATTGCAAAGTACCATTAACTTTCCGGCATATCTCCGTTATTTGCACTCTCCAGTTTAAACAGCTGTCGAGGTGTAGCCCGAGGTTTTTTACAGAATTAGAAAAAGGTATAATGCTATCATGGTACATAATCTTCGGCAAATTTACCAAGTCAAGCTTCGCTAGTAGCCTCGTGCTACCCACTAAAATTGCCTGGCACTTAGAGGGATTAACGCTTATTCCATATTGTTTAGACCACCTATTCACAGACTCAAGGTTACGGTTGAGCTGAGAAATCACACTGTCAAGTTCAGAAACACTACCTTGTGCATAAAGTTGGAGGTCATCAGCATAAAGATCTTGGAGATCTTGGATCTTGGATCTTGTTGGAGGTCTTTCTAGTGTTAAACGTTTTATATCACGTTAACTAAAAACAGCTATTTTTGTAATGAAAAAAAAGTTCCGTAAAACCATAAA
>OZ010703.1:4668509-4852509 GCA_963932265.1 Thymelicus lineola | reverse complement strand
AGTAACGGAGAAAATCACGAACATACATATGTACAAAATATAACTATATCTATGCTAATCTATACTATTACTATTGTAATATTATAAAGCTGAAAAGTTTGTTTGTTTGTTTGATTGAACGCGCTAATCTTAGGAACTACTGGTTTGAATTGAAAAATTATTTTTGTATTGGATAGTTCATTTATCGAAGAAGGCTTTAGGCTATCGGATTTTTGGAAATTCAACCCCTATTGGGTTGGAAGTCACTGCTGTAATTTGAAATAAAACATTGTCCGTTTTTAGACATTAGTTACTGTTTACAGTATTAGGTTTTTTGTTATATGTGTAAATTACATATTTACATAGAAAAAAAAAATTATAACTTGTCTAAACATACCCTTTATTTATACAACTTTTAGATCAATCTGTACTTTATAGGGTTCCGTACCCAAACGGTGTCAACGGGACCCTATTGCTAAGCCAAAATGTTGGAATGATAGAAACTCAGACATTAGTCAGCTATAGTCACTTATTATTAGTCAAAGATAATACATTCGTTGTTTGGAAACTCTCGTGCACCCAAGTTCCGTCAACCTCCCCAAAACTCACGTATCTCAAATTCACAACACCCTTTACCTTCTCTCTTCACCCTCTCATTTTTCCCTTCACAACCCTCCTCGCCTCCCCCTATACCCCCCCCCCCCCCCTCAGTTCTTCACCCAAAAGTGGAATTTTGCGTCGGGATAATCTGGGAGGCATCCGGGGCAAATACCGCACTCATCAGGTATATAGATTTCATCGGGATATAGATTTTTGGAAAACCGGAAATCCCGGATATCTCGGAGACGGTGCGTCCCTAGACAAGTTTAGACGGAAATTTCGACCCCTTTAGTAAACCCCCAAACCTTATTGCTAAATCTTACTGAACCCACTTTAACCCCCCCCCCCCAAATTTTACTAAAATACCATATATCTCCTAAAGCGTTACGTCCTAGACGATTTCCGACTGAATTTCCAGCCACCCTGTGGAACTCATACTTGCAACATTACCCAATCTTATTGGGCCCAACCTTAACCCCCCCCCTCCCAAATTTTCCGAAAACTCCTTATATCTCCTAAACGGTGCGTCCTAGACGATTTCCGAAAGGATTGAATAAAAGTTTGTAGCCCATAAAAAGATTGACATTTTATGTGCCATACATTTTTCTTGTAGAGCAAGTGGTTTGGGAGAAAAGTGCGAATTTCGTTTCTCATAATTTATTATACTAGACTATTGTCAATATTTTGTTTTGTAAACCAACAGAAAACAATAAAGAATTCGTTTTTAACATTCAAAGACCACTGTGAATAGTGTTCTGAATATCTTCTTTTAAAGCTGTAATCATTTTGTGTATGGATTGTATGTACCTTTATTTTTACGTTATCTTTTGTATCACGGTAATGATTAGGGTATCGAAAACCGGTCCTGTTTTAAATTACCGGGATTTTCGGTACTCGCCTATGCTGGAACCGGGAATTCCCGGGATTTTCAGTTCTTTCGGGGATTATTTTACCACGGCTTTCCCGCGTGAAAATAGTTAGTATCGCGTCTCCTATTTTATCTCTCAGGAGCATTAAATAGGGAAAAACTGTTTTCTACCCAAATCCGCATAGTCGTTTGCCGTGATTGAGTAACCATCATACTATTATACCTTACATGCAACATAAGTTTCGTATTAATTGTATGAAAGCTACACAATTGTATTGCACAATTCAGCATGCTTGGACGAGAAAAAAGAGTTAAATCATCTTCATTTATAATTAGAAAAATATCAATCTGGGTTGTGTAAGATAATATTATATTAGTATAGCTGCTTCATGTAGCCGACGTTCTGAATATCTTCCTTTTTAAAGCTGTAATCATTTTTGTGTATGGATTGTATAAATTTACCTTTATTTTTACGTTATCTTTTGTATCACGACGCGACATATTTTTATTTCCCAAAAGTTCAGAAAATCCCGGTTCTTCTATTTTGTTCCCGGTTCTTTTATTTTATTTCCTGGTCTTTTATTTTGTTTCCCGGTTCTTTTCCTTTATTTCACGGTTCTTTTGAAAAGTACCGTATCCTTTGTAAATCCCGGGATTTTCGGGTTCCGGGATTTCCCGGTTCTAACCCTCCGATTGATTTGAATTTAGGTATACCTATGTATTTCGACGCGCTGCGAATATCGCAGGCAAAATGGACGCATATTGCATTTTATAGATCACCTTGAAAAAACGTGATTTTTAATTTTTCACGTTGATTTGCCAAAATATTGATTTTTTGCAATATGCATTGACTTTTTATTGCAATATGCATCTATTGGACATCTTTATTGTGATGTACCTAAGTAGGTACCTAAAATGTATTATGTAAATAAGTTACCGATAAGGGAACATACCAAAACCACGTGCCCTCATTTAGGGGGAGGAGGGGGGTCTTCAAAACACACGATTGGTCACAGAGGGGGGGTTTAGGTTTTTGTCACGTAGTCAATATTTTAGCAACCATTGCGCCACAAAGTCGTCAAATATAAGCAAAATTATTATTTTTTAACTCTGTTTTTGCAAAAAAGTATTGAAAACCGTATTTATCAATTACCACGTGAAAACTAGGGGGGAGGGGGGGGGTCTTCTCATATACTACGGATGGTCACGAAGGGGGGGGATGGGGGTAAAAAGTTGGAAAAAATGGGTTACGTGGTTTTGGTATGTTCCCTAATGGTACTACTACATTGTACTTTTAATTGTTATATAAACTTATATTGTCACAAACCAGATACATGTATGTGGTCACAAAGTGTATAATTAAAATTATATGTTCATAATTTTAAAATTTTTACGATTGAAAGTATCAAGGAGATTACTCGCACAGAACTGAGGTCAAGCGCGACGCGAGCCGGGCGAGGCAATATCCACGTCTAGGAGCCGCTTCAAATACCTATAGTTTATCAACCGAGTTTTGCGAAATGGCTCTTAACATAACTTGAAAAGCGTGGTAACGTGTTATATCACGTTAACTAGAAACAGCTACTTTTTTTAATGGAAAAAGTTCCATAAAACCATAAAAAAATTACTAATTCAAAGTAACTAGAAATGACCAAATGGCTAATGATTTTACAGACAGCTGAATTTCTTTAATCATTGACACTTGATCAAGTCACCTTTCGAATAAATAACTACTTAAATCAAAATATAATGTTCTACTAGTATAGTGATAGCCCATTGGTTTGGTTTTGAACGTCAGTCTCCACGAGCACTATTTTTTGTCGGGCAAATCATCCGGATGAACGAATTTAACAAGGCACACAGATAGCTTACTATTTAATGGATTACACCACAGGATAGTATACTTTTCATGCCAGAAATCGGTTCCGCAGTAGAGGTAAAAATAGAATGGTAATTGTAAAAAGATAAGAAATTCGTATTCTGCCTGTTTTTTATAGCATTGAAATTTGCAATCACTCACTTTGCTTATCGAATTTGCGGCCATAAGCTATGTTAATTACAGTTTTCAGGTAACGCCCATGCAGTAAATCAATAAATAAATAATTAATGGCTTTCAATTAATACCTATCACAAAATATACGGGAGCCATACAACAACATTACATGAACGGCGAATCTATTTTTACGCATATTTTTAAAAGTATGGTATTTATTTAACCTGGACCAATTTCTTGAATGGCTCGCTTTGGAAACTTATTAATAAACTCTTATGAATAAAACAAGAAAGCTGGGCGTTGATGAGTTTATTATCGTTAGCAGTGAACGAATATACAAACGTAATTAGTCGACGTTTTATTTATAACATAGAATATTTTGAAGTGTATTTTTACATAGTTAGATATCTAAGGTAAGTAAATACTCGCATACTGGCCACCCACACAATATGACTCCCTGTCATTGAAGTGTAATGTCATAGAACAGACATCTCGAACAAAATGTGTGTCCCGCCCGGGAGGTTCTATTTTCAAAATTGAGCCCCCGTTCTTCTTTCAAAATCGAACGAATCCATTGAAGAGTGAAACCACGTGGCGCCAATGCATTGGGACATACATGGTGTTCGCGGTGTCGGTTCTCTAACGCTAGTAATAATACTTCAATGCTCCCTGTGTGTTATATTGTCATTGTCATTGTGGCTATTGTGGGTAATAGACGTAGGGAAGATGAGTCTAAAACGGTTATCCCGCCTAAAACGGGTAAGCGTTTTTTCGTGTTTTTCGCATTAGTTCAATGATATTATAAGTAAAAAAGAGGTAGACATGTCACTAGCGCGCCGAAGTTGAAGACCGTAAAAGCGGTCAATTGACCTCTGCCTGCTCGTAGTCGCTCTGTCAATACAAGACTATAGACAGTTTTGTTGTTGTCAGAAGTACTTGAGATTTGACATACAACGTTAAAATGCCTTCGTGTATTATTGTAGTGTGATTGGTGTAGTGAAACAAAAGATAAACGTGTGTGTGTTGTAGCTCTTTTCGGAACAGATTTTTCTGTTGATTGATTTGTAAGGGCATGACGTATATTAGTTTCAATCTGTGTTACATATAGAAAGATGGCTCGGACGTCATCCAATCACAGGCAATTTCCTCGTACGCACTGATCACGCGGTTTTGCTGTTTTAAATAAAATAATTAAAGAATTTTGATTTGATAATAGTCGATTTTGGTTTGCTTGATATATTTGCTCGTATGGTGATATTATATTGCTGTATTGAAGCTTCTTATCAGTAAAGAGATTTGTAACCAGTTGTTTTGGTTTTGAGGATGCGAAGTGAAAATGTGCCTTTGGGCAAATTGAGTAGGTATTAAATTGGTAATATCATTAGAGTATAATGTCATAGAACATACATCTCGAACAAAATGTGTGTCCAGCCGGAAGGTTCGATTTTGAAAATTGAGCCCCGGTTCTCTTTTCAAAATGGAACGAATCCATTGAAGATTGCAGCCACGTGGCGCCAATGCTTTGGGACATACATGATATTCGCGGTGTTGGTTCTATACGCTAGTAATAGTACTTCAATGGGTAATATTGACTTTTTACCATTATTACTGTTATTATTTTTCCGTGAGATCTGCCTGAGTGCCTGGATAAGGTAACCCCGTGTTGCTTGTGTCAGTCAAATGACTCGTTGCGTTCGAGCTGGGGGCTTGGGAGCCAATTATTTCTTTTTTTCTTTTTCTTTTGCTTGGCTGGTGACGCATCAGCGATGCTTTCGGTGTCGTTGATGTCCTCGGGCGATTTTAAATTATTATTAGATGTTCAAGTTGATTGATCACATTATTTTTACTATTACCCGCTTTGCTCAAAAGCCTGACTCGTTAGGGCAAAATGGATAATTTCAATGTTTTAGTTTTTTGATACTTATCATTTGTAATAAAGATATTTTTTTGAGTTTGAGACTGATTTGATAAAGTTCAATAAGTAGGGAATAGGGATGTTGACTAATTTTAGGACTCAATTTTATTTTATATATAGAACATCAATATTCACGAAAAAAATATTATAAAAATAATAATCTCCAATTTAAAACCAAAAATTGATAAATAAAAATCATTATCAAATTTCCCACCAAAAACGTCACGTGACGTCAATAAACGATATTCAATACTATCTGTCTGCTAAGTTTGTTGAATTTCCATATAAAATTGTTCCAATGACGTCATATTCTCAAAATGGCGTTTGAGGTCACGTGACAGTGAGTAGTATTTTTAACATTTTAAATTAATGATATTTAATTTATTGTGATTGATTTCAATAAAAGAATCATATTCTAGGCCTTTAAATGTTACCACAAATACTTTAGACATAAATTTATATTAATTTATAATTAGTGTCAACATCCCTATTATGATAGTTAGAGTAAAAGTAAACAAATATATCAAAAAACAGTTTTTTCATCCAACTTTAGCCTACCCGTATTGGGCTCATCTCCCCTACGCCTTTAACACAAATTAATCACAAATAAAATTAAGAGCCGAGAGCAAACTTAACGTTTTAGTCTTAACTTAATTTGATTATAACGTAACAAGTAGATAAATATTATATACATATAATAGTGCTCTGCCGGGCGTCCCTCTAGCAGCCAACGCCCCTTTTATCAACAAACTTCGCTACATTTAAAACGTGGCTAATAGGGCGGCCGCAATGCTCGGAGAAGCACGTAAAACCACTTAAGAACTTTGAAAATGTCGTTAAAAGTAGTTATAACGGCGATTGAATTTGAAATCCATTATACCCTTAAGACTTATTTAAATGATAATTACGTAGGTATAGACTGACTTATAAATTGGAGTAAAATATTGGATACGATTATTAGCATCATGGTTCTCATCATGGCTCTGAAGTAGCGAATCAAAACTAAAATGTCTATTCACCTAGATTTTAGCTGTTCAAGAACAACAACAAAACTATTCAAGATTCAGCTTATATGATGACTCTGACATGAAAACATTTGCCGTACTGAGTCATAGCGGCCACTGTGTAATAAATACTTAATAATATTGTTGAGAAAGTTCCTTCCTTTCATGTCTTTGTAGTGTTTGAACGCCTGATAATTTAGATTTGCAATGTATATTATCGCCATGTTGCTCGTTCTTTTTATTGTTTATTCTATGCTCGGTCCCTTTGTAATGTTGATTTCAATCTCACAATACATATTATTATTATAGGTGGAGAGCCCAGGGCCGCCAGACATCACTTATTTTCTGACGGATGAAATGTGGACGATTGAGTAGTGTTAGTATGTACTATGATCGTATGCCTACTTGCTAGCTTGGAAAAACGGCCAATTTCCAGGTATGAGGTGATCAAGGTTAAAAAAAATCATTACTAAGTTCACGTATTTTCTCATGGCTGATTTTTACGTATGTTCTAGATAATATAGTTAGAAATAAGTTGTCAATACTCCCAGACACATTCCGTGGGCCATTTTGCTTTACAGACACCTTGAACCTGCCAAAATAATGAGTTAAGTTCACGTATTTTCTGACGCTCCATTTTTATATATGTTCTCCAGACAACTATTTTAAAACCTTTGACAAGACGACAGACAGATCCAAGCGTGGGATCGATTCAGTATCCGATTTTGACTACTATACTCATGTCTCATGCGCGTAGATAATGCTCTCGCGCTTCCACCCACAGAGATATTAAAATTAATTTAGGGGATGACTGGCCCCTTGGCTTCTTTTCAAAGGTTTTAAAATAGTTGTCTGGAGAACATATATAAAAATGGAGCGTCAGAAAATACGTGAACTTAACTCATTATTTTGGCAGGTTCAAGGTGTCTGTAAAGCAAAATGGCCCACGGAATGTGTCTGGGAGTATTGACAACTTATTTCTAACTATATTATCTAGAACATACGTGAAAATCAGCCATGAGAAAATACGTGAACTTAGTAATGATTTTTTTTAACCTTGATCACCTCATACCTGGAAATTGGCCGTTTTTCCAAGCTAGCAAGTAGGCATACAATCATAGTACATACTAACACTACTCAATCGTCCACATTTCATCCGTCAGAAAATAAGTGATGTCTGGCGGCCCTGGGCTCTTAATCTGTTATGGTCTAATATGGATGTGGGATAGTATGAGATGAAAGGGGCTCTATTCATCTTTGAATCAAATTCAATCTCGCGCATAATAGCAGGCGAGGCTATCACTGATAGGTCCATCCTTTGGAAGGGTTGCTCCTTGATCCTTCCTTAGGTCAGCCGACAAACGACTCGTCTTGAGCTAACGTCTTGGCTTTCGAGCCAGATCTTTATTTCTAGTTTCTTTCTTTTATCATTTTCTTCACTATTTACTGGCCTGCTACGCGTCAGTAATGAATTTTGTGTCGCTGATTTCAGGTGGATTGTCGGCTATTTCCATAAAAAGGTCACCTGTGTCACCACAGTATTTTCTCAGCCTGGCAGCCTGGGCAGCTCAGTTTTCACCTTCCTTTCATACCTACCTACCCCGTTTCATATGTACTTGATACGGCTGAAGTGTCGAAGAGCAGTAATCACGTGGGCGTGTCACTTCTTTTTGAGCTGGCAAATGATGACGACGCGGCGGCGACGTCAGTATGTTTGTCGGCTATTATTACTTTTATAATATTATACAACACACTGAGCAGTCTGGTCACAACAAATTATTGCGCTCTAAAATATTTCGAGCTAAAATTCTTTATACTGTAACTTTGTATGGTTTATTACGTATATATATAAGAATACACTATTTCAACTATACAGACATCGGCCCATTAGCTCAGTTGGTTAGAGCGTCGTGCTAATAACGCGAAGGTCGCGGGTTCGATCCCCTCATGGGCCATAGTTACGTTTTGTTACCTTTTGGTAAATTTTTTTCTTGCAGTTAACGAAAAAATATTATTTATTTGTTATTTTTAGGTAATGTAAAAAAATATAATATTTCCATGAAATACGAAAACAAATTTTTAAAAAACCTAAGTTTACCGTAAATATTTCCCCACAACACAACATATTTCTTTAAATAATTATATAAAATAAATTGTCTTCAACGAAATAAATATTTTCTATTTAAACCTAAGAAAATTTTTTTTTATTACTATTATATTGTCTTCTCTGGTTTTTTAAACCTAAAAAAAAGGAAAGCATAGAAATATCCATTGGAGGTGCTGGGATTTGAACCCAGGACTTTCAGCATGCGAAGCAGACACTCTACCACTGAGTTACACCCCCGTGTAAGAAACCATTCTAAAATTTGAAACACTATTAATTGTAAATATATATTGGAATAAAAGTTAAAATGTCATAAAATGATAATAAATTATTATCTAATATATAAAAAACTCATGTCACGGCGATTGTGGTCGTCATTTCTCCGAATCGGGTCGACCGATTTTTATGAAATTTTTTGTGTATATTTTAGTATTGAACCGTATTGGTATTATTATGAGAATAGGTCGTAAAGTGTATTTCACACCCCTAGGTGATTAGGGTTCTCAGGGATCGGGGTTTATCCAGGAAATGCCGCCACGCGAACGAAGTCGCGCAACAGTTAATACTTACGATACGAACGACAACGTTGATTTTTGAAGTGACATTTTAAGTCAAAAATTTACACTAACTTACCGCAAAAAGTTAAATCTTAAAAATTAAAGATGACTCATTCATTTCATTACATGCACAAAGACGTTAATACAAATCGTTAAAATAATATTTACTATTTAGTACTTACAGGCACTAGTTAATTTGTAATTCAATAACCCCAGTTCCCGAAAAACGCCCACGACAGGACTATTGTAGTATTTGAAGTCGCTTACAAACGTAATAATAACATTTTATCTATATGTTTAGAACTTCATTCATGAAGAGAAACCTATTTAGGCTGTTTGAGAAAGTGTAAAACCTATTTGTGAAATTATGCAAAGTGAGATTTGACATAGTTACAAAATATGGAGAAGAAAAAGAAGTACAGAAAGATACATTTCGTATAATTATACTATAAGAATATATTTTAAAATTTATATTTTACAGATGTTGACCACAGAGCGGAATTTACTACCTACGTATTTGTGATTTAATGATTAAGGAAACTTCTTTTCAGGTTCTGGGAATTTCAGAGAGAGAGTTCATGGACCAAATGGGAGTATATTTCGTGGGCTTCGTGTCCCAGTATGGCTACGACAGAGTCCTGTCAGTCCTCGGTCGGCATATGAGGGATTTTCTCAACGGCCTGGACAACTTACACGAGTATTTAAAGTTCAGTTATCCAAGAATGCGTGCGCCTAGTTTTATTTGCGAAAATGAAACACGTCAGGGGTTGACATTGCATTATAGATCCAAAAGGCGCGGATTTGTTTACTACGCTATGGGACAAATAAGAGAGGTGAGAAATTATGGAAGTATTTATTATTATTAACAAACATACGAGGGCAAAAACTGTGTAACTAATTTATAACTTACTTGCCGTATTGGGACGGCGTAACATACTAACCCCAATCCCATGCCGGATGAAAAAGTCAAAACAGCCAAATTGTTGGTTTGTATATTTAGGAGCCATCGATATAAATGTGTATATATAAATGTATGATATAATAATAATAGTATATTATTATCAATGTTGCTACTTGCCAGACTTATTACTCTCACCAGATAAATCTACACCCACCCTATTACATATTATATTTATGAATTGTAAAATAATTGAAAAATTAATTGAAAAATAATGAGAATTTTATCAAAAAATAACCGACTTCTAAAGAAACAGTTTCTTGACGAGTAATAAATGAAAACATCACCAACAACAACATTATAAGGGAACTAAAAATTACTCAGATGTCACTCAAAGAACAATGCCCAACTGCCATACATCGTTTTATTTCATTTTCAACTTTAGCGTCTTAAAATAAAAAAAAATCTAAAAATCGCCGCTTTAATTTCTGAGCTTAGATATATAAGAATTTTCAGCAGACACACCCCAGAACCAAAGTATTTTGAGATTGAATTCTTATAACCATTGAGTCATAGAGTAGGGGAGAATGTAATTTTTACCATTATTTTTTATTCTGACTTTTTTTTGATTGACAAGCGGAAATGGAAATTTGACATCATTACATTTGTTACCAACATTTATAACGAAATTCTGTGTGTAATATTGGCCAGAAGTCTCCCTATATCTTGCTTGACACAAGCTATGTATCGAAGTGAGTGCCCGAATGAAAATGGACATTGTTGACATCATTGTTATTATAGTCAATTCATCACTTATTAATAAAATTATTTTACGCTGGGTAATACGGGTACAGGTATTAATTTTAAAATACGTAAAAAAATAATTGAATTGCTTCGGTATAACTGACGTTTTAAGACGCTAACAAAAATAAAAAATAATTTTTGGGCATTGTTCTTTAAAACATGACATTAAAGTTAAAGTCAGTAAAAATAAAGTCGATAAAGGTACAACAAAAATCATAAAAATGTTTCGAAAATTGCAAAGAAGAATTCATTATGGAGGCGCCGGGTATCGATCCCGGTACCTCTCGCATGCTAAGCGAGCGCTCTACCATCTGAGCTACGCCCCCGTTGTTGAGATTGGTCAAATTATGACATAGTTAATACTATGATATAAACTAACAATATAAATAAATCAAATTATATTTTATTTATTTGCTATAACTTAACATATTGTGTCGGTTATAAAATATACAATTGGTATCAACATGGCCCTGATAGGGCACAGCAAACATGTCATGTAACTTGTGAGTTAAATTTCAGTTAACTATTATGTTTTAGATAGGTACTTTTACATTTTTGAAGTTATAGTTCTTTAAGCGCGTTATGAAATAAATGGAAAAAATTATGAGAGTGAAATTTTAAGATATGTATCACGGACGGTGACACAAAAACGACGGTGACGAAAAACATCACGCGCGTTTTTAAAAACGCTCGTTTTGAAAAAATTATTTTTTTATTGTTTTTTTATATATTTATATATATATTTTTTTATATAATTTTTTATATATTGTTTTTTTTTTAACATTGTTTTTTCAATATTGTTTTCTTATATTGTTTTTTTGAAAATTTCTTTTTGAAAAAATTTCAAAAATATATTTTGTTTTTTAATTTTTTTAATGTTTTTTTTAAGGTTTTTAATTATTTTTTTTTCATGCCAAAGAAGTATAACTTCTCGCGCATGCATAAGTACCTACACGTTTATGTTTTCCGTGATCACAATAATGTAAGAAAAAAAGGAACAGAATATCAACACAATGCTAATGAAGCACCCACTGCTATTATTACATTTATTTGTAGGAAGATATATTTGAAAATTATTGCATTGAAATCATAATTTTATAAAATTAATGTCTTAGGTGTAGGCTTCTATCTACAAAAAAAATAAAAAAAATTTAAAGATTTTAAAGATTTAAAGATTTATTTGTCATAAAAACAGTTTTACAATAGACATATATGATTGTAAACAACGACAATAGTTGAGACTGTGTCGCCGCTGCTTAATTAATAAATAAACTATTAATAAGTCACAATAATAAAAAGAGAAATAAATTAATCCGAATACAACATTCAATTCTATATTATTATATTGATCAATAAATGATGATAAATGATATTCAAATCCTATTAGGCACATTAAAAAAACAGTCGAATTGAGAACCTCCTCCTCTTTTGAAGTCGGTTAAAAATAATTATGTGAATATTATTAGCTTATTAATTATAATTTTAATATAAATATAATGTATATATAATTGAAATATAAATACTTATCATAGTTGTATTTACCTCTTATCATTATTATTATACAATTTTATTATTTTCACAGTGGCTTGTGGCTTACGCTAAAATAGTGTTCGTTCTTATCGTCCGATAATATTTTAATGTAAAAAAAGCGTGAAGTTAGAACAAATTATCCGGCCTTATCTTGTCATATACTTAATCCATAATTCCGTAACAGGAATTGTTTATTTTTATACATCTTTATTTACTGTGTGTCATGGGAGTCATGATGGGCAATGGCAGAAGCTCTTAAGATCCCTTTTGATCAACCCTTTTAGGTCTTATAAAATGTAGGCTAATTCCAGGTAGCCCGTCATTTCTACCACAAAGAGATGAGGATAGAGTTACTCCGTGAAGAGTTACTGTTCGACACGGTGCACGTGACCTTCCAGCTGACCTTCGATAACCGCGCCTTCACCCTGGCCTCGCTGGCTATGACCAGGGAGGAGAAACATCTACCTATCAGCGCTTCTGTGCTCTTCGAAATATTCCCCTTCTGCATCGTTTTCGGGTAAGATGATAGTACACACAAGATGATACATACAAGTTTTCGTTTCTTAATCGAGGGTAGTAAAAACTGTAAGAATGTAATTAAATTAAATACCTAGTGCCTTTTATCTCGATGAAGAAATCTTCAAAAGATAGAACCTAGAGCTAGCGGGTTGTGGGATGGGTAGAAACCCATTAAAACCGCTTAGGCATCTTTATTTGTATTTACTTTATTTATTTATCCGGGATAACATATAAACGCCGGAGCGTTACCCGACACCGGAGTGTCTCTCCTGCGTAATTACTCTGTGCTTTACATTTTATAATAAATATAAATATGTACATACATACATACATACATATATGTTATGACATTCGCAGTAGTACATAGTTGTATTCAATGATATTATATTATATTAAAAAGAGGCAGATATGTCATAAGCGCGCGCGTTGTGTGACTCAAAAAGTTCCCAATTGGGAACTCTTATTCAGGTGAAGAAAGAGATAGCGATGTAGTTTTGACGCGAGAGCGATAAAGACGTGCGATAAAGCAATACAGCGTGCCTTGCGGACATCGGAACAGATTTTTCGGTTGATTTGTAAGGGCATAACTTATCTATATTTATTTAAACATCATTGGTTGTATTAGTCTTAGCAGGGTAATATTTTGCCCCGACTCACATTTCTTCGACACAATACATAGTCTATTATTATGAATACTAGGTAATACATATTATTTTAGATCAGACATGATCGTGCGAAGCATCGGCAACTCGCTGATGGTGATACTACCAGACCTGGTGGGCAAGAAGATCACCAACTGGTTCGACCTCGTACGGCCGCTGATCGCGTTCAAATTTCAAACGGTAATTTGTTTATAATAGGGGTTTAATTTTGAAATTGCCATTTTATCGTACTGGCCACTTTGAATTAAAATTTAAACTTTTTGACGTTAAATTCAGAGTTAAACTTTTTTGATGTTACTACAGACTATAGAATACAGAATAAAAACCAAAAAAACTATCGAGTGTCTTTTATTTTACAGATCTTAAACCGTACAAATAACATATTCGAGCTGGTAACTGTGGAAGCCGTGATGCACGAGAAAGCTCCTGAAAAGAGGAATGAGCTGCTCCGGTTTTCAGACGAATCCGATGGCAC
This sequence comes from Thymelicus lineola, assembly GCA_963932265.1. NCBI lineage: Eukaryota > Metazoa > Arthropoda > Insecta > Lepidoptera > Hesperiidae > Thymelicus > Thymelicus lineola. Next base: position 4,838,601 of record OZ010703.1, on the reverse strand, counting down.
CACGGAGAAGAATTTGAGATTAAAAGGTAAATATTAGGTACCTACTTTCATTAAACGCTTGTTTACACACTCGTACCCCCGCAATAGGTTTTTACTTTGTATGTTCCGTAGTTCGATTCTCACTCTTATATAAAATAAGCTTTAAAATATGTAGGTACATACTATGGCTATTTTATAGTTTAGCGTACCTACAATTAAATATAGTTTAGTTAACAGAAACCTTTAGCACTATAATAGTCAAAATTGGTTAAAATCAGCAGTTACCAGTCGCTGAATAACGAATATTCAGGACTACAAATATGGCTAGGGAATACTATAAAATATACCATATTTTTTTACCAAATTTCTTTCGGAATTAAACAGCCTCTCTAGCTGATAAGGGCGTCGGATTATTCCCTAAGGAAGACCGCTGTCAGAGTAGATCATAATTCGTATTTCTCGGTCGTGAATCCGTAGAAATAATTGAAAGCTTCTGAATTTATTGACCTACCAATTACACTATATAGGTTAGGATTAAGTTATATCCTTTTTATTTTATACACGGTATTATCTGACCACTAAGCTGGTTAAATCTGAACTAGAATTGGCATACACAAACAATGTAAGTCCATCCATCCATCCATCAGCCCTTGGAGGTCCACTGCTGGACATAGGCCTCCCCTAACTTGCGCCACTCTGACCGGTCCTGAGCCTTCTGAATCCAGCGGATGCCCGCTGTCTTCTTCAGGTCGTCGGTCCATCTTGTCGGGGGGCGTCCTGTACTTCGCTTTCCGAGACGCGGGCGCCATTCGAGGACCTTTCTTCCCCAACGGTTATCGGTCCTTCGCACTATGTGGCCAGCCCATTGCCACTTCAGCCGGCTAATTCTTTGAGCTATGTCGGTCACCCTTGTTCGTCTACGGATCTTCTGATACGATCACGTAGAGAAATACCGAGCATAGCCCTCTCCATAGCCCGCTGTGCTACCCTGAGCTTGTGGATTAGGCCAATAGTGAAGCACCACGTCTCGGATCCGTATGTCATCACTGGCAACACACACTGCTCGAACACCTTCGACTTCAGGCACTGGTGGTGTGTTGGACGACAAGATATGACGCAGTTTCCCGAACGCAGCCCATCCGAGTTGGATTCTACGAGTGACTTCTTTCTCGAAGTTGGACTTACCCATCTGGATCACTTGTCCCAGGTAATTGTATTCGCCCCCCGGGGGTTGCCCGCCTTGTCGTGGCGGGGGGGCTTAGTAACCGTGGACTGGTCACCCACGGTGAACCAAGAGGCAACCAGGGCCGGCCTGTTTGGGCTGCCGGCTGGCCCGAGGAGGGCGCTCCCAGCGGGCTGAATAAGTCCGCTACGGACGCGCGCCAAGGTGGGACCGCAGAAGAAGAGGAGTGCTGGTATTACGGTGCGCCGTTCTCCCTATCTTCTGCGGCCGTAGAGGGATCGCAGGGGGAGAGGCGTGTTGGTATTGCGGTGCGCCACTCTCCCTACCCCCTGCGAGCTGGCGGGGCCGTTCCGTCGAAACGGCACTGGTGGGGCCGCAGAGGAAGAGGCATGCCGGTATTACGGTGCGCCGCTTGCCCTATCCTCTGCGGCCGAGGTGTGGTCGGTGGAAGAACCACAGGCCAGATCTTCCACCAGATGGCCTCCTAGTAGCAGATTCAGGGGGAGTTTGCTACAGTACTGGTGGAGGCCGAGGAGGGAGGCGCACCTTACCATCTGGTGCGCCCATCGTGGAGGGCCTTCGGGCTTTCGCAATGGAGCCGCTTGTGGGCGGCTGCCGCTGGCGGGGTCGCGGATGTGTGCGAAAGCGTTCCCGTAACCCCGTCACAAGGCGGCGAGGCGGAAGATGGGGGGGGGGGGGTTTTAGTGGGTATACCGTGGGTCTCATTAGCCTATACGGGAGTCCCACATAACCACTCGGGTACCCCCTGCGCCCGGGTGGTATGCGTAACGCATTTTCCCCCCCAGAAAAAAAAAAAAAAGAAAAGGTAATTGTATTCGTCTACAACTTCGAGAGCAGCGCCGTCAACAACAACCGGTACGGGTGTGACATGGACATTCGACATGATTTTCGTCTTGTCCATGTTCATCTTAAGACCCACCCGTTGTGAGGCGCTGTTCAAGTCCCCGAGCATTGTACCTAGTTCCTCCAGGGATCCTGCCAGGATGACTATATCATCGGCATATCGCAGGTGTGTGATGTATTCGCCATTGATGTTAATGCCACGTCGTTTCCACTCCATCAGCTTGAACACATCTTCCAATGCAGCGGTGAACAGTTTTGGGGATATAACGTCCCCTTGCCTGACACCTCTCTGCAATTGGATGGGGTTCGTGGCCGTGTCGTGTACTTTGACGGACATGGTGGCTGATGAGTACAAATACTTCAACACCTCGATATACCGGTAGTCGATCCGGCACCGCTGAAGAGAATTTAGTACTGCCCAGGTCTCGATAGAATCAAAGGCTTTCTCATAGTCCACATAGGCGACACATAACGGCAGATTATACTCCTCGGTCTTCTGTATAATCTGCCGCAGTGTGTGTATGTGGTCTATGGTGCTGTAGCCTTTCCGGAATCCTGCTTGTTCGGGAGGCTGGAAGTCGTCAAGCCTGCGTGCAATGCGATTTGTGAGCACCCTCGAAAACAGCTTATAAACGTGGCTCAGAAGTGCGATTGGCCTGTAGTTCTTCAAAAGGGCTTTATCGCCCTTTTTGAAAAACAATGTAAGTACGTAATATTATCTCTTAAAGTTCTCCCTAAGATTTTTTTGAAGTTATAATTCTTCAGCGCGTTATGAAATAAATGGAGTCAAATTTTAAGATTTGTAACACGGACGGTGACACAAAAACGACGGTGACGAAAAACGTCACGCGCGTTTTTAAAAACGCTCGTTGTGAAAAAAAAATTATTATTATTTTTACTATATTGTGTTTTTTTATATTGTTAGAATATTGTTTTAGAATATTGTTTTCTTATATTGCTTTTTGGATTTTTTTTTATTGTTTTTTTTCGTCCTAAAGCCACGTACACAAGTACATATGTATTTATTTTTTTATTATAAGGTTCAACAATGGCTATGTTTTAATTGGTTAATTTCAACCTTTAGCTCCATGGTTCTTTTCTCGTATTTATGTAGGCTTTAAAATTAACGCGTTGAATGATTGCCTACTTCAATGTAATGAACAGTAATTAGCCCGTTAGTGTTATTGTTAATTCTTAATTGTTAGTGCGGTCATTAAGTGGTAATAAACGCCTTACGATTTAAGAGCAGTGTGATAAATACGCCAATTGCCAAAAAAACGAAGTCGACAATGTTTACAAAACTTGTTAATGGCATTTTGATAGTTTGTCAATTTATTACTCGTCTTAAAATCCACCAACCCATGTATTAGAAATTCTTATTATTCCTCATTATGATTAGCAATATAGAAGGATTAGCTGTACAATACAGTACATTATCTAAGTATATTATATTGATTTTGCAGACGTTGCTTTGCTTTGACCCTAGGCGTACTGAGATAGACTTAATCATAATTGTATACAAAATCTACCCGAAGCTCTAAGAAGATATCATGAAATTCGATTTCCAACTGCCGACAAGATTGTTATTTCGTCCTTCGTTTACGATAGAAAAATGCTGATATGCTGTGAGCGCGTCCCATACACATTGATTGAATTCACTTATCACTAGTTAGTGCCTAATAGTAAAAAATAGTAAAAAATATTCATCGGCCAGGTTAAGAGACTTGCCTTATAATAATATATATATAATTTTGGAAAACATAAATAGAATGTTACTAACAAAATAAGTACCTAGTAAAGATATCAAAAACTTTTTAAAGGTAAAATTTGTAATGGCCAGTAATAAATGGGAATGGAGCAGTAAAAGGCTAGAGTGCTTACTGACAGAGCCCTAATCTAAAGGGTTGGGTTTAAGTGCTAGATTTATCATAAAGTTTGAGCGAAGCTTCTCTGGTTGCATCCAACTCAATAATCTAAGAGAAAATATAATAAATAGCTTTAGGGATTTTGTCCAAATTTAGTCTAAAACTTAGAATCACGCATGCATGTCGGCTACTACTCTGTTATAATCAATTGTGAAATATAAATCTGGCCCGGTAGCAGGAGGGATACCTACATATTTGTACATAATTTTGGTTGATTTTTTCGCCAACCAAAATAACGATTTTGAAGAAATTAAGTCCAAGTGGAGTTTATGAAGTAGGTTAGTTTTCACGAGAAAAACAAGAATGAGAATATGTATTTATTGACATGATCAATATAATAAAAGTTACCGCTTGTTCGCTTCTAGTACAACGGGTAACTAAAATAAAACCTAATATTAGGGCACTGTAAACAAACTGCCGCGAAAGTAAACACAAAAAGTATCTTATCGCAGGAGGCAGCTTCGTATCATTACAGTTGTATAAGGTTACTTGCCAGCAATCTAAAATGAATCGTATTCAGCTGAAAGAAAGTTCAATGTCGTCATTTATCACTTTAAAGTATTTTTTCGCTCAAAAGATTAAGGTTTAACGGTTTAAATAAAAAATAAAGTAGATAGTGTTAGGTGAAGTAATGTTTTTTCTAATTATCTTCAAACTTCAAACTCAAAGTTTATTTTTATTTTTAAATTTTTAGGTGGAACAAATGGACCTTCGCCACGCTACTTATCTACTTAATATTATTATTATGTAATATGTAATTTTAATACAGACTTAAAGTGTTTAAAAAAATTACACAGGTAGACTTAAAATGTACATATGGGATTTTCGTGAAAAGCATTTAATTCCTTATTTTACTGACTCATATTTATAAATGTAAATTGATAGGTACGTATGTATTTCAAAATTCGTAATCGTTGTACGTATTTACTTTAAGATTAACAAACTATAACAACAATGCCAATTTAATGCCATAATGAAAGATTTTTATAATTTTGACCGTCCCTCGGTGGGCGCCATTAAAAATAAAATATTAAGTTTGGCGCCCAACATGGGACTAATCACCCTATCAATAAATGTACTTACTCATATATATAGAAATGTAATTTTAGTTATTAAGCGAAAGAAATGTGTTGCAGACGTGAAACCAAAGAAGCGTTTTGCATACGATGGGAGACCCTTGCCTGACGATATAAATTTACATCTCAAAGGTAGCCCAAGTGTAGATTTATCGGCACTCGGCTTTAAGCTCCAATCATGAACGCTAATGTAGTCAAATTGCACTATATCACGATAAAACTGCATAAGATCTCTTAAAATCCTATAAGTATCACTTTTACTTTACGGATGCACATGTACATACCTAATCACAATTTCGTTGTAGTTTCATGAATAGTGGTCATGACCCTAAGTAAAAATAACTTTGCAGTGGTCACAATTTACGCAATGGAGTCAAAATTGTAGCATACAATGCACGTATCGTGCCTATCCGTAAGTAAGAATGTGCACCATCCACAATGGTATTAAGTAGTTGAAAATAAAATTAGCATCTATAATAAATGTAATATGGATTAAAAAAACCTTCTAGCACCTTAGATGCAAAAAGACTCACGTTTATTTCAGTATGTTTTATAAATCACTGACTTCAATTCATTCATTTTTATCTCCTGTACAGTCACTTTTTGAATTTTGGTAGTTTTAAGTTTTAAATATTTTCATATATTTCATTTAATATATTTTAGAGATTAACTAAGTGGGACTGACAGTAAGCAAACAATACTTTCCTATTACCTAACAACTAACGTTATTTATTGAATAAATTTTCTTCGTTTCATCTGTCGATCACAGCAACCCGTTGGTCATAAAATAAATCCGTAATCAGTAAGACCAGAACATACTTTACCAACCTGCATCAATAAGAATTTGTCTTCAACCACATTTGTCGTCAGGGAGTAACTACCTATTGTACTGTTTGTCATTGTTATTCCTATTTCCCTCCAGGTCAAATGATCTACATGGATAACTGGCGTATGATGATGTATCTCGGAACACCGGTCATGCCTGATCTGTCTGCCCTCGTCTCTACTGGCTTATATATCAACGATCTGTCAATGCATGATTTTAGCAGGTTTGTAGACGTTGTTTTCACATCCCATATATACAATATTATCTATCGATAATAAGGATATCTCAGTACATTTGCTTTGTAACTGACTTGATGATTACGAAATCCGTATAACGTATACCTGATAGGTATATCAAAAATATCAAAATACTGAGAATGGGCTGGCCGTTAGTCAAACTCTGTAAGTGTACACTTATTAATGACAGATATATTTATCTATGAGTAACTAAGACTTATTTTATTTCTAAGGGACCTGATGCTAGCCGGAACTCAACAATCAGTGGAGCTAAAGCTGGCGTTAGATCAAGAACAGCAGAAAAGCAAGAAGTTAGAAGAATCAATGAGAAAGTTGGACGAAGAGATGAAGAGGACAGACGAGCTCTTATACCAGATGATACCGAAACAAGTGGCAGATAGATTACGGAATGGAGAAAACCCTATTGATACTTGTGAGGTATGACTGAAAAATATGATTTTAACACCTTAATTCAGCGAATTTTATATGATAACATTATTTTCCACAATGTTATTTTCATTACGATTAACTTAATGCAAATCGTATTAATCAAATAGCCAATAAATCCAACCCTATCTGCAAATCAGAAAGCGCAATGAAATTGTATTTAATGACTGGAAATGTATCAATATCAAATATATCTGTATGCAAATTAAATTCACTGAGTTTATGAGCGATGTTGTTGACTTCATTCGTTGATTTACTTGTTTCAACAGTAAAATTGTTACGGAATATCAATTTTGATTCAACGTTTAATAAAGACCGTGTATCACAATTTACAGCATAAAAACTTAATGGTCTTCAGACGACAAAAACGTAAAAATATTGCTAGGATTGGATTGTTGTGGAATCCCGCAAGCATATACACGTGAATGCTAGTGTGGGAAATCTTTCGCCAATAAAGAGGATCCTGCAAAATATGAGTACCTCTACCGCAAAGAACAGAATATTGCCATTGGAAAGTGGCGTCTCTAACTCTCTTCTCCGTAATATTCTTGAACTTTTAAGTTTGCTAAGCTGCCGGAAAACCTTGCCTTAAGCCAGCAAACTAACAGATGGGTCATCTTATCGTGGTCACCCTGAACATATACAAGCACTTAAAATAACGCTATAAAGGTCGTTCAGCTGAGCTTTATCATCAGGCTTATAACTAAATCATGTCATGTTCCAGATGTTCAACAGCGTCTCAATCCTGTTCTCCGACGTGGTGACTTTTACTGAAATCTGTTCCCGCATCACGCCCATGGAGGTGGTCTCCATGCTCAACGCTATGTACTCGATCTTCGATACTTTGACGGAGCGGAATCGGGTCTATAAGGTTAGTAGCATTGAATGAGCAAAAATTGGGTATCCATAAATTATATCTTGAGAAATTTTAGTAAAGTCGTGACTGTTGAAAAAAACGACGATTAAAAATATGTAGGTAGGTAAGTGAATTTTAGGAGATCTTTTCTGACTGAATGGAGTTTCATAATCCTAGGAGCACATAAATAATACCTATAAGTGAAACACAAGTTCTAACTATCAGGTCACACTAGTGTAGACTAACTCTAACTTCTAACAGCAGATGTTTAGTATAGTTACCAAAAAAAGGTAGGAACTACCCAAGGGTAAAATGTGCCTGTGGTTGAATAAAAACCAACCATATAGAATTTATAGTCAGCGGAATATTCCAGGTGGAAACGATAGGTGACGCTTACATGGTGGTATCTGGTGCGCCGGAGAAAGAAGACAACCACGCAGAGAAGGTGTGTGACATGGCGCTGGACATGGTGGATGCCATCACCGACCTTAAGGATCCCAGCACAGGTAGGAGTTTTAAGGGTTTACCTATTAATTACACTGCAGGATCTGTCTTCATAACTGAGGAGGCCTAAAGCATACTCCACCATGCTGTGTGATTTGTGGAAGGTTTAGTGGCCAACCAAATCATAATCCTATTCTACTTATAATAAAACTAAACTACTAAAAAGGAGACAGGTCAAATCCATCCAATTACAGACCAATCGCTATAACATCTTTGCTCTCCAAAGTAATGGAGCGTATAATAAACACCCAACTGCTCCGGTATCTAGAAGATCGCCAGCTGATTAGCGACCGTCAATACGGTTTCCGCCACGGCAGATCGGCTGGCGATCTTTTAGTATACCTTACTCATTGCTGGGCAGAAGCAATCGAGAGCAAGGGAGAAGCATTGGCTGTAAGTCTGGATGTTGCAAAGGCCTTCGATAGGGTGTGGCATAAGGCATTACTGTCTAAGCTGCCTTCCTACGGAGTACCCGAGAAATTGTGCAAATGGATTGCCAGTTTTTTATCGGAGCGGAGCATCAAGGTCGTCGTTGACGGAACATGCTCGGATACGAAGCCCATAAACGCTGGCGTCCCACAAGGCTCTGTACTTTCACCCACACTGTTCATCATGCATATCAATGATATGCTGGACATCGGCGATATTCATTGCTATGCTGATGACAGTACCGGTGACGCCCGTTACACAGGCCGAGCAAATCTTTCTCGGATGCAGATTGAGGAGAAGAGGATAAAACTTGTGTCTGAAGTCGAGACATCTCTGGAGCGGGTCTCGGAATGGGGCAGACTAAATTTAGTCCATTTCAACCCCGAGAAGACACAAGTTTGCGCGTTAACCGCTAAAAAAACCCCGTTTGTCATAGCACCACATTTCCAGAACATTCCTCTTAACATCTCTAAAAGCATTGGGATCCTTGGTGTCGACATTTCGAATGAAGTTCAGTTTCGGGACCACTTGGTTAATAAGGCCAAACTAGCCGCAAAGAAATTAGGAGTGCTCTATAGAGCTAAGCAGTACTTCACGCCTAAGCACAGGTTGATGCTCTATAAGGCGCAAATTCGACCACACATGGAGTACTGCTCCCACCTTTGGGCCGGAGCCCCAGCTGGCCAAGTGGATCCGTTCAACCGAATTCAACGGCGAGCCATTCGTCTTGTCGACGATCCCAAGCTTACAGACGAATTAGAATCGCTTGAGTTGAGGAGAGATGTAGGTTCTCTCTGCGTATTCTACCGTCTGTATAATGGGGAATGTTCTGAAGAACTGTTTGGGTTACTACCTGCAGTTAATTTTCGTCACCGCACACCACGCACCAGGTTCCATCAACACTATCTGGATACCTGGCGTTCGTCCACTGTCCGGTTCTCACGTCATTTTCTACCTCGCACGTGTAAACTGTGGAACAAACTACCTGCGTCGGTGTTCCCTCTAAGCTATGACATGGGGTCCTTCAAGAAGCGGGTCTATCGTCTTCTTCTTGGCCGGCAACGCGTTGGTGACGCCCCTGGTGTTGCTAATGTCCATGAGCGGCGGTGATCACTTACCATCAGGTGACCCGTCTGCTCGTTTGCCTGGCTCAAAGCATAAAAAAAAAACTGATCTATTACGAAACATGTACCAAAATATATGACCACTGTAATCTCAATTCCAGGGTCCCATCTATCAATACGGGTAGGCGTCCACTCAGGCGCCGTGGTAGCAGGAATCGTAGGGCTGAAGATGCCTCGCTACTGCCTCTTCGGGGACTCCGTGAACACTGCCTCCCGCATGGAGTCCACCTCCGAGGCCATGAGGATCCACATATCGCAGACCACGCAGGAGCTATTGTCTCCATCGTATAAGGTCACCGAGAGAGGCGAGATTCAAGTTAAAGGAAAAGGTGATTACGATAATTTCAATAATAAAAGTAAGTAGAACTTTATAAAGTTCAAATAAATAAATAAGATGCCTTACCTGTTGTTAATTTCATCTGTTTTGAAACAAAAACAGAAAGTTACTGAAAGTAAATTGTTTGAGAGAATCAACTATTGTTGTACGATTTAAATAGATTGCTTGATGTAGTGATAGCCTAACGGTTAGAACGTTGGTCTCCCGAATCCAGGGGCCCGACTTTAAATCCTGGCACGCACCTCTAATTTTCAAACATTATGTGCGTGTTATAAGTAAATTATCACTTGCTTCGGTGAAGGAAGACATCGTGAGAAAATCTGCACAACGGAGAGTTCTCTATAAAGTTTTCAAAGATGTGTGAAGTCTACCAATTTGCACTTGGCCAGCGTCTATGGTGTGTGCCCCTCACATTATGAGAGGAGACTTCGAGCCCAGCAGTGGGACAATTATGGGCTGTTGCTTGCTTGCTTGATTTACTATTAGCCCTGTTTTGCAAACGCAAGAGTCCAACACAATACGTATAAATGTCATTAATTCCAGACTGCACACACATTTATAGTGTCAGTTAACTACACAATAGTTTGTCTCAGGTTCTAGTAGTTGTCATCTCCACCGTCGTCTTTATCAGTCATGCCAAAAATAATCTCAAATAGTGTCTACTAATTAATTATTAAATATTTCCAGGGGCAATGAAAACATACTGGCTAGAAGGGCGAGAATCCCGACCGTCATTATCGAAAACCATTTCCCCTCAAATACAACCTGGACAAGAGTTGGAATGGGAGCGAGCAGCAGACGTGAGGGAGAGCATAGCAGAACACTCAGCACAACAGATGAACAATAAAGAAGCGAACATTGCCAGTATCATCCACACAAATCTCCCTAACGCCATCAATTCAGCACCTAATTCCCTCCTGAATGGTTCTGGGACTCTTATGAAATACCAGTTTTCACCAGCAAGAAACTCTCAGCTACAACCGTCGACTACTGCACCCACTGTGACGTCACCAGTGGAAGAGAGACGGATGTATTCCCCTGTCACCTTTCAAGATGTTGCCAGAAGGAGTATAGTTAATTCGCCGAATAGGACAGAGAAAGAACGAGGTGAGTTGCTCGTATTTGAGGAAGTTTGACTGTTTAGGTCAAGTCTACAGGGAGATGGTATGCTTAATAACTATATGCCTAGTAGCCACCCTGACATAAGTCATGAATAATGATGGTTTTGATGCAAGTAACAAGACTTACTCATCTAGACTAACAGTGACAGATAAATGCTTATCCTCTAGAAACTTTTTAATTCTGATTTCGTTCTTTTCGTCCTACCCTCTATGAGGTAGGTATTCTAAGGCTGTGAGAATACGAACTTTGATCACACTTCATGATTATTTGCAGAGTCGAGATCAAATTCTACCAGTGTAGGCGGGGTATGGACAGACCTTGACTCCTTGGACCCACCAAGAACCCTGGACAGCTTGAACTCATCCTTCTGGTAACAGCCTAACTCACCTTCTACGCTCTTATCGTATTAAGAAATTCCTTTGCCTATCAAACTAAAAACGAAATACTTCCAAATCAGTTACAGTTCGACGTCCCCTTGCAGAGTCGGTACCGCTCCCGTGCAGAGGAATGGTGACCAGGAATCTGGTGTAAGTATGGGATATACTCGTAAATAATTTCGTAGAAAATATTATAATTTTTCAACTCATAAACGTAAAGCATTAACTTCTGGTGATAAATCAACCTTCTTTTTGTATGTTATAAATAATATGAAGGACGGACACACAAACATAGAGTCCGCAGGCGGTATGAAAATAAATTCTAATTGTGTGTGTAGCTTCATCAACATTTTGGATTAAAGTGACGAATAATTAAATATTGTTTGCATCACCTATTATACAACTAAATAAAAATAGACGCAAAATCAAGGTATGGCATCTACAATGTCTAGTAGACCTCCTCCGCATCACCTCCGTATCGATTCTGCACCGCACCGCATCGCCTCCGCTCCCGTCACAGATTACCCCCAAATATAGATACCGCATAAGTGAAATTTTCTTAAAGTTTGTACTCACAAAATTTAGCAGAAGGCGCGGCTTGCGGGGGACATCAAAATGCGCTGTGATTGGCTATTTCTAATTCATACTTGGATTTGACGGGTTAGTGTTGGTCGACACTAATGTCGTGAACATGCAAATGCACGTACGTGTTGGCGCGCGTCAGTTACCTTGTATGCGGTATCTATTGGGGGTAATCTGTGGCTCCCGTGCAGTGTGGAAACAACTTAGTTTCTTTTTTGTTTTTACAGCAAACCCCTCACCTGTCCAGTCACTCCGCGCCCGCAGCAGTTGACACACAGAAGCCTGTCTCACAGAAGCCGCACACACAAACAACCACTCACACAGAACCACTGCAACACACACCAGAGGATTTAGGTATGATAATATAATGGTTTTTGTATCGTAGTTTTCTTTCAGCTCTCAGTATTTCATTTGCGTTATTTATTGGAAGGTCATTAATTTAATACGGTGGTGCGTCATAATTACTAGGTACTTAATATAACTGCTAATGTAATTTATGAGTAGATAGACTTGTAATATCATCTACAGGCATTGAAGTATAATGTCATAGAACAGACATTTCGAACAAAATGTGTGTCCCGCCCGGGAGGTTCGATTTTCAAAATTGAGCCCCCGTTCTCCTTTCAAAATGGAACGAACCCATTGAAGACAGAAGCCACGTGGCGCCAATTCATTGGGACATACATGGTGTTTGCGGTGTCGGTTCTATACGCTAGTAATAATACTTCAATGTCTAGGTGTTATTATGAATATTGTGGCTTTGTGTATTGAAAAATAAAGATATGTACAATAAATAAAACAATTTGTATTCCAGAGACAGACACAGAGTATCAAGATGCACACACAGATATACCGCCCGTTTTCCCGCCAGAAACCGTCGAGACGAACCATCCTAAACAAGGAAAAGTGGGCAGATTTCGAGCACGCATCTCTCCCGGGCAATACAAACTGTGTTCGTCATTAAAACATTCCAATAAAGACTCTGTGAAAGAAAAAACCTTACCAGCCAGCAATGTGCAACCACATGGCCACCATCATACGAAAAACGTGAATCACCACCAGTGCTGTGGCGCGTTCGGAAATCCACACGTAAGACATAAACCTGGAAACTCTAGCTGTCACCTTATTTAATCTGTAACGTTCATTGAAGTATTATTACTAGCGTATAGAACCGACACCGCGAACACCATGTATGACCCAATGCATTGGCGCCACGTGGTTTCAAACTTCAATGGATTCGTTCGATTTTGAAAGGAGAACGGGGGCTCAATTTTGAAAATGGAACCTCCCGGGCGGGCACACATTTTGTTCGAGATGTCTGTTCTATGACACTATACTTGTAACTACAATGGTAACGTTTATCTTATGTGATGGTTATAAATGGATCTAAATTTAGGAAAAAAATTTGTTGATATTGATGGAGAAGTAAATTCGTATGTAATAAATTTTTTTCTAAGGTTTCAATGGACACTGAAAGTCCTGAAACAATTGCAGAACTTATAATTGACAGAACCTATTGAACTATGACTCCTTTTTATGTTATGGTAACAGAACAGAATTTGTATGGTAATTATTTACTCAGGAGCGATCTAAGTAACCGTTAGTGACTCTGAGTTGGAAGGGCGCCCGGGCCTAAGTATACTTACCTACTATAGATAAGAAATTTCCCGTGGTGTGCGTACCATAAGTAATGAAATGTAATAATGTTATATCATATAAACATATATAATATTAAATAAATAATTATAAAAGTGGCATAAACGCTGGAGTAGGTAATCGAATTTTAGAAATAAAACATTTTTGAAGTGTCAATCTTCACAGATTATAATAATATGAATTAGAAGTTTTACCCAAATATATTCTAAGATGTTGTTAGATTTTTTTTAATGGTTCCTTTAAATTGGAGACTTATGTCAAGCCACAGATTTTTTGGGCCGTGGAAGGCAACGTCTGATTTTATAACTAAGCCACGAGGAAATGCGAAGGCTTCCAATAAACTAATTGGCTTTTTTTAAATACTACTTGAATATTCTAAAGAAAGCATCAAATAATAATTATTATTTTTACTTGTCTCACTGATTTATACATCACCTTTACTAATTCAGTCACGGATTTTACAACTAACCAACATTTTAAACATTGGCGAAAAAAGTTGAATGGCGGAGGAGATCACGGGGGGCTAACCATGACAAGATACGCGGGTGGCAGAGCCCCGCTAAGGGGGAAGGGGTGGCGAAGCCCCCCTTCAAGGGGCCGCTCAAGGGGTGAAGCTCCTCTACAAGGGGAGCTCGGGGGCAAAGCCCCGCAAATAAAAAAGCTATAGGAATCCAAAACGGAATGGTGTAGGTTAGGTTAGGTTCCCATAATTTTTTTCACGTAGAAATAGGGACCCCGCGAAGCGGGGTTCCGTCTACATTTTTGAAGAAGTGTAGTCTTGTTGCATAATTGAATTGATATTGAATATTTAGTTGCCATAATTTACTATTAGATGATAGGTTTAGGTACGTTTTGATGACCATTCAATACATTTAACGATCATTTTCGGTACATTTTGATGACCAAAGAATATAGGACGAGTTATAAATAATTCATGTATGTTACAAATGTAAATGCTAAAAAAAACTACCATGCTAAGTTGTATTTATTTACAGTAGCTTACATCGAAGATATAATGTATAGTGGCTAAGAAATAAATATTTTATTAGACGCGTATTGATGGTGGCTGACTTAAGTTATTCAGAGAACAATGTAGATTTTTAGAGAATAAAGCTATTAAGTAGAAGTCAGCTTAATCAATACACACGGCATGGGATCCGTGTGTAAATAACTTAATAAAGTGTCTACATAAAATACCTAAATTAAATTTTCTTGAAATTGTCACGCTGAAGAGAAGGCGTAAGTAAATAGTAAATATTCCCAGAACCCCACGCAAATTTAATTCGCAATGGTCTTTTCTAGACACTCGTAAGATGCCATGCGCAATATGCGCATCACCGTGAATGGTAAAGATTCCAAACGACAAGTGGAACGAAACCACTCACTTCTATTATAAAGATACCAATGAACGGAATGTCTAGTCTGTGTTAAATATACCTAAGAAAAAAAATGTAACACAATTATCTTATATCTTTAAACGAGCAATTCTTGTATATATATTATAATTGGAATCTCGGAATCGGCTCCAACGATTTTCATGAAATTTAGTATATAGGGGGTTTCGGGGGCGATAAATCGATCTAGCTAGGATTCATTTTTAGGAAATGTCGTTTTATCGGTGTTTTCAGGCAATGATAAACTTCTACAATATACTCTTCCTGACATCTATTGGCAAGTAGCAATACTAAAGCTACTTCAGTAAATGGCGTTGTTAAGCAACACTGCAAAGCTCGGTCATCCGGGTACTGTTCTCTTATCATAGGTGATCTTGATTCTCAATAGGTCACAATTTCAAAACTGCGGTTTCGCAAAGGAAACGAAGAAAACTCTGATTTATGCTTGATACCTACTAAGTACTATCGAGATGATACCAATAACCTTAATGAAATAATTGATATTGATTAATTTTATATTTACTATTGTGTATTAGATATAGCTTGATTAACCATTATAGTTTTATAAGTTGACCATGACTACATATTGTCTCTGATATTAAGTGTTTAAGCGTCGATCTCAAACTCAAACTAAGTAAGTATACCTATTGCATCCCAAAGAATATTCCAAAAAATCTCGGAGATGGTTAAATAATGTTCTCTGCAAAATAACATCATTTTAATTAAATACTCACTTTTATCTTCGTAAGAGCTTTACCCTATGACAATAGAAATACAATTATACTTACTATCAAAGTATTACTTATAATTTATAAGGCTGTCTAACAGCCGTTTCTACAAAGAAAAGAATACCAATCCTGTATCGACATTTTAATTTAGGTATCCAGTAGATGTATTTTTTGTATTATTAGTTATTTTTATATAATACTAGCTGTTGCCCGCAGCTTCGCACGCGGAAATTATGCTTATTATGAAATTATATTTGTACCCCTCACAGAAGAAAATTTAATAACAGGTTAATTTATATTGAATTTAGGACTTTATAAAGTAAAACCTACGATACAATCACAAATCATTCCTCCGGCAGCGGGTTTTGAAAAATAAACAATATTCACATTAAGTTATTTGCTTTTTTTCTTTTTCATGAAAAATTTGAAAAATTTGAAAACATGTATTCCATCAATTAAAGGAGAAACGTTTGAAGCAAATTTAAAGCAAATTGTTGATATTTTAAAAATAATCGATACAAAGTTTCATCTTATTTCCACGGAAACATTTTAATTTTTATGGATGAAAAGTTTTCTAAAATATGACCAAAAGTATAAGAAACAAAACTAATTTCCGTCGAAATCAGTCCAAGGGTTTTGATTTGATGCCCGGAGAGACAGACAGACAGACAAACAATAATTTTAAAAACAAATTTTTGGTGCTGTAACATGTTATTGAAGTGTTATTTATTAGTTAAAAATTTCAATATTAATCCCTCTCCCTCTTTGTCTCTCTCTCCCTCTTCTACTCATTGTCCCTCTCCAACTTCCTGTCCCTCTCCCTCTCTCGCTCCCTTTCTCTCTCCCTCTCCCACACCTGGTCTCTCGTCCGCTTCCTGTCCCACTCCCTTTCCCGTTTCCTATCCCTCTCCCTCTCCCGCTCCCGGTCCCTCTCCCGCTTCCTGTAACTCTCTCGCTCCCTGTCCCTATCGCACTCCCGGTCCATCTCCCGCTTCCTGTCCCTCTCCTTATACCGGTCCTGGTCTCTTTTCTGCTTCTTTTCCCTCTTCCCTCCCACTCCCAACCGTACGTTCCTGTAAAACTTGCAACCCTTTTATTTGTCTCTTAGGGGATGAAATTCCTAAAAACCTGTTAAGGTTAATTTTTGATTAATTTTCACATTTCTGAGTTCGATATTGACGAAGCGTCGTACAAACTTACATCCCTGGGTTAAAAACCGTCAGGGGATGAATATCCAAGAAAACCTGTAACAATTATTTTTGTTACTAATTATAAGCTTAAATTTTTACATTACTTCAGAGTTCAAAAATGACGAAGTTTCTTAAATACATTTACATCCCCTTAGTTTTGCCCCATAGGGAATGAATTTCGAGAAAACCGTAATACAGTTATTTTTTGTGTGTAACTATAAGCTTATATACAAAATCTCACCCTTCTTACTTCAAAACTGACAAAGTTGCCATACATAACTTACACACACTTATTTAACCCTTTAGGGGTTGATTTTCCAAAAAAAAACACAACTTTAAAATTTTGTTTCTAATCTTGAGCTAATATATAAATTTTCATGTTGTTAACTTAAAAAATGACGAAGTTGTGTACTGAGTTCCATCCTCTAAATTAACCCTTTAAGGGATGATTTTCCAAAAAAATGTGTTAAAAAGTTAACTTTTGTTTATTACTATAAACTTAGATAAAAAATTTAATATTTATACCTCGAAAACTGGTGAGGTTGATTTGTATGTAGTTGACTACCAACCCCTATTTTTAGGGGATGAATTTCGAGAAAACCGTCATACAGTTATTTTTTGTGTCTAACTATAGGCTTAAATACAAATTTTCACCCTTCTTACTTCAAAACTGATGAAGTTCCCATACCAACTTGCGCCGCCTTAATTGTCCCTTTAGGGGATGGCTTTCCAAAAAAACGTAATACTTCAAAATTTAGTTTCTATTTTTGAGCTAATATGTAAATTTTCATGTTTTTAACTTCAAAAATGACGAAGTTGCCTACTGACTGTTGTCCTCTAAATTAACCCTTTAAGGGATGATTTTCCAAAAAAATGTGTTAAACTTAATTTTTGTTTATTACTATAAACTTACATAAAAAATTTCATATTTATACCTCGAAAACTGGTGAGGTTGATTTGTATGTAATTGACTACCAACCCCTATTTTTAGTGGATGAATTTCGAGAAAACCGTGATACAATTATTTTTTGTGTCTAAATATAGGCTTAAATACAAATTTTCACCATACTTACTTCAAAACTGACGAAGTTCCCATACTAACTTGTGCTGTCTTAATTAACACTTTAGGGGATGATTTTCCAAAAAAACGTAATACTTCAAAATTTAGTTTCTAATTTTGAGCTAAAATGTAAATTTTCATGTTTTTAACTTCAAAAATGACGAAGTTGCCTACTGACTGTTGTCCTCTAAATTAACCCTTTAAGGGATGATTTCCCAAAATATGTGTTAAACTTAATTTTTGTTTATTACTATAAACTTACATAAAAAATTTCATATTTATACCTCGAAAACTGGTGAGGTTGATTTGTATGTAATTGACTACCAACCCCTATTTTTAGGGGATGAATTTTGAGAAAACCGTGATACAGTTATTTTTTGTGTCTAAATATAGGCTTAAATACAAATTTTCACCCTTCTTACTTCAAAACTGACGAAGTTCCCATACTAACTTGTGCTGCCTTAATTAACACTTTAGGGGATGATTTTCCAAAAAAACGTAATACTTCAAAATTTAATTTCTAATTTTGAGCTAAAATGTAAGTTTTCATGTTTTTAACTTCAAAAATGACGAAGTTGAGTACTGACTGTTTTCCTCTAAATTAACCCTTTAAGGGATGATTTTCCAAAAAAATGTGCTAAACTTAATTTTTGTTTATTACTATAAACTTACATAAAAAAGTTCATACTTATAACTCTAAAACTGACGAAGTTGGTTTGTATGAAAATGACTTCGGACCCCTATTTTTGCTAGTTAGGGGATGAATTTCCAAAAATCCGTTCTTAGCTGACGTCTCCTTAGCATAATCTATCTCCCTGCCAAATTTCATCATAATCGGTTCGGTAGTTTCTGAGATTTTTTGTTTAATCAGTGGTGTGTCTCTTTTCAATTTTATATATATAGATATTGTATAGGTACTTTTAGATATTGAAATTGAATGAATCGTTACTTAGTGACGGAATTTAAACATTAAGTATTAGTAAAGTATTTTTTTAGGTTTTGCTTTAGTATTATTGTAATCTCAGCGTTTATTAGTAAGTACCTAATTTGGATGTTTAGTCTCACTTCGGTATTATTAGAATACAAATATTTTTAAATTTGATGGCACAAACGAAAAGAAAAGGAAGAATGAAAAAGGTTATTATTATTACTACCTATGTTGTTATTAAATTAATAACACGAAACTTATTGTGGTTGTAATACTCATTAGTTTTATAAAAAAAAAAATACACTTAATAATTATTTTGAATTCATTGTGCATGTATATGTATATCCTAGTGTGACAGAAAAAAAATAAACAACTTCGTATTTTAAATACATTATTTATAAATCAAAAATATCGTGAATATGGAAATAATTAAGTTTTAATAGTACAGTAAATAATAAAGTGATTTATATTTAATGTTATTTAATAATATGCTAATTATACAAATATTATAAACTTTACCTAAGATTATTCCTGTGCTTTGTTAGATTATGAACAACTTGTTTATTACCAATCTGTAAGATTTATTGTGATTAATTTGTGATAATAAACAACCTGTTAATTATATTATTTAATTTTGACATAACTAACAGGTTGTATTTTATACAGAAGGTGGTAGGTAGGTATTCAAGTTTTTTTTTTACCAAGTTCATGTAATACAAAAAGAGTATTGTTTTGAGATATACCTACATATATATTTTGGCTCACTGCGTATTTTGAATGTGCATGTGTATTTCTTATTTTTAAACGCAATGAAAAATATTAAAATTCTCCACAGATATTTTTAAAATAAATATGTATGTTGTGTCAATTAAGTACTACTTTGTCTAGTCGTTTTGAGATTATAATAAATGTTGTACTTAATATATATTTTTTATTGTTACTATATTGATGTACGATTGAATAGATTGTTGTTACGAAACTAAGTATTAATAATATGTGTAATTTATTTTACAAAAACGTCACAAGTTTGTTAGAGAAACTTCGGAAAAATAATTCCTTTGAGAGTTTAGGGATGAATGAAATTTGTTTACATATTATGTCACTATTGTGAAAATAAAAAGCATTCAAGTGAATTTGTTTTTATTTTGTGATAAACTTTCCTTTAGGGTACCTACTTTTTTACGTGAAAATAATAGCTATAATAATAGTAAGTGAGTTTTAAGGCGTTCAACCCTATCCTGAAAAATATATTATAATAGGTATGATGACCCAAACGGCAGAGAGACGTATTTATCTGTCCCATATTGACATAATTAAAAAAAAACATCAATATATTTTTTAACAAAACCATGATGATAAATATTAAATATCTTACCTATCACTATGTCACTTTATAGCCCAGTGATCCAAATAATTACCTGAAATATGAAGTCTGAATAGTATTGTGTTTGAAGTGGAGGCAGGTAAGTAATAAAGTTTTATAGTATTGTAAGGTTTTTAGCTTACACCGACGAGTTATTGTATTAAAAAACGTGTGTTTCCGTACCTACTAATAAATATTGAAACTAGGAAGCGTTCATTTCGTGCTGTTGAAGCAACTATCGCTTCTTGCGTAGCTGTTCCCTTCCTACTTTCTACCAATACAGAACAGGAAATAGTGACGTAACGTCATGTACAGTAAGGTACAAAAGTGTCGAGCACTGTAAAATAAATATATCGTAGAGATAGAACCGGCATTAAAGGGAGGGGCCAGGTTGGGCAACGGCCTAGGGCGCCAAATTTGAAGGGGCGCCACTTTTGGGGTAAGGAGCAAAAAAAAGGAAATAAACGTTCCCATTGGTTCAGTTAAAAAGTTTTCGGGCAAAAAAGCTCGATTTTGATGTAGGCGCCACAATATTCTTGCCTCTAACGCCATAGATTAAAGTATATACTAACGTATCTAACGCCAGTCAGTGGCTCTAACTCCGGCACTGCGTAAAGACATGGAAAGATGCAGTGACCTGAGTGACGTAACTTTAAGTTTGTGAAAGAATTCAAATGTCATTAAAGTGCGAATCAGTTGATTTTATTGTCAATGATGCCCTTTATGATAGGTAGGTAGGTACCTACACACATCACTGGTGATGACCTCAGATCATCATAATCACCTGTTACTATGCCAGCTGTTATTTCATACATAATTATCGGTAATGGGTTTGTTATTGTATTCTATAAAGTTAGGTATAATATGAAGAAATAAATATACAAACTACCATACGAAACATTTTTTATTCTTATTAAATATTTTTTATAAAACTATGCTATACATTTATTTTAATATTGAATACAAAGTTTTTAAAACAACTAAGATAAGAAGAAGAAAAGGGAAACAAATTAAGTAAGTACAATCCATATATAACGGATGGACTTAAGCACAGTATCGGACAACGAAATCCAGACCCTTTGCTATGGTTTAAAAACTTAATACAGAATAATGAAATTTTATTTATAAAACTAACAGTAAACTGGATACAGAGGGCCAAGACCGGTCGGACTTGCACCAAATAGGGAGAGAGTCACAGAGTCCAACAGTCCAAGAGGATATAATAATAAAAACTCAGACATTAACAAAACTAGAAATTTTATGTTCATTCATGGCTTTATACAGGGCAAGATTTTTATCGACTAATACATATCAAAGCACCATTTACCTATTTGGTTTAACAACGACGCCCTTCTTCCTCCTTCCTAAACTTTTAGCCTTCTTTCCAATTCTTCGTAACTTACGTAAGTAAGAACATTTTAGAATGCACACTAATACTTACCCTTTACAACATTTCAATAAAGCAAGCACTGTTACTCAAAACTTAATTCAGTCCCCTTTAGATGCTCTTCAGCCCACTGATCGAATCTTCGGGAAAGGTCATCCGACATGTAATTCTTCCAGTCCCCGATTTCGCCTTTCCTAATAAAACGTAGCTGCGTTTGTTCCAAATAGCTCTTTCCAAACGACTTTTCCAATATGGCTTCCAGATTCACAGCTCGGTTGGTCTTCATGTTAGAAAAGGATAGATGATCGCAGAGCTTGTCTATTTGTTCCTCACTCATATTCTTCCCAAGAAACTTGGCTGTTTTTCTCACCACAGTGGGCAGATCTCGCTTCATTTCCTCGAACTTGATGAAGAGCAGATTTGGGTCATGACGTCTGTTCCAAAAACCTATAACAATTTGTGAAGTGAAATGTTTTTCCAATAAAATTTGACGCACTAGCGCCATGATAAATAATAGACACTGAAACTCTATGACTAACGAGCTTGTACCGTTCCATACAAGCTTTTATCATATAATAGACATCTCGAACAAAATGTGTGTCCCGCCCGGGAGGTTCGATTTTCAAAATTGAGCTCCCGTTCTCCTTTCAAAATCGAACGAATCCATTGAAAATTGAAGCCACGTGGCACCAATGCATTGGGACATACATGGTGTTCACGGTGTCGGTTCTATACGCTAATAATATTACTTCAATGCTTTTATCACCCATTTTACACCTATAAGCTCAGAATACAGAACAAACAAGTAATGAACTTTCAAAAATCCTTTTTTAGTGTTCCTTCACATTATCAATGTTTTCAAACTTCTAGGGAGGACTGTCTGTCAGCAAAAGTTGTGTTTTATGTGGTTTTATTAAACAGCAACAAATAGCAACTCCTGAGGAGTTAGACTGACCGCAGACAGGTTCGTTGTCACAGATGAGTTTCATTGCAAGTCGTAATTATTTAAAAAACTTTGCAAGCAGAGATCACGTTTGTATAAACCCCACTTAGAACTTGGTCAAAATCTTGAATATTCCAGCGAAAAATTTATTTAGTTGCGACACATCGCGAATCCTATTTCAGGAAAGCGAGGTAAGATATAAAAATAGGAAATACGCGAGAAATTGAAGAAATCATTTTACGTATCATTATTATTATTTATGAGTAGTTATTAGCAATGTTTTAATAATGGTAACAGCGCGTGATACTGCAACTGGAATGCGATCGGTCATGGCTCGGTTGAGAGATAACTGTACTCAATGCATGCACAGGTATTTAGCGAAACGTATCTATAAATTACAATAAATATACAAGTTTTTATAGGAGAGGATAGGAGAGACGACCAGTGTTCTTGTTTATAACAATTTTGAACCTAACCTAATAACATAGATTACCTTCTACCAGCCTTCTATATTTTTCCCTTGAAAAGTTATTATCATTTCAATTGCAAAGGAGTGCTATTTTTTCATTGCCTGAAGGTTGACCAAAAGGCAGTCGCCGATGAGCAAGCGAAACATCAGAGGAGTCGCCAATGCTTTGCAAGGAGAGTTCTTTAAACACCTTTCTTGATACCCATGTGAATCCCCCATAGCGCTCCAAGAAAATCTCGGAAGGATGCTTAGGTATTCTAGAACTTGCAAATTCGCGGTATAAACTATCGGGAAAAAGACAGAAAAACTGTAGATCACCACGAATCCAGTCGATATCGATGGAATTTCATTATATGCCGATGAAACGATATGATGGAAAGCTGATGTCTATGACCTATCTCCTATTTACCAGCTATACCTATTGATACCTAAAAAACGTTCAGCGATTTAGGGGTGCTATACTTGTTACATACCAAGTATATGATTCCAAACTGGACCAAACGGCGCTCGATCTCTCATGAAGATGTCGCAGAACTCTTCAAAGGTCCCCTTGAGTCCGTGCACCAGGGTGCAGTAGTGGTAGTATGATACCACCATATCTTTAGGATTGCGCGATGTGTATATCACCTGATGAAAAATATTTTTAATAAGTCTCCAAAGACACCATTATATTACTATGCTATAACCGCGGAATATGGAAATGACTGTGAGCATTCTATTAAAAAAATTGTGTGTGTGTGTGTGTGTGTGTGTTTGTGTGTGTGTGTGTGTGTGTGTGTGTGTGCGTGTGTGTATGTGTGTGTGTACATGTAAAGGTCGCATGATACCCTTATGTTTCAATAGTGAGTTCTCACTTTAGGCCTAGCAGCGCCGTTGTCCTTTTCAATCTGAAGAGGAAGCAGGTCCCAGGGTAAGTGGCTCCGAATGTACCGTGGGTGCGGCAGGCGATGCTTTACCAGGTCCACAGAGGTACCCTTTACCGACTCATCGTGCCATTCAGCGTGGCCGTCCACCATGATGCAGGATAGCTCTACAAGTGGGCAGCGGATCTACGAATTACAAAGGTTACGGGTGTCAGGTCGGAAACTATAGGAAACATTGCGCAAAGTTCGTCGCAGATGGCGCCACCAGCACATACCTACAGTAAACAAACCGGCATCATGGTGCATTTATGTTTGTACTGTACTGTTATTAAAATGTAAAAACTGTCTGGAAAGACATAAATATCAAATTAATTTTATCCTTATATTATATATTAGACTGTATTGCATTTATACTTTGTGATATGATGGCATCCTACCTACCGCCATTTACAAGTGGATGACTTAAAGATAGGTACTGCTGCGAGAACGTGGTGCGAGTTTAAAGGGAAAAAGAAAGATTTGATGGAAATGTACGATAATAAGGATAATTAACTGACATGTGGTAATTGAAACTCATTCAACTTAATCTCAATGAAACTAATTTCACAAAATTGACTTCATTCAGGCTCAAATTACACGATTAAGTTCCAAAGAAAATCATATTATTTGGTTGTCTTAAAAGATAAAAGTGAAGATTATTCTATAATTCTTAATACAATATTTTCTTCTTTTTACGATAATAATTATGTGCTGGTGCTGCACTCTGGCGCCGAAACTTAGCAGTAATGTCTCCTATTGATGACTTAAAAAAAAACAAAAGCTGCTTTATTGTTACAGTGCTATCTCTGGATGCAACATCAAAACTTTACATTACATCATTGAAACAAACTTCAGATTTTTTTTCAAGTGAAAGTGAAACACGAAAAACGAATGAATGCGGAAATTCACAGAGAACACGCAAGTCCGAATTGTTTGTTACCTAATCATTAATATTTTTTTAATCCTGGAATTTAACAAAAAAATAATTATAATACATAAATAAACATACCTGTTGTAAAGATTTCGCGCCTTCGTAGTCCAAATCGTGACCAATGAGCCAGACCATTTCCTGAGCCCAAGTCGATCCTAAAAAGTTAAGTAATTTAAATTATACACAAAACTCATCAATGCCTAATGATAAAATTATAATATAATACACAGTTCATGAACTTTAATCCGGCATGTTTATCATATTTTTTTAAACCGGTAATAAAATAAACGGTCGTATACCTACAATGGATTCCTAAAGTCGCATGGATGGATGGATACACTCAACCAAACTTGAACATCACAAACCACATAAATCTGGATAGATTAATGCCGGATGGTTAATATATTTTTGGAAGTCAAATAATGTAGGTCTAGATATTGCAGACTTATTTTAAGTTTAAGAGAATATAATATTGCCTACAGATAACATTATGGAATCATGGTATCAATACGTAATAATTTAATAATCAATGCATAATAAATATTAATAATAAGACAGTAGGTACTGTAGCAGTTTAAAATATTGAATAATAAAAAAATAGAAAACAAACATACCCGTCCTAGGATACGAGCACATCCAGACATCACTATCCAGAACCTCCATATCCAAGATATCCTGTCCAATCGTCATGTAATCAGCTGGCAGGATAACTCTCCCCGGATTTATCTCCACCATGCAATCCTTCTTCCCAAACATCCTATCTAGAAGTTCTCCCGTTTCAGGGTCCAACTTCGAGATGGACAGGTCTGGCCTTGTTCTCATTTTGATTTATTTGATTACTTAGATATTGTATATGATATTCACATTGATTAGTTTATAGTTTATCCTGACTTACGCGTGCTATTCACTGGTCGATGGAACAGGTAATGATCGCGTGCGCTCGCTATGCGCATTTCCTAGCAATTCTAGCTCTCACTAGTTGGGGTGTTCACTTTATGTATTATAGTAGCTTGGGTTCGCGAAACAGGTCTGGCTACCTGTAGGCCGTAGGTGTACCTAGCCAGCAGACGGCCTCAAAATGGATCGGAGCTGGTTTAAAGATGCGTAAAAAAGGTTTTTACCTTTTGGCATAACTTTAACTTATTTTTAACTTGAAGCGTAAATAGGTAAAGTAGGTTTTTATGGGTTAAAAACCTCTTGACTTTTAAAAAGTATTTAATAAACTGAACTCCAGACGACTCGTGTTGTAGAATAAAAGCACTGGGATATTTTCACTCATTTATTCTTTTGTGCTTAAATCGCCATTTCGCAAGGTGTCTAATTTAAGAGGAGAAGAAATGGCGAATGAAACTCCTCAATACATCTTTTGAAATAAAGTATTTTACAATTTATTGTTAATTAAACAATTCTGGACTTAAACTACAATTTAGAATGATTACAAAATATCCGTATTACTCGTTTCCCAGTCTAAGACAGCGAATTTTTGGATTTACTCGAGCGCGTCAGATTACGTTCACATCCCATCATAGGACAACTGGGACTATTTTATTACAAGGAGTCTAATGCTGAAAAGTGAGATTTCAAGAAATCGACAATTTGAGCGTGACGAAACCTAACCTACTTCTGAAACCCACCTCTATTTTCGAAAATTAAGCCCGAAAGACAGTAAAAACAAGTGCAGAATAATTTAATTGTCTTACTATACTCAGGATTCTAATTAAAAATCACCCACTACGTTTATTCTTTAAGCCTCCATATTTACTTCTTTGTATCCTCATGTACACTCAGCTGAAGTAGCAACTAAATCCACTTTCCCTTTATATCTATTGTAACCCGAGTAACCGGAGTCCAGTATAAGCTTAATGTAATCCACGATTTAGACATTAAATTAAAACTGTTATCCCCCTGTATAAGCTCACTCGCATTCACAAGTAATTTCTTGCTGTTGCGGCTTACTGCTTGACGAAGCACTTTAGAACCTACATTTATACCTATTAATGAGCAAAAATATCAATACGTGCACCATAAAAACTTGTAGAGACGATTCATATGTGAGTTGCAGAAATATTTTCTCCATAGGACTGTCACTAAAATTACTGGCGCCCGGCCCGGACAAAGATAACTTTGGCATTATTGTTGAATCTTTCTTCTGTTTTCTTTCCTGGTTGTTGATACATTTTGTGTCACTAATGTGCATGAGCGACGGTAACCGCAAACCATACCTAGGTGATTCGTTCGCTTGTTTATCGGCTACATAAACAACATTAAAAAAATTAAAATTCTCTTAAAAAACTCTTAAAATTCATCCGGTATCTGAGATTGGCCCTGATACTTTCCAGACAGCTAATTAACGTCTCCTAATCTAGAACATTTTCAGGGGATCCCGAACAGATGGCAGCCCTATCAAAAGATGAACAGTACTGACATCAAGACCAAGGTTGATCGCAATTAAATATTTTTATAAGAAGGAATTTACATGCCTGCTACTACCATATAAATACAGATAAAACATTATTCCTTAAATGTAGTGAGTACTTTAGTTGTTTTTTAACCGACTTCAAAAAAAAGAGGAGGTTCTCAATTCGACTGTATTTTTTTATGTTTGTTACCTCAGAACTTTCGACTGGATGAACCGATTTTGATGATTCTTTTTTTAATAGAAAGCTGGTGCTTGTCATGTGGTCCCACTTTTTGAGTGAGATCTGACAATAGTATTCATGAGAAAACCATAAAAGTCTTAAATATGTGCGCGACAAATGGACGAATAACTCAATATCACGCAAACCGATTTCGATGATTCTTTTTTTATTGTTATTGGAAAGGATGTACATATTTCATTTGAACTAGTTTTTTTGTTAAAATCTTAGATTATCTTAGTGTCGGTAACTATTTACTTTTACTCATGCTCATTTGTAGATAACATTGTAGTGATTAATAAGGAACCAGGAAATTACCTTTGAGGGGTTAAGTTAAACGATTTAGATATCTCACCTTGTTGCTGATACTGTTGTCCAATGCCCATAGGCAGATGGGCCATAAGGACCCCTTATTTAAGTATAGTGATGAATGAAATGTTGATATTAAGAGATTAAATCTAAAAAACGCAATGAAGTCAAATGATAATGATTTTCACCGACCACATTCAAATATTCATTTGTATTCATACCCTAGTTTAACCCTTCAAAAAAAGATTTTCCTAAAAATCGTGTAACAATAAATTTTTGTTTTTAACCATAAGATCTTGTTGTCATTAACTTTCACATTTCTAACTTAGATAAAATTAATTAAATAATTAAATTAAATAACGCTTCACACTCATAGCCCCACACTAGGATTCCCTGTGTCGTGGGTGCCATGGACAACACAAGACAAGGACACTCACACCCAGACCGAGAACAAAAATTCTAACTCATCATTCAAATCTCCGCCTCGCTGGGAATCGAACCCAGGACCCTTGGCGTGGCGATCTGGCATGGTAACCATTGAGCCACACAAGTCGTCAGGTCGTAAAAATTACATCCCTAAGTATCCCGGTAGGGAGAGAAATTTCAGAAAAGCGTGTTACATATATTTTGTTTCTAACTATGAACTTACAAATTATAATTTTAAACATGTCTGAGTTTGAAAGTACCTAATTCAATTTCTTATAAACTTCCAACTCTTAGTTTTGCGCCTAGGGGGATGAATTTCCAGAAAACCGTGTAGTATTGTTTTAAATTTAACTTTTTTATAACCATCAGCTTAGGTAATTATAAATTATCACTGATTTCCAATCCTATCCCTATTTTTACCCTTTAGGGAATGAATTTCCAAAAATCTGCACTTAGTTGACGTTTTTATTTTTGCGCATCACGCGCATTGATTGTTGATTGTTGAACGTGATTTTTTACTAGGTATTCCTTGGAATAAAAATTTGATTTTGAAAATGGTTTATCTACGTTTTAAGTACAAACGGTTTCCTCAATACCCTCAATAGTCTGAAGTCTAGATTGGATGTGGTTTTGCGGCGTAAGTTATAGGGTATTTAAATTTACCAAAAGGAAACGTAAAGTGCAGTTGAGAAATCAACTTATTATCAGTGTGTTGTTCATGGTTCCCACAACACAGAACATCCTAGTGCGAGGTTCTGAGTGTGTGTGTAGCGTTTATTATTTAGAGATATTGTGCAAGTGGATTACTTTAGGTAATACGTGAGGCCACAAAGTCACCGCCTTGTATTTGACTGAGAAAGAAAAATACCGTTCTGAATTACGTAATTCCTGTATTTACAAGCTACCACGCCCATCCACGTCAAAAACCATGACATTTTTGTTTTTCTGTCCGGAAGTTACTAGCAGAAAACAGCATGGTCTTCGACGTGGATGGGCGTGGTAGCTTATAAATACAGGAATTACGTAATCCAGCACGGTATTTTTCTTCCTCAGTCAAATATAAGGCGGTGACTTATCTACCTTGAGGCAAGGAAAATTCTGCACCACCTCACTACCTCGCACGTTCAAATGTATTTTCAGCCTAACGCGTGATTTAAGACTAAGTTAAGGATACTTAATTAACATAGTGGAAACTATGAGCCCAATATTTAGGGTTAAGGTATAGTGCAGAATGTGTCTAATAAAATTCCGGGAACTGTTTGATTACAGCCAAGAATCCCTAGTACCTAACTTGTGGGCAATAGTTACTATGACTCAGTGAAAATCGATATCGCGCATGCCCGTTCCAAGCGAGTTAACTGAGCCCCTGCCTGACAGTTCTTACCTCCTGCGATTACTATTAACCCTGTTGATATTGTGTTATTAGAGTTGACAGTGTCATTAGTACTTTATAGGTTTTGTAAACAAAACAAAAGCAACCTATCTATTATACACCTACCTACACCATGTCGAAAGTTGTGAACGTAAATTCCAGCTTAGCCTACGAAATACTCCTGTATTTAAACTCATTTTATTTAGGCATGTTTATAGTTTGCGAAACGGCTATGGGGATTCTTAAAGTGATTAATGTAACGTACCCCGAAGACACCTTAGCAACGGAAGCTGGAATATTCTGCGCTCTGTGCCTTATTGAGACACTGCGTATTTTTCTCGGCAGAAGAGGGAACTTGGCAAGTAAAAGTAAGTAATAGGTACTTTTGTGTTTACAACGTAATAGATATACGTGTTCATTCTCTTTGCGCGTACGTACCTTACATAGATGAGTGGCTTCAACTACTGAGCAGGCCTAGCGAATACTCCACCACGCTGCTCCAGTACGAATTGGTTGAGAGGTTGGTGGCCAACCCAAGTATTGGGAGTTTTCGTGCCGCCCAAAGGTCTCCAACCACGGACGTTGGAATTTCTACGTCCGTGTCTCCAACATAGCTTAACGAATCTTACGATAACCGGGACCGAAGGCTTTACATTACCTCCGAAGCAGGGAAGCGCTCAAGATTTTTTTGCCACTAGTGATAATTGCTTACCGCGGTCCAAACTTAGGATCGACACAACCCGCCGGGTTATGAGCGCTTCACATGTTTACACATCTACATGGGGAGGGACAGGTTTAAAAACACTGCTTTGTTTAACATTGCTTACACGATGGCACCTTAAAAACACTGGTTTGTTTGAATTATTTTCAGAGATCGCAGTGCTGTTCTCAGTCCTGCTGACGATACCATCAGCTGTGGCAGTGTGCTACTTCCTCATCTGCCAGACGTACATCCTACGGCTGGAATACATCTGGTGCCTGGTCATGCTAATGTTCCATGCGCTGGAACTAGCGTTTGCTATTTTATACATTTTCACTATTTGCCAATCTCAGAAGTATGACTAAGTCATTGAAGTACCTACCTATACCTAATGTTAATACTAAAGTACCAGAACAGACATCCCGAAAAACATTTGTGTGGCGTCGAGAGGTTCTACTTTCAAAATCGACCCCCTGTTCTCCTTTCGAAATCGACTGAATCTACTGAAAACTGTAGCCAATTGACTACAGGTCATTGCGCAAACATTGGGTTCGCAGTTTCGGTTCTATACCTTAGTAATAAATAATAATAGTTCAATGATAAGTTCAACCGGTGAGACTTTAATGCTAAAGTTTGGTGCATCAAGGTAATTCGTAGAGAAAGATCGTTGACGTAGGCGCACACAAAATACGTTATATATAAATATCGACACTGCCGGACAGGAATTTCTAATTCCAGTTTGGGCGTAATTTAGTTGTCCAACGGCGCCCCTGTAGCCACCAGTACCTGCCGCCCCCTTTGTAGAAGCGCCTCCTGAACGCACTGTTTAGTGGTCGGGTTTTATTCGGACCTTTACGAATCTTCGCCCGAGCCCACAGGGATGGCAACCTAATTATAACTAATTATATCCTGACGCTCACTCTAAACTAATGGTACAATAGTGAAAATAGACTGATGTAATACTTACTAATCTCTACTAAACTCTACACTCGATTTTAATGATGTGCAGAGAATAAAAAATTAGGAGGGTTGCTCTCTCAGAATGAGCAAATAGACCATTTCTTTGTTAATGCATCCATATAATAGATGAAATGGATAGAACTGAGGAGGTTAATTAAAACTCATCACTAGGCATATTCCTCCTAGAATGGCCCCAATTCAGTAGTTTCATTCAATATAATTTAAAACTTTTCCTGAACGATATCGTAAGTTGCCAAATAAAAGAAATAAATAAAATGCCAAACATTAAATGGACTGGATAGTTTGATAGTTTTATTATAAAAAGTATATAAAAAAAAAACTAAAGATTTTTGTTGTATGAATGTTATTTTAGGAAACTTTTTATAAACATAAATAAACATGTTGCTAATTTAATATTCCACTATGATTTCCGTCCTCATTTAAAAAACACTAATCCCATAAAGGGTACTTGTAAAATTTTAATAGGACTAATTAATAATATGAAAAGATGGGAGTTTAGAAAATGGTACAAGCTTGTTTTAATTTCTCGCATTGCAAGCTGTTTGTTAACATAAATATTATAATACTTCACTACTTTTATTGGAACTTAATAACAAAGGCTTAAGCAATAATGATAAGTATTTATTACAATTTATGAAAACTATAGTTTTACCTCTAGTAATAATACTTCAATGTTTTACCTGGATATTTTGGGAAGAAACAATTTTATTACCAAGGTTTATGGTTTGGCTTATTTCCTAGCTAAGTTAGTAGTTATTTACTTTATTGTGATTAACATTTATCAGGATTATAAAATGATTATTGTAACATAATGCACCAATTCACATAACTAATATTGTACTTGCCAAACAAAAAACGATTGCAGGGTTTCAACAAAAATATTTTGTATCAACACAATGTATAAAATAAAAGATTTCATTACTTTAACTGTTTTATTCTAAACTATAAACCTCTACTTAAAACTATTCTTTAGTGGGTGGTACTATGTGATCGGGCAGTGCCTGGCATTCTATCTTAGTAACCTTTAATGCACAGCCTTCTGGAAGATTCCGTTCAATATATTCCAAGTATGTGTCACAAGTAGAACCGGTGAGTCGGGCCAAGTGTATGAATCTGAAATATGTCCGGATTTCATACTGAACTCTGTGCTTCTTGTAAATATGCACACATCTCAACAATGTGTGTCTTTCTTTTTCTGCTTTCCTTAGAGCCCAACTGTGAAATATAAAAATATATATTTAATGTATTTGTTGAATTATAATATGAACAGCAGCAGGCTGAAATTTTAACTGAGTTGGGAATAGGAGCTAAATAAATAAATTGTCTTGTGATATAAAACATTGTTTATGGGGTTCAATTTACAGAATAGAAGTGTAAAAGACAATAAAGAAAATATTATGTCATATACATCAGATAGCTGTGTGTTCCTTATTTGATGCTTCAAAAGAGTATGTTGCATTAAAAAATAAATCACAGTTCAATTTAACAAAAATGGGTTCAAGTATAATTGTTACAAATTATAGCACATGTTAAGCCTTGGCTTTTCGTCTTATGATGGGCGGCACAGGGACATACAACAGATGATCACTAACCCCTCAGTCGCTCCCTATTAGAGCTGCATGTTAAATCTGGTAACTTCAAGGAAATACTTGTACATTTTAGTCGCCACTATTGATTGATTTTGAAGCAAGTTTAATCCTAGATACAATATGAAATAATTTAAGTTCACCACAAACCTTTTAGAAACTTCGATCCCTAAGTGGGAAGCTGCAGCTATACAGAACCACGAATAACTCAAAAGCACAGCGGGGTCAATGCCCCTCATCTCCAGCTCAACTCTTTTGAATAGCTTGTCCAATTCCATGCTCGGAACAACATCTTCTACTGGCTTCGATATCGGAGTCACGGTAGTGGTTAGAGGTCTTATAGTCGCCAAATTGGGCGCAAATGTAGTACGAACGACTGGTGTCGTACGCAAAATACTCTACAAATACAACAAAAAACAACTAAGAACACGAATTTCAAAGGTAGCTCAGGTTATGTTGCTATATTGCATGCAAGTAACTTACACGGACTATGTTCATGTTTGCGTTGAATTTAATGTACAGTTTACAAGAAGCCTTTTTAATATCAATAGTATACTATACACAATAATTTACATTTTAAAATGTTATAAACATTGGCATAAAATAACCTCTTCTTTAGTTTAGAGAAATGATTTGACAGTTGACACTTGATTGACACAAATCACACACAGAGTACTTAAACACTATCTTATTAAAAATATTATATTAAAGTCAAATCCATGCAAATATTACTCTAACTGGATATATAACTTCGTAGAGGTATTTGAAGACGGATGACATCACAATTCTTCGACCAATCATAGGCCGGATTGAAGATACATAAGTATGCCAAATTTCGATTTAATCCGACGTTTTGAAGGCGGTCAAAATCATGTTCAAATTTTCCGTTACATAGGCACATAGTAACATACGTATGAAGCTATTAAAAGCATGTTAAAAAAGGTCATTCTCTTGTGATATCATCCATCTTCAGGGTCTCTACGAAGTTATATATCCAGTTAGAGTAATATATCCATGGTCATGTGTGAATTGTACTTGTACAAAGTGTTTACCTACTCTGTGGAGTTGTGTCAATTCAAAATTTCAAATGTCATGTCATGTTATCGAATCGACTGACTGACTGGCAGTGTTGCCAATTTAGCCCTTTCGGGGCTAGATCTAGCCCTTTTTTCGGGTTTTCAGCCCCTCAAATATTTTTTAGCACCTAGCCCAATTTCTAGCCCCAAACTCATTTTCCGCTATGTTGAAAAAAAAGGGATAAATTCAGGTTTTCCACGAAGTTTTTTGATGCAAGTGATCGAAAAAACGATAAAATGTAGTGAAACATGTCGAAAAAATCATTCTCCATCATACTTGTAGAGCGTCTGACGACCTTTTTTTTTTTTTTCGCCGTCACCTCTGATAATTAAGCAATAGCCCCTATTTTCGATGGATTGGACGAATCTAGCCCTTTTTTTAACTGTGTTTAGCCCCTAAACCTGATACCGAGTTGGCAACACTGCTGACTGGCTGACACAAGTTCTCCTAAACAATAACATTATTTTATTATTTTAGAATTGCTTTCTTTTTATGAAATACTCAGATTAAAGAATTATAGGAATAATGCATTGTGCATTGGTTGTAGTGTTGTTATTTTTATCCAACTACTCTTAGCTATAATAATAAGAGGAAAACAAATACAAGTACATAATAAATCTTGTAACTTCATTGCTCAGATTAAAGAGCTTCATTGATTCACATTTAAAATGGTTGGTCGTTTGATGTTATTGAAAATGCTACACTGTCGACGTCGTCTTAAAGAAAAAAAACGGAGGCCCTCTTCAAATGATACTTCGTGCCAGGAATCTTCTGTGGGTGTTTCAGTTAAAATAGAAACAATGGAAGATGAAACTCAAACTTGTCGGGTTTGTCTCAAGCAAGGTGTAATACCAATTTATGGTACTGGAGACTATGACTTATCAGAAGCATTACGAACGTTTGGAGGTATATACATTTATGCCGATGATGGATATCCCAAGCACTTATGTCAATCTTGCCATGATCTTCTTCAAGGTGCAATATTGTTCAGAAAAACGGCACAGCAGTCTGATAATAAGCTTCGCTATCAATGTCAGTTAGATACAGAGAGCAATCACTATGATGATGATGATAATCGTGAAATAACAGAAAATAATGATCATGTAGAAGAAATTGACACATTTGACTATAAAACTGAAAATAAAGTTTTGAAACAGGAAATCTATAAATGTAAGCCATGCAATTTAGAATTTGAATCATTTGATGATTACACTAGTCATCGAATGTCTGAGGAACATGAAAACAAGAGGCATACTTGTCCAGTGTGCAATAAGACATATACGAGTATGTATTACAAGAGACACATCGCCCTACACACGCACGATAAGTCTTACATGTGTGATGTTTGCGGGAAAGAATTTGTAGCACAGAATCATTTCACTCGTCACAGACTAACTCATTTCTACGACCTACCATTCCAATGCTCGTTATGTCCTTATCGAGGTAGATTTACGGAATCTCTAAAAATGCATATGAGATCTCACACTGGAGAAAAACCTTACCAATGCACAGCCTGTGCGTCGAAATTCGTGAATAAAAGCAATCTAAACAAACACATGTTAACTCATAAAGGAAATCATGATTTCAAGTGTGAGGATTGTGGGAGAGGGTTTTATACGAAGCGGAGCTTAGAATTGCATTTCAAAGTAGACCATTCTGGTATTAAAGACCATGTGTGCAATGTGTGTGGGAAAGCGTTTGGTTATAGAAAACAAATGATGAAACACCAGTTGAAAGTCCATAAAAGAGAGAAACTCAGAAGTGGGAGGTTGCCTCTGTATTTACAAGTACAGGCTAAGGAAGCAAAAGAACAGCAAGAAGTGTAAATCTTTTTGCTATGCATTATAGTTTTATCAAATAAGTCTCAATTTAAGTTTTATTTATGAATTGCACTGAATTATCTATAATAGTACCTAGTTGTCTTGCAGAAAATACTCTTAGGATTAGACTGCCTTAAGTTTCTTTGCATTTAAGCTAAGTACAATCATAATAAATATCTAAATGAATGAAATCAAAGATGAGTAAAGGGTCATTTGCTTCGAGTGAATAGAAAAGAGTTCTTGTATTTTGTATGAAATAAAATATAATAATGAAATAGGAAAAAGTATTTTTCTTTGAATTAATTTAATCATCAATTCATTTCCTTTAGTAAGGTGCACTGCTCAACAGTTTTTTTATAAATTAGTGAAATAGTATCGATGTGATCTCTGTTCGTAGCATTAGACTATAAGCCCCTGTGGCTTCATTAATGCTGCATTACCTTGTTATTTGATTTTTACAAAATTAAAAAAAAAAACCTATTGTCATGCTCAGGATCGCACTAGATTTTTTTTTAATGCTTTGAGCAGGCAAACGAGTAAACGGGTCACCTGATGGTAAGTGATCACAGCCGCCCATGGACATTAGCAACACCAGGCGTCACCAACGCGTTGCCGGCCAAGAAGATGACGATAGACCCGCCTCTTGAAGGACCCCATGTTATAGCTTAGGGCTCCCACACAAAACCGCGAATTCGCATCGCATCGCAAATATCTGCGAATTCGCACGAACGCACCGCAAGAATTTCCGATCTGCTTCGCATCGCACATTCCTGCGATATTACGTCATCCTTGGTGACGCCATTTTAGTCCGCTCTGAGACAGCTTTAGAGAAAGACGCGCGGCGCCTTTCAAAAGCTCTTCAAATGAAGATATGCTCATTCTAAAATAATCAAAAAATTTATCTTCTTCAGTTCTCAACGCATAGTACTTTTGAGTAAAATAGTTCCCATCAGAGTTCATAATCGTAATAAATGGATGAACCCAGAATCTTCTTTTTCTTTTATATCTATTTAACAATAACAACAGTGCAATAATCTTTTTGCGATCCATCTTACGCTTCCTAAAAACACGTCCAGTACGGCTTACTACACTTAAAGGAATGGTCGCCCTACCAAACGGTTTGCCGCACTAAATCGTATCGCAGAAATTCGCATCGCAAGTTCCTGCGATGCGAATTCGCATCGCATCGCATCGCAGTTTTGTGTGGGAGCCCTTAGAGGGAACACCGATGCTGGTAGTTTGTAGATTTCTTGTACTTGTTCAGTTGTATTTGTTAATTGTTAGCCATGGTTATAAAGATCTAAGAAAACAATACATAATTCTTAACAAAAAATAACCCACTTATTATAAGGGATAACTCAAAAACTACTCGTCAGATCTCGCTCAAATTTAAGTGGGACCACATGACAAGCACCAGGTTTCTATAAAAAAAAGAATCAATTCACCCAGTCGAAAGTTCAGAGGTAACAAACATACAAAAAAATACAGTTGAATTGAGAACCTCCTTTTTAGAAGACGTCTAAATACGTAGCAAAGATACCTTCTCAAGTGAATTTGCTAACAGTACAACAATGTGTATGCGTACCTGTGGGTAATCTATGGTACATATATACAACATTATTAACCTAG
The DNA here is from genome assembly GCA_963932265.1 of Thymelicus lineola. NCBI lineage: Eukaryota > Metazoa > Arthropoda > Insecta > Lepidoptera > Hesperiidae > Thymelicus > Thymelicus lineola. The sequence goes on along the minus strand of OZ010703.1, from coordinate 4,801,247 downwards.
CCTTTTCGAATTTAAACTGCCAATCAAAAATAAATTTGACATTAATTAAAATTTGGAATTGTCAAATTTCTCAATCTCACGTCACATTGTACTTTTACACAAAAGCAATTTTGATTGTTTTTAATTCCCAAGTAAATCATGGCAAACGAAGCAGAAGAAACTATACGCAAACTTTCCACTCATAAGGGAGTAGTTGGTGTTGTTGTGGTCAATGGAGAAGGAATACCGATTAAGACTACATTGGACAACCATGTTTCTGTGCAATATGCCGGTCTCATGAGTGCATTGATAGACAAAGCAAAGGCAGTAGTAAGAGATCTCGACCCTACCAATGATCTCACTTTTCTACGAATCAGAAGTCATAAAAGTGAGGTGATGGTCGCTCCGGATAAAGAATTTATACTGATAGTCGTGCAAAACCCTGTTGAATGACAAAGGCTTTTGGCTCTACAGCCAATCCTTACTTTTATTATTATGTTTCGTTATTGATTATTCTTAGTAATTTATCTGCTTAATCATGTTACTATTTTAATTCTCTTTAGTCATTATTAGTCGTAAATAAAATTCTTGGATATCACAAATTTGTTTATTTAGAACTTAATTGATTAAAAAGTTACATTTAACTTGTATATAAGGCATACAATTGTATGATTAAAATTAAACAGTTAATTTTTATTTAACAAAAAATTACTGTTACGCTCACATTCAAATAGGAATTATAACTAAACGAATACTGGAATGAATCACCATTGGCCACGGTTGCCAAACCCTCTATTTCCAAAGCCCCTTCCGCGTCCACGACCAAATCCTCTGCCGCCAAATCCATTGCCAAAACCTGGGTTGTCGCCGAAACCTGGGTTGCCACCGTAACCTCCGCCGAAACCTCGGTTGGCACCGAAGCCCCGGTTGCCGCCAAATCCCCCACCGACGAATCCCGCACGGGGTCCGTTGGTCCCCCAGCCTCGCTGATGCATGGCCCCTCGCTTGGGCCCGTCGGACCGGAACACCGGCGTCGTTGTGTCGCGACGAATGTTGAAATCGCCTGCGTCCATTACGCAGAGAGCTCTTATGCAGCTTACAACCTGCAAGAATGTTCGAAATATTGATTGCTAAAGGATCAAAGAATTTGTAGGTTGAACGAGGATAGTGCTCACATCATCACACACACTATTTAATCGCAAAACGTTTCATTCGCAAATGGTTCCACCTGGACCTTTTGTGAATGTGACGTTTTGCGACTAATCCACACACATCATAATTACGTGGGGAGGGTAAGCCTTGACAACCCAAGTGTTCTTAGATACGTAAAATTAAAAATAAAACGAATGTTTGCTGTGATCTCACAGCAATGGCATCTGCCATTGTTCGAAGTATCAAAAATAAAAACAATCGAATAATGCAATATGGGTATCAAATTAAAGAGCTCACCATAAGGATTTCACAAAGGTATATCATGATAGGTTATTTGACAGCAGGCGGGTTTTTTTTTTATATTTTCAATAGGTAATTTCACAGCATTACATAATTTCTATTTAGTCTCTTTAATAGTCTGACGTGTAATACTGGCGAGTACTACCTTCTGCTCAGTAGGGGTGAAGTTCAGCGCTGCGTCGGGCTCCGTCGCCGCCCTCTCCACCAGTTGCTCGACGGCGGGGCGGAGCGCCGTCACCAGCGCCGCGGAGCGCGCGGACATCTCGAAGTTCAGCCAGTTGTCTAGACGGACCATGTTGTCCACCTGCAAGTGATGTGCAAAGACTTTACACATACGAAGCATTGGCCCAGGTTACATCTCAATCAAACGATTTATTTATTTATTTAACTCTTTATTGTACACCAAATAAAACACAATAACAAGTAAACAAGTAAAGCAGATATATGAGGTACAAAAGGCGGTCTTATCGCTACACAGCAATCTCTTCCAGACAACCTTAAGATGTGGAGATTGTCGTCGATTGTGATTTTTCAATCCTTCAAATTATAATAGAGTAGGAAATCGCCCTCGCTTCGCTTCGGGAAAAATAGTAAAAAAAATAGCCTATGTGGGGATAGTGTAGCTTCCCAACAGTGAAAGAATTTTTCAAATCGGTTCGGTAGATTTGGAGCCTATTCAATGCAAACAAACAATCAAATCTTTCTTCTTTATGTTAGTACAGATGATCGATGAACCCAGGCTACAGTGCGTTTCACATAAATGTGTTTTTTCGTGTTTTTTAAGTCTGCATGTTCTTTCTCTCTCCGTTGCAAGGGTATAGATCCTCCACAAATAATAGGTAAGGCTCTCAGGGCAGGGTAGGTATATTTTAGACATTAATCTATAAACCCACGCAGTTAATCTTAAATAGGTTAACGAAATCACTTGTATGGCATGTAAATTAACAGCAATTAATTTATTTTCGTTAAATTCGATCAAAATCAAAAAACACAGACACCACCGACATTGTTGAAAGCTCAGCAGACAGATGCATTTTTGTAAACCAACCGTCAAGATTTAAAAATGTAATAGAAATATGCATCTACCAGCCAAGTTAAAACGAGGTATTACAAGCTAGTATACCATGATATTGTGTATCACCAGATATAACCCGTACTGAAGAAACATTATCAAAATTTTTGGCGAGTAAAGCCGAGGTCGCAAGCTTAGTCATGCCGTCTACAAGCTTTTTAACCGACTTCAAAAAAAGGAGGAGGTTCTCAATTCGACTGTATTTTTTTATTTTTTTTTATGTTTGTTACCTCAGAACTTTGGACTGGGTGTACCGATTTGGATGATTCTTTTTTTAATCGAAAGCTGGTGCTTGTCGTGTGGTCCCACATACATTTTAGCGAGATCTGACAATGGCATCCATGTCAAAAGCATATAAGTCTTAAATTTGCATTAAGTATCAATATCGCGCCAACCGATTTCGATGATTCTTTTTTTATTGGATGTACTTCATTTGAAGTCGGTTATTTTTTTGTTAAAATATTAGATTATGATTTCTTATGTCTACAACCTCGTTACACCTCTCTCTCTCTCTCTCTCTCTCCACTCACCCACTCCACCTTCCTACACGCGAACAGCAGCAGATGCAGTGGCGCAACCATACTGGTCTGCTTGCAGGAGATGGCGCGCGTGCGCACCTTCTCCCCGAACACGAAGAGGGGCGACGCGAACTTCTGCTCCTGGTTGCTGCAGTTCACTGAGGTCTTGTGGATGAGGGCGGGCTTGCCTTCTGTCGTTAGGACCTGGGGGTTGTAAGGTATGTTTAGTGGCTGGAGTGAGGTGAGGTGAGGAGAGGAGAGGATAATTTAGGTGAGGGCGAGGAGAGATGAATGTAAGTGAAGGTGTGAGGTGAGGAGAGGATAATTTAGGTGAGGGCGAGGAGAGATGAATGTGAGGGCGTGAAATGAGGTGAGGAGAGGAGACTAAAAGTCGATTCACACGTAACGTGTTTTTACTCCGGAGGGGACGGGACATGAAATTTTAAAAACATCATTTCATAGAAAATTTAAACGATAGCGCATGCCACGGAGGCGACGGACGGGACGGGAACGGGGCACGCACGTATATTTATGTCCCGTCCACGTCCCGTCCCAGTTACGTATACAGCAACCTAAAGATGGGGCGGAACGGGAATGATATGTTACAAAATGTTATTGGCCAGCAAGTATTTGTATGAAAAATGTATAGTATCAGATACAAAATGATCGAACGTAAAAATCATGTAAAATCATGTACAATCATATAAAATGTTTTCCTTAACTTTTCAATAATCGAATTTCCTATACGAGAATACTTAACCCATTAATTTCTACATCATCAAAACATATCAAAACCTAGACAAAGTGTCTTACCTTCCTCTTCCCCTGGTACAGACAGACGTTAGGATACAGTCCCATACACAGCAACGCCACTACGGTATCCAGGTCAGGATCTGGACCCACTGGGTTCCATCGCTGCGGCACGCAACACTCCTCGGGGAACCCTATTGCCGTTGTTAGGATGTCTGGAACAAATGTTTGATGTTAGAATATTAAACTCAGGGCTGTTTTACTATGGGCTGTAGTATCGACAGCAAAATAAAAATTAAATAAAATTTTAAAATGAAGTATTTATAAATTACATACAATTTTTTAACAGATTGACATTAACGCTAATGAATAAATTAATTATTAATTTGACATTTACACACAAAACATTCTTAATTTTACATATACTTCTATTGACATTGTTTACAATTTTATTTTTATTATTATTTGAAGAAAATCATTAATTAAGGCCATGTTAGTTATGTAAAAATTATAATACTTTAAATATTTGCATGCTTAGACAAGCTAAATGTGTGAAAACTATATTCTATTAAAATACCACTATTGTACTACCACATTTATAGCAAACGAGTAACCGCCCTCGCTTTGCTACGGTTTTCTTATTTTTTACACCTTGGGTTACATTATTGGAGTTTTATTAAGGATCCCTAATTTTTTCGAAAATATAATATAGCCTATGTCACCCGGGGATAGTGTAGTTTCCCAACAGTGAAATAATTTTTCAAATCGGTTCAGTAGTTTCGGAGCCTATTCAGTACAAACAAACAATCTTTCCTCTTTATAATATTAGTATAGATAAATGTTTATGAATATAGCGTATTTTTTTGTATGATACGAGTTCTCACGATGCTTCTTTTGTACGTCGATATATCGACGGTGGCGCGGTGAAACTTTACTTGATGAGTCAATGAAAAATCCATGAGAAATCCAAAAGAAAAAGTTTAAAATAATAGAATAAGCAGTTCAACATACTCGTAAGTTGATTCTTGGCCTCGTAAGTGACACGTAGAGTTGTCTGCTGCACTCCCTTCCACTCACACCATCTCACCTCCGCTTCTTCTCCTTTCGCGTGCTCTCTCTCCCACATCTACGAAACAAGTCCAATTATTGACCACGATAACTATAGATTAAAGGTGGAAGGCGTAGTGTCTTGTAACATTGGTTTGTTTACGTTTTTAGTGCATGATTTTTGCTGAAAGTGTCTGAAAACCTTGGCTTCAACCCATTAATGGCCCACTAGTTAGCACAGGTCTCTCCTCTTGAGGAGGCCTAGAGCATACTCCATCACGCTGCTCCAGTGCGGATTGGTGGAAGGTTTAGTGGTCAACCCAAGTGCCAGAAGTAATCATGCCACCCGAGAGCTCCTTATGACCTAATGACTGTTATCTTAAGTTAACAACAGGGATCGACGGCATTACGTGCCCTCCGAAGCACGGAAACGCTACGTATTCCACTACGCTAACTTTTGATGAATTATGAACGCTGCCAGGTTTAAATAAAGAACACACAGCTGTCTATTAAAGATGACACAATATTTTCTCCATTGACTTTAACACAACTATTCTGTATTTTGTTACTCCTTATACAATGTTTTCTATCACAACTGTTTTATTTATTTATCCTATTACCGGGCAGTTATATTTCATTAAAATTTCTGATGCCAATGACAGATCAATGTTTTTGTGTTAACAGTCTGTTTACATTATCTTAAATTGTTGTATGGGAAAAGTGGAAAATCGAATTTATCAATGGACCGAATGTACTTAATGCATTGTTTTAGTGGTCTCAAACCATCTTCGTATGCCTTCCAAATGAAACCCTTTTTGAGGCATATTGGTTGGATGGTTTCAGAGTCTATACACAACATCCGTACAAACATTTTTTGTATTCTATTTTTTGTATTATAACAGGATGAATTTTCAGGATCAGGGTGAATGAGGGCCAAATCCAAAACTACTCGGAATAGCGAAAAATGGTCAAAGGAGTCTCGGGGCCGATTTTGATGAAAACTAAAACTGCATCATTACATTTTTTTTAAATCAATATTTCTTGCCAGGAATCGAACCCGTTGAGTTTGAAAATATAGTTTTTAGTTACCCATTAGTTTATAATATTCCCATCCACGCACACTTAAAAAATTCACCCTGTATATCGACGGCGGAAAGCGAAAACGTAGTCATCCACAAAAATAGTTCAAAATGTCGTAGTCAACAAAATCTTGGCGAATAATTGTTTGGATGAGATTTGAGTTACAATCTATACTAATATTATAAATGCGAAAGTAACTCTGTCTGCTACTCAATAACGCCTAAACCACTGAACCGATTTTGATGAAATTTGGTACAGACATATAATTGAGCTCGGGAATGAACATAGAATACTTTTTATCCCGGAAAATAGACCTGTTCCTGAGGGATAACTCTTCCAAGCCAAAACCACTGAACCGATTTTGATGAAATTTGGTACAGATATAGAATTGAGCTTGCGAAAGGACATAGGATACTTTTTATCCCGGAAAATAGACCTGTTCCTGAGGGATAACTCTTTCAAGCCAAAACCACTGAACCGATTTTGATGAAATTTGGTACAGATATAGAATTGAGCTTGCGAAAGGACATAGGATACTTTTTATCCCGGAAAATAGACCTGTCCCTGAGGGATAACTCTTTCAAGCCACTAAACCGATTTTGATGAAATTTGGTACAGATATAGAATTGAGCTCGGGAAAGGGCATATGATACTTTTTATCCCGGAAAATAGACCTGTTCCTGTGGGATAACTCTTTCAAGCCACTAAACCGATTTTGATAAAATTTGGTACAGATATAGAATTGAGCTCGGGAAAGGACATAGGATACTTTTTATCCCGGAAAATAGACCGGTTCCTGAGGGATAACTCTTTCAAGCCACTAAGCCGATTTTGATGAAATTTGGTACAGATATAGAATTGAGCTCGGGAAAGGACATAGGATACTTTTTATCCCGGAAAATAGACCTATTCCTGAGGGATAACTCTTTCTCGCCTAAACAACTGAACCGATTTTGATGTTTGGTACAGATATAGAATTGAGCTCGGGAAAGGACATAGGATATTTTGTTATATGTAGTTGATAGATTCGTTATTTATGAAGCGATTTTTATGACTCTTTTTAGAGTTCCGAAGTCAAAACAGAATTGTCATAGTTTCATCATGCCCATCCGTCCTTCCGTCCATCCGTCCGTCCGTAGCATAGCGCAGAGGCCCTTAGTGCTAGAAAGCTGTAATTTAGCAAGGATATACATGTTTATTTAAACTTTAAACTGGTAGAATAACATTTTTAAAAATATGTTTTTAGGATACCTACCTGTCCTAGAGGTAATATGGGGATAATTTTTTTCCGTCACGCACGTGCGGGGTATCGTGAAAAAAGTCTCTCAAAAATAATATGGGTCTGCTAAGTCCGTTTTTCGATTGAGGGGTCAGTTTGGGAAATATTCGTAAGTGTTGGACACGTAAAAAAATTCATGGCAATACCATTAAGATGAATTCAAAAGGAAAACTATCATGGCTATATTATTAGCATACGTAGTTATTGAGTTCTATAAACTTAGAACTTCGGAACCCTATATTACCATTGACCTGACACGCTATTAGCCGGTTTTTTAACCAACTTCAAAAAAGTAACAGGTTCTCAGTTCGACTTTTATAAACAAAAATTTACTTCAACATAATTTGACAAATCAATCTTTAAAGGGTTAATTCAGGGAATGTTTATACGAAACTTCGTCATTTTTAGGGTTCTGAAGTAAAATCGTGACCCTAATAGCTTCGTCATATCCGTCCGTCAGTCTGTCCGTCTGTCCAAAGCAAAGTGCCGAGACCCTTAGTGCTAGAAAGCTATAACTTGGCATGGATATACATATTTATTAAAACTCCAAAATTGTAGAATAAACTACTGAAAATAATTTTTTTTCGGGGTACCTCCACTACAGGTAACGTGAGGATTAATTTTTTATTTATCCCTATAGTGTGGGGTATCGTTGAAAAGTTTTTTCAAAAATATTATGGGTCTTTTGAGACTATTTTTGGATGTAGGGCTCCGTTTGCGAAATACGTATATTTGGCTTGAAAGTGCTAATTTTGGGTACCCAAGTCAAGTCAAGTGTCCCCCCAACGGCTAAACGGTTGGAGTTGGACAAGTGAAAAAATTCTCAAAAATAGGTTATACGATGAATTTATAAGGAAAACTATCAAGGCTATGTTAGCATAAGTAGTTAATGAGTAATAGTCAATAAACTTACTACTTTGGAACCCTATATTGCACGTGGCCTGACACGCACTTGCCCGGTTTTTTAAGTTAAAACTGTGAAAGTTGGTAGTTAGTATGTAATGTTACATAAAACAAAAATAACTGTAACATGATTGTTTGGTAATACATTCCCTAAGGGCTAAAACTAGAGGTTGTAAGTTTAGAGTAAGTTTGGAGTAAGAAGTTGTAAAACGAACAGATGAGTCACCTCATGGTAAGTGGTCACTTTCGCCAATGAACATTAGCAACGCTAAAGGAATCACTGATTTGCTGCTGCCCAAAAAGAAAAGAAAGATATGTTTTTTGTGTATTCTGTAAAATTACAATGTAAATTTAAAATTCAAAAACTCTCAGGCCCTGACTTGAGGTTTATCCTCTAAATTCTAAAAAGTTCAATTATTTTGGGACCTTTCCTATGGGTGGGTCATTAATGGCTCACTACTGAGCACTCACTCTTGAGGACGCCTAGAGCATACTCCACCACTTTGCTCCAGTGTGGATTGATGGAGGGATTAGAAATCAACCCAAGTGTCGGAAGTCATTACGCCGGGCGAGGACCTTCAATATGTCATAACGACTGTTATCTTACGACAACAACCGGGACCGACAGCTTTAAGTGCCCTCCGAAGCTCGGAGAGCTCAAGAATTTTTTGCCACTAGCGGTCACCTATCCAACTACCAACCGCGCTCGCTATTATTTAACTTCATCGATTACTATTAGAACCGACAGAAGCCGCTGCGCCCGGGCTATGAATGCTTCTCCCGATGGGTAATTAATGGGTTGTAAGAACATGTCACTTTTGCTGTAATTTTGGTGAAGAGTTTAGTATCTTGCTGGCTACCAATCACGCTACAATATCAGATCGTAGTTATCATTTCATTATCAACACTAAAGATTTGTTTAATATTTTACTCATTTACATAATACGATATATGTACTAAGTGTAGGTGTTTTAGCTTCAACCCATAATGGACTATTACAAGGCACGGGTCTCCTCTCTTCATAGTATGGACAAGTTTGCTGTCAATTTATGAAAAACATGTTTTATAATGAAGGGATCTTTATTTTCTGCGTACGAAGTCGCGGGTAACAGCTAGTTATATCATATTTAGAAAAAATAACAAGCCTAATATCCAAAAATCGTGAGTTTAAGTTAAAAAACAAGCTAGTTATGATTTTTTTTAAAAAAGTGTAAAAGGTTTTTGGCTCTGATGAACATTTTCGTTTTTGTGGATGACTACGTTTTCGCTTTCCGCCGTCGATATGATCATAGAATAACAAACCTGTAACCTTTGTATGTATGTAAATTTGTATGTATTGTATTTATAAAAGTATGTATCCATATATTTCTTTTAGCACCTACCGCAACTTTTAACTATCACCCAGGGTTGACTGGTGGAGAATGCCATATTAGGCATTAAGTCCGTCCATTGTGATCTAGTATTTTTAGGTTAACAATAAAGAGTGAAATAATAATAACAATGAGTATATTAGAGGAAGTGTGAAAGTGGCAAAAATGACAGAAAAGTTGAAAGGAAACCGAATGTCATGGTATGAGCATGTGATGAGGCGTGAGGAAACGCATGTTACGAGAAGAGTGATGGATATGAATGTGATAGATAGACGAAGAGGACGAAGAAGACCTAAGAAAAGATGCAGGATGGATTGTGTTATAGAGGATATGAAAGATAACAGAGTTAGTGTAAAGATAACGGCTGATAGAGAAGTGTGGAAGAGGAAAACATATTGCACCAACCCCAAATAAAATTGGGAATTGGGCAGGATGATCATGATATGATAGAATAACCAACCTGAAAAGCATTCAACATAGCAACATGATCGGACGCTCTATCTCCGGCCAGCGCGCGCTGATGCCCCGAAAGCCTTCTCCTCCCCTCCACCACGAAGATCTCCGGGAAGGTGGTGGAGTTCGCCGCCATCGTGGTCAGCGCATCCCCCACGCCCAGCACGAAGCCCAGCACCATCATCTTGCCGAGACGAGGCTCTGGAATATACGTACTTTAATAGGGATGTTGACTAATTTTAGGATTCAATTAAATTTTATAGATAGGACCATAATATTCACGAAAAAAATATTATAAAAATAATAATCTTCAATTTAAAAACAAAAATTGATAAATAAATATCATTATCAAACCCAACAAAAACGTCACGTGACGTCACAATTCGTTATTCAATACTATCTGTCTGCTGAAGTTAGTTGAATTTGCATATAAAATACTTTCAATGACGTCATAAGCTAAAAATGGCGTTTGAGGTCACGTGACAGTGAGTACAATTTTATTGTGACTGATTCCGATAAAAGAATTATATTTTAGGCCTTTAAATATTACCAATAGTATTTTAGACAAAAAATTATAGTAATTTATAATTAGTCTAAACATCCCTATTGTCTATTGTCTAGAGTTATTGTAAAATCTGATCTCTGACACCTACATTGACACTAAATGGTGCCAACACATCTTAGTCGGCTGCGAGCAAGCGAGACAAGTAGATGTCATCAAAACTCCGACTGTAATAATGACGAATTATTGTTTATTGTGTACAGTTAAAAAGTTTTCATTATTTACTTTTGAACTTTGAGTTAATTTAATTATAATTAACTATACTTTTAATTACATTAAAAAAAAATATTTAGTGCAAAATATTTAATACCACCATCTTGAATCAAACTTGACAGAACGTAAGCGTCGCGTCGTCCTCCGTATTCTATGCCGGTACATTGTGATTGAGTACACTGTGACTGGTGCGACTGTGACACGGATTTTGTTCAGCGGAACAGCTCGTCTATATATTTAAGTCTATGCTACTTACCAATAGGCAACTTAGCCAATATAGTCCCGAGTGGCGTCAAAGCATCGTCATGGTCCAAACACCGTAGTTCACGTAACAGTGCCTCGGCTTCGATCACGGCATCTAGCGGCGGGGGCTCCGGCGCCTTGGATAGGAAGTGGCCAATGTTGCCCAATCGCAGGAGTTTGATGCTGGAAACAATGACCATAAAGTTTAACATGGATAATTGGTCAATGTTGATGATCAATGATGGTCAATGATGGAAATGATGGAAATGACCAGCTCTGCAACCAGTTCAGCTCAGAATAGTAAATACTTTTGTATTATTTATCTTTTTTTGTACAATTTTTTTAAAAGATGTGCTGAGGAGTTTCTTTAGGCTTTTCTTCTCCTCCACGACAAAGCACCTTCCGTAAAGCCAAAAAATGACGTGCATAAGTGTATCAGTGATACCTATATGAATAATATTTTGACTTTGACTTTGAATGTTGGCAAAAATTGAACCTTAAAGTTCAAATCTGTAAGTTACAAATAGGATTCTTTTTTAATTAAAATTAGTAGACAGTGAGTAAAAATCACTAAAATTATAAATAATAAATAATGCTTCACACTCATAGCCCCACACTAGGATTCCCTGTGTTGTGGGTGCCGTGAACAACACACAAGACAAGGACATTTACACCCAGACCAAGAACCGAAATTCAAACTCATCATTCAAATCTCCGCCTCGCTGGGAATCGAACCCAGGACCCTTGGCGCGGCGATCCGGCATGGTAACCATTGCGCCACACGGGTCGTCATCGGTCACGGGTCGTTATGTATTTATTTAATGAAACCCTATTAACGGAATACAAAACACGCATTTATTGTATTATTATGAGCGAGATTAATAATATTTTGACAAAATAAAACTACAAAATACGGCAAGCCGCCATGATATCTTGAACGCCAACCAATCTCAATCAGCGCGAATTACGTCACGCCTCAGTAAACAAACGAATATGACAATACTGATAATGACATCTTGTCTATTACTTTACCGAGGCGTGACGTCACAAGCAACGCCATGACATTGAAGTATTTTGGTGCGAATTTTAATAATAATAATATAACAACAGAAACAGTATTTCAAAATCTGTCATCATGCCTATTGAATTATCTATACTAATATTATAAAGAGGAAAGATTTGATTGTTTCTTTGTACTGAATAGGCTCCGAAACTACCGAACCGATTTGAAAAATTCTTTCACTGTTGGGAAGCTACACTATCCCCGGATGACATAGGCTATATTATATTTTTTTTACTATATTTCCTTTCCACGATTTCCTAGTTAATAATAAACGAGTTATACCTGAGTGCCAGTTCGTGTAGCGGCGTGCGGAACATCTCAGCGGTCTGGTGTTCGTCCAGCTTGTTGTACCGCGCGCGGGAACACAGCGTGAAACAAACTCCTGGGCGGACGCGACCCGCTCGCCCTTTACGCTGAAACGGTTAATATTGGACATATATGGCATCAAAACATCAAACAAAAATATTTAAAAATTTCTCCAATTTTGTATGTGTCTTGGAGAAAACAAATAGTTCGTAATCTCTCGATCTCTCGTAATGTATTGTTCTGAAAATAACACCATATACCTAATATTATAAGGAAACATACCAAAACCACGTGACCCATTTAGGGGGGAGGGGGGTCTTCAAAACACCACGATTGGTCACAGAAGGGTGGAGGGGGGGGTTTAGGTTATTGTCACGTAGTCAATATTGTAGCAACCATTGCGCCACACAAGTCGTCAAATATAAGCAAAATTATTATTTTTTAACTGTTTTTGCAAAAGTATTGAAAACCGTATTTATGAATTACCACGTGAAAACTAGGGGGGAGCGGGGGGGTCTTCTCATATACTACGGATGGTCACGAAGGGGGGGAGGGGGGTAAAAAGTTGTAAAAATTGGTTACGTGGTTTTGGTATGTTCCCTAAGGTGTGTAAGTTTTATGAACAAAACGCGGACGATGTCCCAGTGTGTAAGCAGATAAATTTTTTTGCGTACTCTACCGACGTGTGTGACTCAAGACAGGAATAACATGCAAGTGAGAGGAAATGATAAGTGCCGCCATTTTAGATTCGTTTCTTTAATGGCGGAAGTAATACATAAATACTACCGACCTGTTCCAAGTTGGTCCGGCTCGCCCACACGGTGGCGTATGACGTCATGTTGTTATGCGACGTGAACAACTTGATCTTTGCCTTGCACGAGTCTATGACGTACACCACGTCGTTTATAGTGATAGAGGTTTCCGCTATGTTCGTTGATAGGATCACCTGGAACAATAGATAAATATTAGTTACTAGCTGACCCGGTAGTCGTTGTTCTGCAACATATAAACTTTTATCCCCTATTTCACCCCCTTGGGGGTTGAATTTTGAAAAATCCTTCCTTAGTGGATGACTACATCATAAGAGGAATAGCAAAGCAAAGCAACAACCCATAATTGTCCCACTGCTGGGCTCGGGGTCTCCTCTCACAATGTGAGGGGTATAGGCCATAGTCTACCACGCTGGCCAAGTGCGGATTGGTAGACTTCACACACCTTCGAGAACTTTATGGAGAACTCTCCGGTGTGCAGGTTTCCTCACGATGTTTTATAAGAGGAATACGTGTGTGAAATTTTAAGTTTCTAGCCCTAAGGGTTTGGCCTGTGCGTTGATACATCAGTCAATCACTTTTGCCTTTTATAATATACAGACAGATAGTCTGGCCTGGAATTTAACAGCCAACCCATTCGCAATATATTTTTAGTATACTAAATTGGATATAAAACACTTTTCATCCTTTAAACAGATGGGTGAAGGTCGTTTCTAGTTCGGCTCTTTTACTAATAGAAGACGAAGAGGATAGAAGGTCATTGCGTTGATTATTTATTAAGATAATTCATTGGACTAACTAAAGTAACTGTAAATAATGATGGAGGGCACTGAAGTTCCGCCAATAAACCTTCTCACCCAAGGTCAAAATGCGTATAGTGCGTCAAGATGTATAGTGCATTGGATAAATGTGAATACATGTAAAATTTTTATAACAACAAAAAAAAACAGTGGCACTCTGGTAGTGTCGACAGAAGTGAAAACTTGAACAATTACGTGTGTATTTTTTGAATCATTAGAAAATATTTTATTGTGCAGGAAATATTTTTAAATGAAATGTTTTTATTCGTTATTATAAAGTACTACTACAAAAATTATATTACAATTTTTATTTACTGCGCTATGGTACATGAAAAATAATGCATATTATTTTACATACAAAAATTGCACGCCATCTATCCTGTATACTGTATACTGTTGAGAACTGCGTCCTTCGTGCTAATGTGGACAGTGACCATTACAAACAGCTTGACCACTTTGCTCCAGAGATGGCGCTAACAATTATTATACAGAGGTGTCGGTACAGGTCGCGAGCTCAATGGTTATTTCCCATCTCAAAAATCCCCAACGCGCCTAAACAAGTTTTCACTTCAAAAATTATGTGGTAACACTGTTATCTGCAGTAGGGTAAGTCAGAGCAAAAAACGACAAATAATACTGATACAAATACTACTGGAAATGTCATAATATAACATTATCTTTATTACAGGTAAAGACATGTTTTCACATTTATCCGACTAACTATAATTTATTTATTTATTTAGTTAATCTTTATTGACCACAATACAGGATTATGGTCGTAGCGCACATATCAACTCGGAAAGGGATCGGCACCGGATCGCCTCGCCGTCAACCTAACGTAAGCTCGGCTACGGCTAGGCGACGCCGCGCTTACGGCTAGGCGACGCCGCGCTTACGGCTCGCCGGCCGCTGGTTGACGGAATGATTGACAGCAGTTCGCCGACGCAACGGTATCCGCGGCGCCGCGGCGCGGGGCGTGCACGAGGAAACGGAAAGGCGAAGGATAGCGTACGGTGAGACGTAAGCGCGGGTACGGCAAGTCGTCCACGCACCGTACCGCGGTTCGTGAGCTTGTCTCGAGGCGAGGCGATTACGTTACGGATCCGATAAGTGTGCTTTACAGTAGGGAGTTTCATACAAAGAATACTGACATGCAAGAGTTGATACGTTTACGTTCCGTTTACGAGTTGATATGTGTGCTATGACCATTAAGGTACAAATGGCGAGCTTAATGCTTCATGTATTATAATTGGACCAAAGTAAATGTAAATGTTGCCCTATCGCCACCAACCACCACCACCCGTCACCGACTTGTCGTGTTCCGGCTGAGGGCTTGAGAGCCAGTTCTTTCTTTCTTTTTCTTCTTTCTTTTTTATCCGGCAACGCATCAGTGATGCCTTTGGTGTTGCTGATGTTCATGGGCGACGATAGCCACTTACCATCAGATGGATCGTCAGCTCGTTTGCCGGCTATTTCCATAAAAAAAAACCAAGTAATGAAACCTGCATACCTTAGTAACCCCCGGGGGTGGAGTAACAAACACCTTCTTCTGATCTTCCCTCGGTATCTGGCTGTGAAGCGGCAGCACCACATACTTGCTGCCGTCTCCAAACTGCCGCGTCTGCTGCAGATACTTCATCAGCGCGAAGATCAGGTTCCACCCTGGTAGGAACACCAGCACCGCCCCGTCTCCACCCAGGTTACCGATGTGGACTAGCAGGGCTTCTATCAGCTCGAAGCTTAGCTGGTAAATATATAATTAATTAATTAACGCTTACACACTCATACTTTCGCAGTTGGTTTACGCGTCGCGGGTGGTCGCGGACGGACCAACAGACGGACATGACGAAACTATAAGGGTTCCTTTTTGACTACGGAGCCCTAAAAACTTACATCTTTCTCCGAGAGCTTCGCCATAGACTGCAAGGTTTGCGGAGAATAGTTGGTGCCGAGAGAGGCGTTTTTGTTCAAGTCTTCTTCAGGTTCGTCTGCACCTTCGCCTGTAATACATTTTATATGTATTTACATTGGTACTATATTGTATTGAATTTATTGACATTATCAAGCAGATTCCATTTGGCTAATGGAGTAAAAACACACACACACACACACACACACATTTTGTTGTAAAACTATTATTCTAAAGAGAAATTATCATATTTTGCATATTACTTTAGTTAAAATACACAAAGACCCGATCTCACGCGTACATACAAACACCAGGTAACCATCAGATGACCCGTTTGCTCATGCTGCTCACAACATTGAGATACAGGAGCTGCCCTACCTACGAAAAAAACGTGCATACCTACGCAACAAAACATGGCGGTTTTGTTCCTATTAATGTCCAATTTGACGTGACTTTGACATTCCTTTGTCAAAGTGGGTTTTAGTAGTTAGTACCTTAGTACCTTGGTAATAAGTCACAATTTACACTGTAGTAAAGAGATAAAACAAAATGGCGAACACGGCACACGTCTGACGTCATGAAAAATTTGACAGTATAGCGAAACTGTTGCGTATAGAGTTGGATTGTTTTTATTTCATACGTAAGACAAGGACGCCACTATGTTTATTATTTCGTCCATAACTAAGTATCTATATGATATTATAACAAGTCCTTATAATTCCTAAGTCAATGGCTCACAACATAACCACACGCAATCACACACGCACTCACACACGCACACACACGTACGCACGCACACACGCACGCACGCACACACGCACGCACGCACACGTACACGCCACATACCGTCCTCATCGTCATCGTCGTCGTCCTTGTTGGCCTTCTTCCCGGAGGCCTTCCGCTTGCGCGTGTCCGCCGGCGGCACGAACTTGGTCAGCTCCACGCAGTCCTCCAGGAAGTATTGCGTCACTGGGTACGTGCGGCCTGGGACCTGTAGGAACGAGATTTCTTTATGTTTTTTTTTTTACACAAATAACGAAGGGACTACAGCACAAAAAATATACAAAAGTTTTATAGTTGTATTGAACAAATGACCTGGACTGATGTTTATAATGAGACGGATACAAATAAGGCATTCAATTATTTTCATGACCTATACGTACTGTTTTTCAACTTATGCTTCCCTATAATAAGAATAAAAGTAAATAAAAATGATAACAGAACACGTTGGATTAGTAAGGGTATAAAAGTATCAACAAAAAATAAACGTAAATTAAGATTCTCTTATTATAAAAACCGAAGCCAAGAATTAAAGAATAAATACATCCGTTATTATAAAACTCTCCAAAAGTGTATATTGCAGGCCCAAAAATTTAGCAATCAAAAATACCTTAAAAAATCTAAAAACAAATGTCTGGCATCATGGAAACTCATAAAAAAGGACACATTGACACCTCAAAATGACAAAATTGTTAATAAAATTCAGATTCACAATAATTCATATATAACTTCACCTATTGACATAGCAGAAAATTTCAATAAATATTTTATTAATTTGACATCTAAAAATACTTTGACATCCAATCATTATAATTATAAAATTGATGATAATAATAATTCCTTATTCATTTACCCAACTGACATAAACGAAATATTCAAAATAATAATGAGCCTTAGAAACACTAATTCAGTTGGCTATGATCAGATACCTACAAAAATTATAAAAATTACTGCGAAACTAATCACACCACCATTAAATTATTTAATAAATTTATCTTTTACAACCGGCATATTTCCGGATAAATTAAAAATATCTGTTATTAAGCCTATATATAAAAAAGATGATAAAACATCTATGAATAACTATCGCCCAATTGCACTTGTCCCGATATTCTCAAAAATAATAGAGAAAGCAATGCATACGCGTATCCTTAACTTTGTGGAAAAACACGGTATATTAACCCCACAACAGAATGGATTTCGCAAGAACAAATCGACATCACTGGCGGCATTTAACCTGGTAAATAGTATACTAAAAAACGTTGATAGGAAAAATAAAACAGTAGGCATATTTTACGATATGACCAAAGCTTTCGATTTTGTTTCTCACAAACTACTCCTATGGAAATGCGAGAGGTACGGTATCCGTGGACGACCATTAGAATGGCTGGAAAGCTACCTTACTAATAGAACACAATATGTTGAAGTAACTAACATAAACTCAAAAAAAGAAGAGGAGAGCTATAAATCAGAACCCCTATTTATTAAAACAGGTGTCCCTCAAGGAAGCATATTAGGACCTCTACTTTTCATAATCTATATTAATGATCTACCAAATGTTACAAACTGTGAATGCTCTCTATTTGCAGATGACATAGCTGCTATTATAACGGACAATCAATCTGCAAATTTTAATGACGAAATAAACAATACAGTTAACAAAATATTAATATGGCTCAAAAATAATAATCTACAAATTAACATTACAAAAACGAAATATATACAATTCGGAAATAAAGGATGGGAAAAATTAAAGCTTAATGTTCAATGTGATACGGAAAAACTCACTGAAACAAATTCTATTACATTTCTAGGTTTAGAATTGGATGACAGATGTAATTGGAAAAGTCATGTAGACAAAGTCTGCTCAAAAATAAACCGCTTTATTTACCCGCTTTGGAGGATTCCTAAAATTTGTGATAGAAAAACTGCTCTGCAAGCATACCATGGCTACGTCGTATCAAACTTAAGATACGGTATAATAATTTGGGGAAACTCTGTGACAATAAATAAAGCTTTCATAGCACAGAAGAGATGTGTACGAGCAATGTGTGGATTAAGAACAGAAACAAGTTGCAAGCCTTTTTTTAAAGAATTAAAACTCTTGACCGTACCTTGTTTATATTTATATGAAGTATCAGTTTTTGTAAAATCACATATGTATTTGTTTGAAAAGAAGGAACACTATAAGCACTTCACTAGCCGATGCGCTGACAAACTAACGTTGCCACTGTGTAGAACCACACAGAGACAAAATAACTCCTATCACATGTGTGTTAGGATATATAATCGACTACCAGAAAACATAAAAAAATTAAACTTAAATCACTTTAGGAAATCCTTGCACAACTGGTTGATTGAAAAGTGCTTTTATACATTGAATGAGTTTCTCATGAAATAAATTATGACCTGTAAAATAAATTTATCTTTCAATAAAATATAATATTAACATACTTGTAGCTAGCAAATTAATAATTTTATTAGGTAAAATTGACATTTGTATTAAATATTGAAATAGATATAAAAATAATTAATTATAAAATAAGAAATATGTATTTAATGATGGAAGTGAAACTAATATTGACGTTCTAAATACTAAAAATCTAATTCTACATAACATTAATAAAATTGACATTTGCATGCCATAATATAAATGGCTAATTGTGAGAAGTAATATATTCTAAATAAGATCCTTATGTAACCACAATTATTGCAAATAAACTTTCATTTCATTTCATTTCATTTCATTTCAAGTTAATGCTTGACCACAATTCCACCTGATGATAAGTGAAGATGTGGTCTATGGTGGTAAGCACATTAACTTAGTAAAAGCCTATTCACTCTTCTTTTCTATACGAGTGTGTATGTACGAGTATATAACGAGTATAATTTTATTATTGTTACCGCCTACCACACCTTCTCACCTACACCATGGGTTAACTGGGAGAGAATGCCCCATGGCATTAAGTCCGCCCTTTGTAAGAATAGCTTGTAGGTTTTACAATAAAGTTTATAAATAAATAATAAATAAATATATACAGGGTGCATTTTTCAAGTGGGCGTGGATGGCTAAATCAGAAACTATGAGAAAAAATAAAAACATGAGAGGTGTCAAGGGACACCCGGATGGAACGAAGTTCCTTTCGATTTAAGTATTGTTTTGTTGTACAGCGCCATCTCTGTAAAACTCTCTGAATCACTTCAAAAAAGTGTCGTCATTCGTAAGAATCAAAAAGTGTCGTAATTTTCCGTCTAGCCCCCTTTCACAACGCGCGATAAGGAACTTCGTTCCAATAACGAAAAATGGTCAATGGAGACTCGGGGCCGATTTTTATGTAAACTAAAACTACATCATTGGATTTTTGAAAATCAATATTCCTAGCCAGGAATCGAACACGTTAATTTTGACAAAAAAAAACACATCCTGTATTACACACCATTCGATATCGTCGCTTACATGGATCAAATTCTGTGAAATAATTATGTTAAAGAGCTCAGTTTTAACTAGATACGTCTAGTACCCGTTAAAACTTAACTGATTAATTGTTCGAAACGATGGCCATTTATACTTTCAAAATATACCTGGATTCGACGTCTCAAGGACAGCACTGCATTCAGAATTACAATGAACTAAATATAGGACATAAACCACGTCAGCTAAGCGATAGTTATTATATGATATATTTATTTACACTGTGTATTTCTTTAATATTTTTTCCCCTTTGTCAAATATACCGCCATCGTTGTTTTATTACTGCTCGAAAGTTGACTGGCAGAGAATGCTTTTTAAGATAGCATTAAGTCCGCCTTTATTTCTATACTTTTTGTATGATACATAAATAAATAAATAAAAATAACCCTCACCCAATGATATTATATACAAGATATGCCAAGATGGCGCTGAAATTATGTCAGTCGAATTTAGACAAGTGTAGCGATTTTAATTCAGACAGTTGATAGCTGCCTCTGCGTGAGGCCGTCTAGCTGTCTTTTTCACTATAATGGTTTTAGTAGTGCCATCCCTTTTACATAATTTACCAATGTAATAGTGATTGGTGAAGTGAAACAAAAGATAACCGTGTGTGTGTTGTAGCTCGGTAGGAACAGATTTTTTGGTTGATTTGTAAGAGCATAACGTATCTATAGTTTAATATCATTGCCCTCACCTCAATAACAGGACAGTTGCCGAAGTATTTAACGAACAACGTGGTGTCGACGGTGGCCGACATGAGAATGATGCGCAGATCGGGGTACGTGTGCGCCATGTCTCGCAACAGGATCAACCCGAAGTCGGTATCTGCGTCTCGCTCGTGCACCTTACGAGGGAAGAGATCGAACATAGTTTAAATGATCTATTTTTTTATGAAAATAGTCGTCAAACGAGCTGACGATCCACCTGATGGTAAGTGGCTATCGTCGCCCATGGACAACAGCAGCATCAGAAAGAGAGAAGAAAAAGAAAGAAAGAACTGGCTCTCAAGCTCCCAGCCGGAACACGACGAGTCGTTTGGCGGCTGACTCACGCTATAAGTGTAAGTTTTAAAATTAGCGGCGCTTAGATTTGATGATCTAGAATGCCTGAACAGATAGTGTAGCTAAGAACTAATGTCCCAAAGAGTCACTAACGTTTACTTAAATCGATCCTTAGTAAAGAATTTGTACGGTGATTCTTTATTAAGAAGTGATTAGCTTAACCGTTAGTGACTGAGTTGGGGTGTAAGTACCTTAAAAAGTACACCATACTCATTAAAGACAGTTTAGTTAGGTTAGTAAGGTAGTTTACGCTATGGTTTTACCTCGACACAAAAAGAGGGGTGATATTTATTAAATTTAATGTCTATCTCTATGTGTCAGTCTGTGGCATCGTAGCTCTTACATAAATGAGCCGATTATGATGCGGGTTTTTTTATTTAAATCTGACATGATGGTTCTTAGTTAAAATTTATGAAGATTTGTTCAGGCGATCTGTCAGGGGTTTTTAAAATTTTTAAATTTCATGCATTACAATTTCTTTACGACATACATACCTCATCAACCAATACATGACTGACTCCCCTCAAGCCGCCTTCCAGTTTCCGTAACAACACGCCCACCGTACAGAACATTATCGACCCATAGGGGCGGGGGAGGACCGACTCGAAACGGACTGAATACCTGCAATGGAAAATGGAAAAGTTGAACTTAAGTTGCCTATAACTCTACCAGGGACCCAGAAACTGTTATCTCCCGCAAGTATACACATACGCACGTATACGAACTTAGCATACACACGTTACCACTTACACACGCGCACATACATGCATACTTAAGGCGACAATGCCGACATTTAACTTGTAAGTTGATTCCGTAAAATTAGATGAAGTATACACAAGTATTAAGAAATTATTATTATTAACGCTTCACACTCATAGCCCCACACTAAGATTCCCTGTGTCGTGGGTGCCATGGACAACACACAAGACAAGGACATTCACATCCAGACCAAAAAAAGAATTTCAAACTCATCATTTAAATTTCTGCCTCGCTGGGAATCGAACCCAGGACCCTTGGCGCGGCGATCCGGCATGGTAACCATTGCGCCACACGGATCGTTACGATAAGCTACTTACAAAGTGTGTTTACATTTTCAAAATTACGGTAAGTTACTCGCTCGTCGATGCTCACGGAGAAAATCCGGTAAAATTACATTGACCTGAAGCCAAGTAGGTAGTTCGCACGCACATATGCACGTATACGCATACGCACTTACACGCATACACACGTATCCTCATACGCACACGCACATACATGACATTTAACTACCAGGAACGCAGGAACTCACCCGATACTATTCCCAAGTTCCTCACACCGTTCACTAGCGACTCGCTCGGCGACGCTCACGGCCGATATCCGACGTGGTTGCGTCACGCATATATTGGCCCAAGCACCTTGACCTGATGCCACATAGTCGTCTAGGATGAACTGGCATACCTGATGGTTGGAATTGTCATTTGACGTTCTAAATCTTTTTTGTATTAAACATTTTTTCAAATATTTGGGACTTCATTAAACTGGGATATATAAAATATTATAACAGTCATTCACCTGCCATAATTTTGTGAGTATGAAAATTGTGCATTATTATCAAAAAATATCAATAAACGAGGATTTACAAAATCTAGCTATAGGAAAATGTATTTACTTTTAACCATGTTTAACTTTAGCCACGGACTGGTATAAAACAATAAGTTACACAAAAACCGAAAGTGACAACTTTAAACAATGTACATACAAGATAGTATGTCAGGTAAATGTGAAGACGTATTTTTTTTAGTAAATTTTAAGAAATTTGTTATTTAAGTTTGACATGTACATTAATGGTGAACGCACATATATCTGTACCGTACGCACATGTCATCCGCATAGGTTCTCATATCTATAATAATATTATAAAGCTGAAGAGTTGTTTGTTTGGTTAAACGCGCTTATCTCAGGAACTACTGGTTCGAATAGAAAAAATCTTTGTGTTTTAATAGTGATTTCATACAAATGCGACGCGTTCGGCGCGCACGGTACAGATATATGTGCGTTCAGCATTAATCAACATACTATAATCGAATATTGCGTTCAAATCAACCTCACCTGAGTGGTCTTACCACAACCCGTGTTCCCCCGTATGATAATGACCGGATTGTCGTTGATAGCGTTCATTATCTGTGAACGCATCGCGTATACCGGTAACTGTTCTCTTTCGCGGACACTTTCCTGTAACAAGTCATATTTAAAAAAACTAAATATTTATTATTAATCTTATTAATCTTGCAAACGCAAGATTTGACCCAAACAAACAGGTCAAGCTAAATAAAACTGTTTAAAAAACATCATACGTATAATAAATCTATAAATGATCGAGGCCTGTACATTAAAAATATTTGAGAAAACTATTATTGAAGGGTATTAACACAAGAGTTTTCGTTAGTTTTGTTTCAATCGCTTCACACATAAAAAGATAGGTTAAAGAACCCTATCAGTTATCATGTTACCCAAGGGAGTAATAATGCATAGTGCGTTCCACTTGACGTTCACAACGATCGCACTCACGACCGCGGTTTTTCCCATCCCACTAACTTGTACAAACAACGTCCACTTCGACCCATCTCTTCAGATGGGTCATTATGAGATCGGTGTGAACGAAACTAATGACGTCATCAGTGACGTTTTCGCCACGACCTTATCGACCTGGTCGTTAAGTATAACGGCTAAAGGGTTATTTTGATCATTGTGAACATCAAGTGGAATGCATCCGCAATGTATTACCTATATTGTGTTATTATTATGTATTATTATTATGTGTATGTCCTTACCTGGTAGAGTGTACTGTTCTGACACACGTCACGGTGATGTTTCTCTAAATCGGCACTTATTTCATCAAGGCTGGTAGTTGCTAACGGTCCCTCATCTAAAAAATTATTTATTTATGCTTTATTGACCCTTAAAAAATCTAAACTTTCCTCTTTATAATATTAGTATAGCTAATTATGTATACAGACCAATATTACACCCAGTCCAAGCATTCCAATTGGGCTGCGGTGGTGACCATGAGACAACTCCGGACGTGGTCTGTCTGGCCTCCTTCATCTGTCTCACTCGGTCCACCTGCAATAAGGTCACCCCGGAGGACTCCTCTCCCTCTTTAGGCTGGGCTGCGGTGCTTACGTCTATTGGCTCTATTTCTAACTCTGTAATAGTAAAAAATGGAAAATTATTGGATATTTTTTTATTAAAGATGCATAGGGAAAATTATGAAGACATTTGGAATCATTCATTTTTATGTATGTAGTAATTTAAACAATATAATGTAATAAATAATTCATAAAACATATTGTTTTGCAACTTGAATATAAAAAATTTGACAAGACCGACTTTATGATTATGTTGTGCATAAAGTACTCTATGCAAATAGCCAGAGAAATACTTATTAGTCATACAAAAATATCTTTATTCAAAAAAGTATTTAGGATCTTTGAAATACAGTTTACATAAAACAATATTACAAAAAACATTGTACTATTTCTTTCATTTATATTTTTTAATGTTGCTGGACAAGAAAAAACTGGGATACCCGTTTTTACTTTGATATATATTATTAATTTTGTTGCTAGTCGTACCTTTCAAAGTCTCCTCTAATTGCTGTTCTAGTCCAGGACTTATGGCCACAGGGAGTGGCTTCATGATAGCTTCAGCGGTTCTGCGATACAATACAATTTTATAAATGTAAGTTTGTATATCCATAGGTAACATATAATATGACCTACTAAAGCCCTGGGGGGCATGGGTATCCTTTTCTTGTAATTAGTCGGTCTCCTTCGATAAAACCGGGAAATTAAAAGTTTATCTCAGAAAAGTGATAAGAATTTAAAAAGGCTAAAATTACACAATGTTCTGTATCACTATCATGTATATCTATTATTATCTATGTCTACAACTGTCCCACTCTTTCTGATTTCAATGTCTTCTCGTATACCCGAAAGAAAGTATTTGGTAACTCACCTATCCCTTTTTAGTGTGCCGCTGTAAGCCTCAATCACACCGAGATGATACAATTGTCGCACTAACGACAAAGCGCACGATTTGCTAGCTGTTTGCTTGTTCGATGCGGTCTCACGGCCGGTCACATTGCGTCCGAGCTGACGGACAAATATCGACATCTCACAGCAGAAACTCCTGAGAAAGTATTGAGTAAATATAATTAAAACAAAGATATACTATACAATCTCGGTTTTCGTCAGTTCCACTGCGAAAAATATACGACGTGTTCACGCATCGTACGTTCATTCGGTAGTTAATTCGGATCAATGTTGAATATTCAACCATATCATATGGAACATAAATAAAACTCTATTTCAAAGCTGTCTTATGACTCAAGTCAATGTGGGGTTGAGATGTCCAATAGACCTTTGTGAAATAGAATCCGACAGTCTTGGTAAAATACTATACATTATGCACAGACTTAAAAAAAGAATCAGTCAGCAACAAATTCAGTGAAGCACCCATAGTGATCCCAACTCCTCTATTCGTACAAGTATCACACGCACACATTGACACCATGCTGTTATTAATCGGCCGCCATTACCGCGTTCGGATTGGTCGAACCACACTAAAAATTACGCACACATGGTAAGCGAGCGGCGTCACTCTCGATAAGACAAGGTGACGTCTGGTTCTTTTTTTAAGTCTGTGATATTAAAGTCTGTGTGTATTATGTTTATATTGTCAAATTATAGCATACATAATATAAGGAACTTACCTAGAAAAATGTCCTGGAAAGTGCATGGAATATTCTGGAAGTGTGGCCAAGTAACACCCACAGTTTAAAGAGCTCTAACACACCTGTATTCAAAACGAAATCTAAGATAAACAATATTATCCAATATTACCAATTTTAGGATTGAAATTAATTTTATAGTAGGTATATTTTTTTATATACAGACATCACTTGGGTCGTCGATATTCTTACAAATATCGGCCACCCAATATCTTAGACAAGTTTTGATATATTATAAAAAAAATTGAGCTCTCTAAACTGTTTACTAATTTTACATTTAAGGAAGCAAGTCTTGCATAAATTTGCGAAAATTTGCTTCCATCAGAAATCTTCAATTGGTACAGCATTTTCACTAAACTTTTATCATCTTATTATTATGCAAAGTCAACATATCTAAAAACATTAGCCTACATAAGTTACAATTCGTAAGCAATCCATTGTTACAATTCGTAAATCATTTGTTACAATTCATTGATTGTAACAAGAACTTTAGGATGCCTGTTCAAGTCTGTCATCAACTTGAATCAATCAAACATAAAAATTGAATGTTTCATTGGTTTCATTTACTTGACCAAAGACATAACCTTGAGTTGTATTTGTGTCTGATTCTCAGTTACAAAGTATGTATTTGTTAAAACAATAAATACATTCTTTAATCATTGAATCAATCAATCAATTCATTCTTTGAATTAATATGATGCATGAAGAGATTCAAATCTCATCTTATCTCAATTATACGAAAAGAAGTACTGTAGTAGTACTGTAGACTAATCTTTTTGAGACTAATCTTCCTTCAGTATCTATTACTTAATTCAATGAAAATTAATGTACCATAAAACCAAATATTCAACTTTGCCCACACATCCAGAATATCCAAAATAATAACAGCCATTGATTTTTCAACTATTTTGAATAAACAGTGGCTTATCAACAAGCAATATGGAATGTTAAAACAATATGGAATTCATAATAAAAAAAATACATAATTTTTGGATTCAAAGAATGACAGATTTTAATGATGGATAAAGGAATATGCAAAGAAAAGCCATAATTATTAGAACACAAATACATGGACTTTACAAGATAATGCAATAATACAATAAACAGGGTGTTTAATAATTTGAAGCAAAAACAGAATTCATTGTAGTAAAATTTCAAAATGATACTGTATTGTTTCCCATATGAAATTAACACTGGTCAATTCTGCCAAACTTCAAATAGGTATGTTTAGTGGATTTTTAGAATGAATATCAAACAGACAGGTAACTAGGCAGCGGAAAGAAAAAAATCTTCACTAAGAAAATGTGGTATTTTCTTCCCATACTGCCTAAATACCTCTCAC
This sequence comes from Thymelicus lineola, assembly GCA_963932265.1. Classification (NCBI taxonomy): domain Eukaryota; kingdom Metazoa; phylum Arthropoda; class Insecta; order Lepidoptera; family Hesperiidae; genus Thymelicus; species Thymelicus lineola. The sequence goes on along the minus strand of OZ010703.1, from coordinate 4,774,052 downwards.
TTATTCAAAAAATCCACATAACATTCCTAAATAAAGTTTGGCAGAATTGACCTTTTTGACCAGTGTTCATTTCCAATGTACATATACTCAGCCTTAGAATGAGACATATTGATTATCAGCAGTTAGTGTCCAGACAGTCATGTTCCATATAACTGTGACTAGATTAATATTCACCTCTGTGACTAGATCAACTACTAATGTCTACTAGACTGTAAAGCTAGCCATACATGATCAAGTTTACTTGTCAAGTTAGCAGCAGAGTTGATGTGGCGTCCAGTTTGCATGAGATAGCTATATAGCCAGATAGCCATACACCATCAAGTTTACTGGATGCCGTATCAAGTCTGTTGCAAACTTGATCATGTATGGCCAGCTTAACAGAGTATATTATTAAGTGTATCACAATATGATCAATAGCTACAAAGAGCTATATTGATCATATTCCCAGTTACAGGGATCAAATAAATTGATGTATTGACAGCTACTAAGCTGTTACAGTTTATATCATTTGAACATATATTTTATAATTTATATGTAGATCTAGTTACAGTCCTTTGATAGCAGTTGACATGATCCTTAATGACTTTAAAAATCCATGAAAAATTTCTACCTAAATACAATGTTGACAAACCTGACTTCCTATATTTATAGTTCATTGAGCAAAATCATAGTAATAATTAATTGGAAATGATGCAATTTTTCAACCAGTTACCAATTACCAACCTTGTATGATCGGGTCCAACAGCTTTGTACACATAATCAGCATTAATTTTATTGACTTGCATGAACTGATGTAGTTTAGACTTGGCATTCTCCATAGTCCAGTTTCCGTGCAAACTTGCATTGACATCCAAGTCCTCAGCTTCTTGTACATTCTTCTGTTGCTGCATCCTGTCCATGTATGTGAACGTCCGGTCTTCCCCACCATACGCATGGTAGGCTTGACCCATGGTTTCAGGGCCCATTCCCTCCTGTGAAATTTAGTGATTGTTTAGCTTTATAATATTGATTATTAATTATTATTGATAGATTATTAATTATCACTTTGCTGCCAATGAACTTCTTCTTCTTCAAAAATTTCTTCAAGGTCATAAGTGTCTTAAAAAAACGATACTTGATGGCAAATATTGTCATGAGCATCAGTAACGACAAAAACATTGCATTGCGGGAAAAAATCTATCTTGAGATTTTCTTACATATCTCATAAAAGTCTCTTATAAGAGAGAAGAAAGATATAATCAAATCAAATAATAGTACATATTCAATCAAATAATAGTATAATAGTATAGTAGTTTAATGATGACAACAAGTAATCCAAAACAGAGCACCCTCGCTTTGATTCTGTTTTTGTATACATCCCTATTTTTAAATAAAGCCCAAGTTAATTAGACACAATAGAGCATACTATAGGTGAAAGAGTTTCTGAAATCTACCAGTTTTTGAGTTGATCCATTACAAAGAAAAAACCAAAACCTTTTTCTTTTTAATATTAGTTTAGTTACTTCAAAATATACCTGAAAAACTGGCCGTTGTTGTAAGGGCGCATTATTAATTCCCTGGTTTCCTTGCGCACCCTGAGTTTCTGGCGCTTCAGTCTTGACCTGAACATCTTCAGGGACCTCACTGGCAGGGACTTCTCCAGACCGCACAGAGAAGTTTAAGAAGTCCCGAGACGCGTTTTTTTGGGCCTCCTTCTTCGTAACAGAGTTGCCAGCTCCGACGTAAGAGTAGCCATCTACTCGTACTTCGCAGAGAAAACGTTGGCGGTGCTTCGGACCTGCGTCACAGTATGCTTTTGATAAACCTATCTACAGAGACTATCATATGATCTAACCTCAAAAAAGGGTAACGTTTTAGTTACCCTGACATAATAGTTTCTGTACTTTGGTTTTTAATGATATTCACATAATTATTCTAGTTTATATAAAATAATCTTACCAGTGGCACGAATGTCGTATTGTGGTGTTAAAGATTTCTTGGCGCACCAAGAAAAAAGATATGATTTCACATCCATGCTCATCTTGCCCTACTTATACCTTCACCGAGATAGTTACAATTTATGACTATGAGTTATCGAAAATATCAGTAACTGAGCTAAACTAATCCAATTACTTGGCTTTATATATGTATTATCTTAACTATGATATTAAAAACTTAGGTACTGACTGAGTGAGAGAAGAAATTCTCAACCAGTGTTCTCGAACGTCAAAATGCGAAATCGGTAGATTTGTCCATTTAATATCGGTATATTTGTACCCAAAATCGGTATATGTCAAAAAATATACAATATTCAGTCAAATTCGTTTATTTATCAAAAAATAAACTAACAGGCTAATTTGTATACATAAAACACACCTAAATAACAAAAAGATTAAGATTAAAAGCCATTTATTATCAATAAAATTACAAAACACATCGAATTGTAGGACTCAAGTTGAGCATGTTGCGCGGGTGCAACGCCGTTATCAATAAAAACGTTAATTTCTGTCGCCCTCGTGACGTTACTGCAGCGGCAACGATATGTGGTGTGAGCAATGATGTTTAAATAAATATAGATACGTTATGCCCTTACAAATCGACCGAAAAATCTGTTCCGAAAACAGCTACAACACACACACGTTTATCTTTTGTTTCCCTACACCAATCACTAGTACATTGGCAAATTATGTAAAAAGGATGGTATTACTATACCATAATAGTGAAAAAGACAGCTAGTGTTTGTCGCTCGCGGCTCGCGTCAATCTATATAGGCTACGGTCTTTATCGCTCTCGCGTCAAAACTAGATCGCTATCTCTTTCTTCATCTGAATATGGCGTCTTTGCATGAGTTATTAGATTGTTTAGAAAAATAATTGAAATAGACTAAATAATCTAAGTATCTAAGCGTACTCAAATGTGGTATGAGATTCCTTGTGTTTTGTTGACCTTGGAGTCATAATTGGTGCACTTTCGAAACACACACGATGGCATTTTGATTTATTTTCGTTAGGACGTATGAACCTACGATGCGCCACGCTCGTGATTGCGCTCGACGCAGACTAATCACAAGAGTTCCCAATTGGGAACTTTTTGAGTCACACAACGCGCACGCTTATGACGTATCTGCCTCTTCTTAATATATAATATCTTTGGGTGTGAGTGTTAGAACCGTCGGCACGATTAAACAATAATTTCACAATAATGAAGAATATAGAAATATTCCCATTTTAAAATATTTTTTTTTTTCTCTTTATTTAGGTTAACAAACAGTGACACAACAGATTTTAAGTACATGTATGTAGTTCTAGCTTAATACTAGGTTGTGAACCAACACCGTTAACCACAGATTACTCATAATACTATTATAAATTGAAAGTGAAGCAGCATCAAATTCAACCAAAAGGAAAATGAACTTTAGAAAAGAATATTGAACTTTAAATTTATACAATAAAATATAACTGATCGATGTTTACTAATACAATAAAAAGACAAATCCCGTTAGAGGTTGATTACAGATGTGTTGTTACTTCTTACAAATAGTGTTTAATATTAAATTCCTGAAAACACCAGGACGGCTGCTGATAATATCTATAGTATTGTAATTTACATTAAATGCATTCGTTAATTGATACATAGGTGAGCGCTTACCAGCTTTTGTACGACATTTTCTAGTAGCAAACATAGGTAATTCTCTACGGTTTCGTGACCGGTAAGGAACTGTGTAGTTTAATTTATTATTGAGAGGTATACAGTCATATTTTCCATGAAATATATCATATAGAAGTAGTGCTGCAAGCTGAAGTCGTCTAGTTTTTAACGTCTGCAAGTTATATTTATTAAGGAGGTGTTGATATGACAAATGACTACGAGTAAATTTAAAATGTAAACGTCTTAAGTATTTCTTTTGCACTGATTCAATTGCGTCAATATATTTTTGATAATATGGATTCCATACAGGTACAGCGTATTCCAATTGAGATCTAATGAGGCATTTAAAGATGTAAATGAAAGTTTTCGGTTGAGAGAACTTTGAACACGTACGCATTACAAAGCCATACATTTTGTAAGCCCTATTAACAATGTTATCTATATGAATATTTAAATGCAGCTTAGAATCTAGTGTTATTCCCAGGTCTTTTATGCTTTCAGTGTAATTTAGGTCAACACCACATAGCTTATATTGGTACTTACTAATTGATAGTTTTTTGGTGAACGTTATTACTTTGCATTTATCTAAGCTGAGACTCAATTTATTTTGTACACAATATACCGAGAAGCGGTCAAGATCTTCTTGAATTCTAATGTGGTCGTCAGCATTATTGATAGTGTGATAGATCTTTAGATCATCAGCATACAAAAGTATATTACAGTATTTGAAACACTTATTTATATCATTTATAAATAGGACAAACAATAGTGGCCCTAAAATCGAGCCTTGCGGAACACCAGAAGTTACAGGAACGAATGCCGACTCAAATCCGTTGATGACAACTTTCTGTGTACGATTCGAGATATATGATTTGAACCAGCGCCAAAGATTGCCTCGTATTCCATTGTACGCCAATTTGTTAAGCAAAATTTTATGGTCGACTCGGTCAAAGGCTTTTCGAAAGTCAGTGTATATGCTATCAATTTGTGTGTTATTATCTAGTGATTCAAAAAGATATGTAGTGTAAATTAATAAGTTTGTAGTAGTAGATCGCTTTTGTACAAATCCATGTTGCTGTTCAATGATTTTACTATGCAAGGATGGGTATATCTTTTTATGAACAAGACTTTCGAAAAGCTTTGACAAAGCCGGTAAAATTGAAATAGGCCGGTAGTTTTCAATGTCGGTCTTAGAACCACTTTTGTGCACTGGCACAATCCGGGCTGATTTCCAAATGGAGGGAAATATTCCATCATGCAAACTGCGATTAAAGAGATAATGTAATGGTTCAAAGAGTGATTCAGCTGTATTTTTCAGAAATACAGAAGGTATATTGTCGACGCCCGAGCCCTTTGTAGGGTCTAGCGTGCGAAGACCTTTCAAAACATCATCTTTACTCAAGAAGACACTACTTATCAGAAGATCAGACGCTTGATTTATATCGGAGATATTATTATCATCAAAGTCTATGTTCACGCCGCAACATACTGGCCTGAATTTTATATTTGTACATAAAATATTTAAGTACTTTTGTTTTCTAAAATGTCAATTGTCAATAAAATATCTATACGTCTACAAACTATGCGAACAAAAATTATATACGTTACAACTAATTTTCTTCTTTTAATGCGAAACCAATACGAAACATAAGCTGGTCCTTCAGAAGCCGAATATTTAAGAAGATTAAACAATTCGAAGCGAACAATACAATAACTACATATTCGATGCGAACAATACGAATATTATACGTACTATCGACGTTCAACAAGAAAATCTCTATCGCCGCTAGGTTATACATAAAACGAATTGCATGGATGGAGTGATCATCAATGCAAACAGTGCAAATCGGTGAGACATCAACCAGTTTCATTCCCGTTCTCAACTACTTACCCATGCTAATACCGTGTTTTTCATAATTTCAGTACAATTTAAGATTTTTATTGCCGCCATTTTGTGGACTCTGTGCATTACCTTCTACGAGTCGAGGTTTGGATATGTGCAATCGTAAGTACAATTTTATTTAATCACAGTTTTTCCGTTGTCCATCAAAATGAGCACGAGCAAATCATTAATTACAGAAAAATCTTCTCAAAGTTCAAATAAAAACGACGAGTTTTTATCTGATTTGAATAAAAAACGGGGTGTAATCAGAGGTAGATTAACGTATTTTACCAAATACGTAAATAGTTTAGATGCTCAACTTCTAACGTCGAATCCAACTAAACGAGCAGAATTAAAGTTGCGTATTGAAGGAGCTTCTATATTTTTTAACGAATTTAATGCGATTCAAAATGAAATAGAATTATCGGTGGATAACGATGACCTTTTCCATCAACTGGAATTACGAGAAGGCTTTGAGAGTTCATATTATGCGATCATTGCTCAAGCTAAAAGTATGCTTTCGTCTGGTGAGATGGCTTCAAGCTCATGCACGAATACAAATTTACACGCTCTAAAATTACCAACTATAGCTATGCCTACGTTTGACGGATCATATGAGCACTGGCTGGAGTATAGGGATACATTTATTTCTCTCGTTCACAATAATGTACATATTACACCAATTCAGAAATTTCACTATTTAAAATCTTCACTGAAAAGTGTAGCAGCATTAGTTATCGACTCATTAGAATTTTCTTCAAATAATTACACGGTTGCTTGGGAATTAATATGTAATAGGTATAATAATACTAGATTGTTGGTTCATAACCATGTTAGGGCCCTCTTTTCTATTCAAAATCTTGTGAAGGAGTCGCCCTCACATATTCGGAAACTTATCGACACTCTTTTAAAAAATATGCGTGCATTAAAGCTACTTAACGAACCGGTCGATTCATGGGACACACTCATTATTTATATGGTCGTTTCTAAATTGGACAGCACCACAGAACGCGAGTGGGAACAATTTAGGGGCTCGATACCGACAGCTACATGCAGTGGCGATTCCCAGGATGCGACACCGGTAGTAAAGGTAGATCATCTTGTTAAGTTTCTCAAAGATAGGGCTGACATGTTAGAAACATTAATGATTACACACGGCAACATTCACAAAACATTCAAACAAATACCTAATTCGCAGGTACACTGCCATGTGTCACCAGCTACAAATAACATTCACAATTCACAATCATATCATAAATATCAACGCGCATGTTTGGTGTGCAATTGTATGCATCCTATATACACTTGCCAAACATTTCTAAAATTTACGTTACGCGATAAATTAAAATTCATTCAAGATAAAAATCTATGTCATAATTGTTTACGTGCAGGGCATACGTTAGAAAATTGCAATTTCAGTTCCTGTCGTAAATGCAATCAAAGACATAACACATTGATACACGACGATCAGCTGACCACTACTACGGGCGCGTTTGTCTCGATCCCAAATAGCGAACCGATTTCTAACGTTCGTAACATCCCGAACAACGACTGCATCACTCATAGTTCTTACACACATACTTCACACTTAGACAATCATAATCAAATTGCATCGTCTGGTGTACCTGTGTTGTTGTCGACTGCACTTGTCGAAATAGCCGATCGGGATAACAAATTTCACGTCGCGCGCGCCTTACTCGATTGTGGCAGCGAACGAAGTTTCATCACAAAACGTCTATGCGATCTACTCGATTTACATGTGATACAGTCCACTTTACAAATAAAAGGTGTTGGAAATTCGATTACGAACTCGTCACACACATGTGAAGTTAATATCAAAGCGCGATCCAACCCTTTCTTTATGCGTTTCCAATGCGTGGTGCTGCATGAGATTACGTCATCCTTGCCACCCACTGCAATACAACTAGACCAACTACAAATACCTAACAACATACAACTAGCCGATCCTACTTTTCATGAACGTAAGCAAATCGACATACTGATAGGCGCAGATAAGTTTTGGGACTTATTAGCTGAAGGAAGAATGCGATTGAGAAATGGTCCCTTCTTACAAAATACGAATTTAGGTTGGATTATATCCGGGCCTATTTATGCGAATAATTTAAAAAACGATAATTCTATTAACTGTAATTTTGCTCAATCCATTGACACACAGTTGAAAATGTTTTGGGAACTCGAGGAATTGTCAAAGAGCAATCCCATGAGCGACGAGGAGATTGCATGCGAAAATCATTTCATTAACAATTTTAAGCGTTCAAATGATGGAAGATTTATTGTTCGAATTCCTTTTAAACAATCTCTAGATCTCTTGGGCGATACATATTCCATCGCAGAGCGTCGTTTTCTTGCCGTAGAAAAACGATTACAAAAATAAACCATTTATAAAAAGATGTATTCTGATTTCATTAACGAATATGTGTCTTTAGGATATATGACTAAATTCGAGTCATATGGAAAGCCGTATTATTTCTTGCCACATCACGGCGTCTTCCGCGAGCATAGCAGCACTACTAAGTTGCGCGTAGTATTCAACGCAAGCCAAAAGTCTACGACAAACATTTCTTTAAACGATTTGCAATTAGTCGGTCCGCCTATTCAAGGTGATTTGGTATCTATTCTTCTTAGATTCCGGCAGCATAAATTCGTAGCTTGCGCCGATATCGAAAAGGCGTATAGGCAATGCTTAATCGACAATAAGCAACGCGACTTACAATTAATTTTATGGCGCGACAATCCTAATGATAAGCTACACGTTTATAGATTGAATACGGTTACGTATGGGACTGCCTCGGCTCCGTTTCTTATGGTCCGATGTCTAAAGCAACTGGGTGCCGAGTGCCAAGACCCAGACGTCAAGCAAATTATAAATGCTAATTTTTACGTAGATGACATGATAACAGGATCTGACTCTATGCGACATATTTTGGAATTATGCGATAAAACAAAAAAGGTGTTAGATTCTGGTTGCTTACCGTTGCGTAAATGGGTTTATAACTTTGACGCGAATACTGTTCAATCTAGTAACACGAACTCGTTAAGTATACAAAAAGATCTGTCATTAGGTGAGCATACTAACTGTCGTATACTAGGTTTAGGGTGGAACAATACTAGTGACGAATTATTGTATCATACTACTTATATATAAAATACGAATACTTTACAAATAACGAAACGTTTGATTTTATCCAGTTTTTCTCAAATTTTCGATCAATTACAATTTTATTATTTCGTTATGAACATCAAAGGTTATTGATTACATGCGGCACCACAACTACTTTGTTGCGAGAGAAGTGGTGGCCAGTAGAGGGACGCAATCTAGCTAGGAAAATTGTACACGATTGCGTATTATGCGCACGCCTGCGAGGCAAGACGCTAGTGCCTATCATGGGTAACTTGCCTAAAGAGCGACTGAGCCCAGGGTACCCTTTTATGCATTGTGGTGTGGACTACGCCGGACCAGTGCTCACATTAAACATAAAAGGTAGGGTAGCTAGAACAGTTAAGCTTACATTTGTTTATTTATCTGCTACGCTACTCGAGCTATACATTTATAGCTGTTCAGCGATCTCACTATTGACGCTTATCTATTAGCACTAAATAGATTTATTTCTCGCCGTTCAAAGCCTTCTGAAATATTCTCAGACAATGGTAAATGTTTTGTTGGACTCATGAACGAATTTTCATCTATATCTAATTATTCACAAGATATAATAAATTACGCGATTAGTCAAGGCATTTAAGTTCATACGCGGCTCATTTTGGTGGATTGTGGAAAGCTGGAGTAAAGAGTTGGAAGTACCACCTCCGGCGAGTGGTAGGTAATGCGCATTTAACTTTCAAAGAATTTAGCACGGTACTAGCGCAGGTTGAGGCCGTCCTAAACTCTCGACTTTTGAAGTCTATTTCCTCTGATCCTAACGACCTATCACCTCTTACTCCTGGTCATTTCCTGGTTGGTCGACCATTGACTGCACCGGTTTGCGATGACCTGGTGGAGAAACCCATGCACACTTTAACGCGTTACCATCGAATCGAGCAAATACGTCAACAATTTTGGAGGCGCTGGTCAATCGAATACGTGTCAGAGCTGCAGACCAGAGCGAAGTGGAAATCCAATAACTCTAACCTGCAAAATGGCGCTCCAGTCGTCATCAAAGACGTGAATTTGCCTGCACTAAAATGGAACCTTGGCAGAATTATAGTCATTTTCCCTGGACGTGATGGCATTACGAGAGTTGCTGACATCCAGACTGCATCAGGCATTGTGAGAAGGGCTTTTTCGAGGATATGCCCGCTCCCTGTTCAAACAGACGAAGACCATTGAAAGCTACAGCTTCCAAGGCCGGGGGCATGTTCACGCCGCAACATACTGGCCTGAATTTTATATTTGTACATAAAATATTTAAGTACTTTTGTTTTCTAAAATGTCAATTGTCAATAAAATATCTATACGTCTACAAACTATGCGAACAAAAATTATATACGTTACAACTAATTTTCTTCTTTTAATGCGAAACCAATACGAAACAGTCTACACTTAGGTCAGATTTTTCAAAGATTGAACAAAAAAATTTTGAAAATAAATTACATATTCCTTCTGGGTCATTAGAAGCTGTACTTTTGTAGTGCATAGACTCTGGAATATCTGGTTTATTTTTTTGGTTATTAATGTATGTCCAGAAAAACTTTATATTGTTATTAATACTATGTTCAACAGAATTAATATATTTACGATAACACTTATGAGATGCTGTTTTAAATCTCTCTCGATACATAGAAAACTCACTTTCATCTGTTAAATTACCATATTTTTTCCATTTTACCCATGACTTGTTTTTATTTTTGAAAATATGTACAAGCGCAGGGGAGAACCATACTGGGTATCGAGAGAGGTTTACAATTTTAGTAGGAATATGTATTCTTATGATACGATAAATTATTTCATAGAAAGCTGTCACCGCACTTTCAACGTCGTTACAATTATATACCTCACACCAATCACTGTTTTGTAAGTCTATGTTAATTTTTGAAAAATCAGCTAATTTATAGTTATACACTGTGCGAGGCTTAGTTTGTAAAGGCGTATCCATGTCGTTAAGGGGTGCAAGAATATAGAAAGCCGGGTGACATTTATCTAAGGGCACCAGTGATACTGGCGCCAGTAATGATTTACAGCTTGGAAGATTCGTGATAAATAAATCAAGTAACCTATCTTTGTTATTTTTAAAAATATTCATTTGATAGCCACCACAAAGTGATAGAAAATTTATTAGATGTTTATTAGCCAGGCAATAATTGGGTCGAATAACCGGTTGTAAGAACGAATTGTGTTCTGTCCACTCTAAAGTAGGTAAATTAAAATCTCCCGCCACAACAAAGTCATTAACATCCGGGGAATTTATAATGTGTGATATATAGTCGAAATAAATAGAGTACACTTCCGAGTTAAGGCTGGGAGGCAGATACGCAGCACTAATAATGCAACAATAATTACGAGCACGCAGTTCCAGCACAATAAATTCCATGAGCGGCGGGGGAGGGGTCGCGGCGGCCGCGGGCGGCAGCACGCGCATCGACACGGCCAGCTCGCGCCTCGCGAGCACTGCCACCCCGCCCCCGTCGCACTTGCCACACCGCTCAAGTTGCCTGTCACTGCGGAATACACGGTACCTCGCATCAACAAAACAATTATCGGCTATTCGTTCCTGTAACCATGTTTCGGTTAAAATAATAATGTCGTAATTATGTTGTAATATGTTCATGTAAATATTGTTCAATTTCGTGTTCAAGCCCCTACAGTTCTGATAATATAAAGATAGTACATGCTGTGGTACATGTTTACCCATAATAATGCAGGTTAAGCAATTTAAACGTATTAATCACAATTTTTAAATGGAATACACTTAAATTATTATAGAAGTTAAGACACGTAATAGCAGCGCAAAGTATTATGTCATTAAGATAGTAAGACTGACGTAAAATAGTTGACTTCAGATTACAGTAGTCTACTTTACAAGTTATACACAGTAACAGACATAATAAATAAGTACATAGCATTGATAATAACATGCTACAAAAATGAACGGGCTGAAATATTATTTTTATTCATCTCTTCTTTGCATTTTATTATTTACTCAAATAATATAAACCAAATTATACACCATCGATACCGCTTTTCGATAGATAGCAATAATGCGCAGCACGGCACCCTCCCCTAAGACCCACACGGTGTCTGCAGCGAGCGAAAAAATATAGAACAACATACTGTTGAGGGATTCCCCATTCCCCCTAACGTAAAACATACATGAAAAGGGTTGCCAGCTTAAAAATTATGTTAAATCGGTAGAAAAATCGGGAGAATTTCCAAGTATTCTATGAAATCGTGGAAAAATTGTTGCATATCGGTATTTCGGTAGGAGAGTGCCCATATCGGTAGAAATACCGAAAAATCGGTAGGTTCGAGAACACTGTTCTCAACCAAGAGCAAAACAAGAAACACCTGACGCCGCCGCCGCAGTGTTGCCAACTCGGTATCAGGTTTTGGGGCTAAACACAGTTTAAAAAAGGGCTAGATTCGTCCAATACATTGAAAATGGGGGCTATTGCTTAATTATCAGAGGTGAGGACGAAAAAAAAAAAAGGTCGCCAGACACTCTACAAGTATGTTAATGGTAATTTTTTCCACTACGTTTTATCGTTTTTTCGATGGATTGCATCAAAAAGTTCGTGGAAAACCTGAATTTATCCCTTTTTTTCAAGATGGCGGAAAATGATTTCGGGGCTAGAAATGGGGCTAGGTGCTAAAAAATTATTTGAGGGGCTGAAAACCCGTAAAAAGGGCTAGATCTAGCCCCGAAAAGGCTAAATTGGCAACACTGCGCCGCCGCATCTACCACAGACAACAAATGTACTCTGTGCTACAGACTACCAAACTACCACAGACAGCAGTCACACAGACTGTCTGTGACAGACAGTGCTGCCAGATCCAAAAATTAGATTGCGGTATATTTTCTCATAAAATACGGTAGATTCTTATAAAGAAAAATAAGTATTAATTAGATAAGCCATAGAGTTTGTTGTTTGGAAGTATTATCCACAGATAAAATGGAGTAGAGTGGTCTCAATGTCTATGAAATTAAGTATTTTCATTCAGATTTGATGTAAATCAGATGTCGCCATAAGTTACAGAATAATTACATCGATACGGTAGACGGCAAATCGGAGCAGACGGTAGGTCTATCGTAATTATGTGGCACCTGGCAACACTGGTAATCCAATCTGGCAACACAAGTAATCCAGCGTAATGGTTTATTAGGGCCCTATCACACTTGACGGTTTCCGAGCGGATTCAAATTTCAAAGCGGAACGGGTGCGCAGCGAACACGCCGCGCGTCCGCGGCGAAGACGTCGCGGACGTGAAGCGAATACACAGCGCTTTCGACGCTTGTGTGTGGCGTGATTGCAATGTACAATACGCTCTCTAAACGCACACAACAAAATGTCCGCGGCGTGTTCGCTGCGTACCCGTTCCGCTTTGAATCCGCTCGGAAACCGTCAGTGTGATAAGGCCCTTAGAGGTTCCTAATATTTTCTTAAATTGTCAAGAAACACTTTAACCATAGATATAGAACTAACAAGATTTTGCCACGGCGTGGCCTCACATGAGACAGCGCTAGTATACTATACATATATTAAATAGTTATGCAAGAGTTTTTGTAGTGTTACCAGGTTGATGAAATTTCCCATTGCAAAAACAGTCACAGAGTTTTCTTCACAGAACTAGTACTTTTACGCCCCATTTACATACTCGGAGTGTATGTATATGTAACCATGTATTTGCCGGGGAGTCTGAACCTGAACCCCATAAAAAAGGCGCGATCTGTAGTTGTATGGGTGATCACTAGTGGAAAAATTTTTTCGGAGTCGTTAAGCCATATCAGAAGCCTTCGGGCGGCATGAAGACTTCCGACACTTGGATTAGCCACTAACTCCTCCAAAAATCTGCATTGGAGCAGCGTGGTGGAGTAGTTTAGGCCTCCTCAAGAGGAGACCCGTGCTCAGTAGTGGGCCATTCATGGGTTGAAGCCAAATAAGTACGACTTTTGATTTTAGATAATAGTATAATTTTCAAATAAAACAACCATAATATCAACGTAACATTTAATAATAATAACATACAATAATAAAAAAAAATTGTGGTCTAACACGTTCTTGGAGTCCGTAGTAGTCGAAATTATAAAAAAAACATTCATAATGTTTGCTTGTCAATAATTATCAAATATCATTGCCATACAGCTATCAAATACCTACATATTATTTTATTTTAATTTGGCCCTACTATAGATATGCTTACCAAGCAATGCATCTTTGAACATTTTGATCTTCTTGTACAACATTATCACGTCACTCATGATATTAGTAGGACCAACCTAAAAAGAAATTAAGGGTACTAAAATTTATGTAAATTTTATTAACACACTAATATAAATTAATATAATTATATTATATATTTTCTTGTAATCAATACATGTACTAAGACTGTGACTAATCAATTTGTGTAGATTGAAGATTTGTGAAAAACTTTCACAGGGGTATTTATTAACACAATAGATCCCATTAAAATTAGTTTTACAATTTTGTCTGTTTATTTATTTATTTATTTATTTATTTACATGTTTATGTCACCTCTTAAAAAGAAGAAACAAAGGGCAAACTTAATGCCTAATGGCATTGTCCACCAGTCAACCCTGGGTGGATGTGGAAATAGCTGATGGCAGGTGCTAACATGAGATATAGATATACTACATAACAAGAATACATACAAATACACGGACATACATACATACCAATAATAACATAAATATATAATAAATAATATATAAATATATAATATATAAATATTTAGGGAATACATATACATATATAAGTATAGGGAATTTTTGCACAGTATGCTGAAGAAAAAAGTAACACTAAAAAATAGTAATAAAAAAAAAAAAAAAAAAATAGAAGTGACATTAATCAGAAACTGAATGTAACAGACACCACCGTAACATGTTTATCTTTGTTTGTTCCGGCTAATTTCAGAAATTGTTATGAGCTTGGGTTATCATTTAGTGCTTTTTATTCTTCAATCGGTTAAAGATAGTAAAATGTCAATTAAAAGAATATTGTCCATACATTTATGGAATGTATTTATTATGGACAGTACAGTATTTTTGAAAATCTGATCTGGCAACACTGGTTTGGCACCTAAATACGTGCCAAAACACAATATATCGTCCCCGTAGAGCGAAAAGTCATTAAGTGCAAAAAACGTGTTTTGAGATATTGAGGGTTAAAGTTTTGAAATATATAAATCGCCATAACTTTAATATGTCATAACATGTCTCTATGTTTTTAGTTTTATTTTGAAGGAACTTAAATCAAATTAATATTATACTACCTGTAACAAGTGAAAATCGAGTAGTTAATGAGAAAATATAAAATACCCTAAAAAACGCAAATTAATTATTTGTTCTCAATAGAATGTCTGAGTTAGTTAGGAGTTAGTTAATTTTCGACCTTAGTTAGTGATCTTTCACTCTGTTCTAAATTATTTTTAAGAAAACCACCTCTAGTTATGTAAATTGGAACTTAGTGCTGGACGTACGAAATGTGCATTGTAAATAATATCTAGTATCTTAAGATTCGAAGTTTGGGTGGTAAGATTTGTTTTGATAATAATAAATATAATATATGTAATAATTATATAATAAATATATAACTTTTAATGTAACCAAGTGTAACCATTGCTTTAAGATAACTTAAGCATTAAAAATAAACGACACAAAAAAACAAACAATCGAAGCGACTAAAACAGAGTTTAGTACCTACTACCCAAATAATAGGCACCATACTTAATAATTACTTTCTATAACAGATCTCGTGAAGTCTTCAAAGGAGCAGATTCCTATAAAATAATATTATTAGATATTTATCTGTATTCTTAAATAATGTAGGTACATAATTTTCACCTCCAGAAGACAACATCAAAATACTAAACTAAAATATAAAGTATCCATCCATCCATCAGCCCTTGGAGGTCCACTGCTGGACATAGGCCTCCCCTGACTTGCGCAACTCTGACCGGTTCTGAGCCTTCTGAATCCAGCGGATGCCCGCTGTCTTCTTCAGGTCGTCAGTCCACCTGGTCGGAGGGCGTCCTATGCTCCTTTTTCCGAGACGTGGGCGCTATTCGAGGACCTTTCTTCCCCAACGGTTATCGGTCCTTCGCACTATGTGGCCAGCCCATTGCCACTTCAGCCGGCTAATTCTTTGAGCTATGTCGGTTACCCTTGTTCGTCTACGGATCTCCTCATTTCTGATAAATCACGTAGATAATCACGTAGAGAAATACCGAGCATAGCCCTCTCCATAGCCCACTGCGCTACTTTGAACTTGTGGATTAGGCCAATAGTAAAGCACCACGTCTCGGATAAGTATGTCATCACTGGCAACACACATTGCTCGAACATCTTCGACTTCAGGCACTGAGGTAGTGTTTTGGACGACAAGATATGACGCAGTTTCCCGAACGCAGCCCATCCGAGTTGGATTCTACGAGTGACTTCTTTCTCGAAGTTAGACTTACCCATCTGGATCACTTGTCCCAGGAAATTGTATTCGTCTACAACTTCGAGAGCAGAGCGCCGTCACAATAACCGGTACGGGGGTGACATGGACATTCGACATGATTTTCGTCTTGTCATGGACAAGACCCACCCGTTGTGAGGCGCTGTTCCCAAGCATTGTACTAAGTTCTTCCAGGGAACCCGCCAGGATGACTATATTATCGGCATATCGCAGGTGTGTGATGTATTCGCCGTTTATGTTAATGCCACGTCGTTTCCACTCCATCAGCTTGAACATGTCTTTTAACGCAGCGGTGAACAGTTTTGGGGACATCCCTTTGTCTGACACCTCTCTGCAATTGGATGGTGTTCGTTGCTGTGTAGTGTACTCTGACGGACATAGTGGCAGATGAGTACAAACATTTCAACACCTCGATATACCGGTAGTCATCTGGCACCGCTGGAGAGAATTTAGTTCCACCCAGGTCTCGATAGAATCAAAGGCTTTCTCATAGTAAATCTCATAAGATAAATTGTTACTAACATTTTTATTAATATAAGTTATTTTTTGTCAGTAGGCTATGGGCTAAATGGCCTGAAATAAAAAATTATTATTATTATTATATATATTTGTGAAATTTATTATTTCTCCCATTTCTGGGGTATAAATCCAATGCCGCGGGCTTTTGGCCAAACGACATTATTATAGTCCACATAGGCAACACATAACGGCAAATTATACTCCTCGGTCTTTTGTATAACCTGCCGCAGTGTGTGTATAATATGGTCTATGGTGCTGTAGCCTTTTCGAAATCCTGCTTATTCGGGAGGCTGGAAGTCGTGAAGCCTGCGTGAAATGCGATTTGTGAGGACCCTCGAAAACAGCTCATAAACGTGGCTCAGAAGTGCATTGGGCCTGTAGTTCTTCAAAAGGGCTTTATCGCCCTTCTTGAAGAACAGCGTCACCACACTTCTGCTCCACGCTTCCGGGGTAGTTGCAGTGTTGATGACGGAATCGAACAGTTTTTGGAGAGCCACTAGAAGGGGTTTCACTCCAGCTCTCAGAAGCTCGGTTGTGATTCCGTCATCTCCCGGTGCTTTGTTGTTTTTAACCTGTTTGAGAGCCTCTCTAATCTCATACAGGCTGACGTCGGTGTGCTGGAAATGGTGCTGGACTCGGTCTTCAACCTCGTAAGCTGACTTTGCCCAATAGACATATCCCTGGTGAACACTTTTTAACCGACTTCAAAAAAAGGAGGAGGTTCTCAATTCGACTGTATTTTTTTTATGTTTGTTACCTCAGAACTATGGACTGGGTGAACCGATTTGGATGATTTTTTTTAATCGAAAGCTGGCCGTGTGGTCTCACAAAAATTTGAACGAGATCTGACAATGGCATCCATGTCAAAATCATATAAGTCTTAAATTTGCATTAAGTATGTGCGCGATAAATCGACGAATAACTCAATATCGCGCCAACCGATTTTAATGATTCTTTTTTTAATTGAAAGCTGGTGCTTGTCGCGTAGTCCCACATAAATTTGAGTGAGATCTGACAATGGTATCCATATCAAAAGTACAATGTACTTCATTCGAAGTCGGTTAATTTTTTGTTAAAATGTTAGATTATGAGCCCTGGTTTCACTCAATAGTGCTTTTTACACGATTTGCGTTGTGTTTTCGCAGATCGCGTCGCCTGCACTTGGAGATCTATTCATTAAGCCATCGGTATTCCCTCATAGAGGTTGGAGTCTGCACACATAGTTCTCGTCGATCCCTCATAAGACCAAGAGATAAATATAAAGTATGATTCCAAAAATCACTTACCTCTACAATAGTTTTTTCGTTTTGATTTAATAAATCAATAATAAACTTTGCACGACTCATTTTTACAAAGTGCACAAAATAATACTCAAAAACGCAAGTGATCAGTGCCGAGAATTAAAGTCACCACGCGCCGCGCTCGTCTCTCTAGCCGCGACAAAATCACTAACTCGCAAGCGATATGTACCTAAATGTAAGGATGCTCGTCGAAGGTATAAAAATAATAACTAAAACATTTTAAGTATTATTCACAATAGGTCTTTTAATCCATTTTTATTAGAGAAGAAATCATTATGTTGAAATAATGATTTTTCACTTTGGTAGTATATTACAAAATCATATAACAGTAAGGAGTGAGAAGTCACTATTTGGAGTTAGTTGATTTTCGCTTTCGAGTATTTTAGCAAAGTGCTGAATTTAATAACTCACTAAATCATTTTAGTGATTATAGTCTACCTAAAAGCCTGCGTATGCATTGAAAATTTAATAGAAAAAGTAATTAAATCGTTTTAGTTCCGACCTACGTAAAGTTTCAATAAGTATAAAATAATTAAGAGAATTTAGTTATTTCTCTCATTTCGCTGTGGGATCCAAAGCATACATTTACTTAATTTTCACATTTCGTAAATCGGAAACGAACGCACTTAGAACATAGATGGTTAGACAGATATTTAGAGAAAAAAAATGTGGTTTTAGTGACATTGATAACTCATTTTGGCCCTTTTTCGACTTAGTGACTTTTCGAACTACGGGGACGATATATGTATAAATGTATAATAAAATCGGCCACGCTGACGAGGACAAAAAATAACATTTTTGTCTCTGTCTTTCACGTAGATTTTGTAACTGGCGATCTCGCTCTGTCAAAAGTATGGGAGAATCTTGTTAGTTCTATATCTATGACTTTAATATTCATACTCGTATTACCCTCATGTATTAATAATAATAAACTTTGACGAAATGAAGTCAATAAAATACCAATAAAAAGATATAAATCACTTTTATTAAAAACACTCAAAACATACAACACTCATACATATACCTCATTACACTAGCGCATAGAACTGCAGTTATCTTTTGGGTAGAATATACTATTCAAAGAGAAATAATATCAGCCACATATCACAAATAGGTACATAAGATTTTCCATATTTTAATCAAATTACACAATACACCTGAATTTATTTTTACTCAATTTCACTCAAACCTAACCCATCCTAAACCACTTCCTTAAATATTATGCTATAAATAAAAATATCGCTTTAAATTTATGATAAAAAATACAACATTAAATTAAGATCTAATAGATAAAAACTAAGAGTTGACTTGTTGATAATATTTTTTATACATAAATTTAAAACTAATATACGAGTTGGACTTAAATAAATAGGAACCCATTAAAAACTTGCTGTAATTTGAAAAAATATTGTCATGTTGTTGTTGATATTGTCCTATTGGCTGAAAAATAAATGTTTTTGCTACCTTTCGCAAGAAATGCGAACTTGTAACCGAATGGCAAGTTGTAAAATAGAATGAATGATTTCACGAATGAATGGGCAAAGATATGTGGCCATAGTTAACTTAAAACACTATTATATCTTATATAATTATTGCTTTTGTTGATATCTTTCAAACATTTATTTTTAATTATGATAGATTTTCATTATTCGATAACAGCTAGCAGTTTTAAGGTATCTCTTTTATATTAAATATTATGCTATATTATAATTTGTATTTAATAAAAGTATTTTTAACAAACGGAAAACCAAAGAATATTAAGTTCATAGAAAAAGGATATAAATGTGTGAGAATATACAAATTAATTGCTCTTAATGAACTTCAATTGCTTTAAATCACATGAAATAACTTTTGACTGTTAAGAAAATACCATAACATTCTGCCTACTTAATTTATTTCATTACATCTTCGTATATCCTTCTTCTATGGTTCACATTCAGAAAACTTAAAAATAAAACTACGATATGACCATTGAAGTATATTGTTATACTCGTAGAACAAACATCTCGAACAAAATGTGTGTCCTGCCCGGGAGGTTCAATTTTCAAAATTGAGCCCCCGTTCTCCTTTCAAAATGGAACGAATCCATTGAAGATTGAAGCCACGTGGCGCCAATGCATTGGGACATACATGGTGTTCGCGGTGTCGGTTCTATACGCTAGTAATAATACTTCAATGGATATGACTACAGACTTGTTGAAGTTGACAATTTAGTTCTTTAGTAAATATAGCCTATTAAAACATAATAATTATGTGATGTTACAAACAATTAATATTTTTTAATCAAATCTATTTCTTTTATTGTACGTATTCAATTCACTGTTCTATACATATTATTATTATTAACTCATATTATTTTTAACCATCGCCTATAACTTACCAATAAACAAATAGGACGAACCGACGAATCGAGACAAATATAATGAGTGCAAATTAAATCGGAATACATTATTCGTCGAATGCAGTATTTTTATTTCCTTTGGGTAAAAAGCAAGATATCACCAAGAGAGAGAGTCACTATCCATCTCCATAAAACATAAAAATAAGCGAGTTAAAAACCTATTGCAAAATATAACTGTATCATCATCATAGAGTGAAATAGTTTATTTTAATTTGTATTACAGGAATGTCAATAAAAACATGAATCAAGCAATCTGGTTAAGCCAATGATAAAGTAAAAAAGAGGTAGATAATATGTCACTAGCGCGCCGAAGATGAAGATCGTAAGAGAGGTCAATTGACCTCGTCTGCTCGTAGTCGCTCTGTCAATACAAGACGATAGGCAGTTTTGTTGTTGTCAGAAGTGCTTGAGATTTGACATATAACGTTAAAATGCCTTCGTGTATTATTGTAGTGTGATTGGTGTAGTGAAACAAAAGATAAACGTGTGTGTGTTGTAGCTCTTTACGGAACAGATTTTTTGGTTCATTTATAAGGGCATGACGTATCTAAAGTTTTTAAATATCATTGGGTTAAGCAATAAGTCATTGAATCCTCTCTTATTTAAAACTTTTATTATTAGTTCTATAATTAGTTATTGGTTTTGCGATTAACTTTCGAATGTAAAGGAACACTTCCTCTTCTCACTTATTGCAACAACTATAATTAATGAGGTGAAGTCACAGACCATTAATTGACTTAGCTAAAAAATACAACTCATAAAAATTACCATTCATTAGATAATCACTAAAGTATGTGTAAGGGCCTACAATAAGTAGCCTACTTTGACAAATAAACTTCTTTGACAAATTTAAAGTTATGTGACAGAAACATTTTTGCTCTGTTTTGGGGACAGTTCTTGGTGAAATCTGAAATATTTATGACTAGCTGTCACTCCTTATTGAACCCCCTAGTTAGAGCACAAAATACATAATATGAGTAGTACCTATTGGTACAGAAGAGTCACTCCGCAAAATCATTTAAATAAATAGCGACTCTTGCTCTGACACAATAAAGTGGAATTCAGATCGCACTCCCCTAATCGTCAACAGACATTGACATCTAGACGTTGCCTCTCTTTCTAATCATAACTCTTATCCTCTCTGACAACGTCAGGGTTGTCTTTTTGTGTGATGACATGTGTAATAGACTACGTATGACACGGCGTGGCGTTCTTCTAAAATTGGCCCAACATGTCGAACGCGGTAAGTACTTGTAACATCATATCAAAAGTGCGGAGTGCACCTGGCCTGGTTAGAGGATCAATATTCAAAACATCCCAAATAAGTTACCCCCCCATCTTACTCCTTTAAGGAATTAAATTTTAAAAATCCATTCTTAGTTCTCTTACTACAAATGGCTTCAAAGTTTAAAACACCAGCAATACATTATCAAATCAATGTAAATAGCCGCTCAACGAAAAAGCCACTTAACAGTAAGGTCTCCGCCCAAGAACAACAAACGCCAAACAAACCACCAATTTTCCACCCAAAAAAAAGAAAAATGTCTTCTAGCTTCTAGCATCAATTAACGGTCCTGTACCCCGAGTTTAATAAAGTCTTTTCCTCGACTGCTCCTGTCGTTTCTGGTACCACATGATACCAAGTACCACGATCACAATCACTATGATGGCTATGAACATCATGAAGAGGAAAGTCTTCACACCAGACATGGCTGGCTTGGAGTCTTCTATCCTGTCCCTCGGCGCTTCGAACGACGCCGCTGATGGTATTATATTCGTTCTGTCTTCTTCTTTGTTTTGCTGGAAATACATTGAAATGCTTACAATGAGGTCAGGAAAGCATGTTTTAGTTGTTTTTTTAATTGATCATTTTGATAAATTGATTACTTTCATAAGTTTATTGCGTCATATCATAAGTTTAACACTCATAACTTCTAAGCCTTAATTTTATTTTTTTGAACGTGCTTATTTCTAGAATGCCAGTTGGATAAAAAAACATTTTTATGTATGATATCCATGAGGAATGGGAAGGAAAAAAGCATACTTTTGTGTATGATAGCCACATTCATGAGGAAGGCTATTCTACTTATATTAAAAATGTGAAAGTTTGTATGGATATTTGTTGCCTTTTCATGTAAAATTTTGGACACAGATAGACCATAATCCAGAATAAGATATATTTTATTTATTATCCCGGAAAACGCGAACAGAGTGCTATTAATATATAAGGCAAGAAGAAGTTACTTTAGGAGTTTGGGGTATCTGAAAGTTTAAAGCAACAACCCATTATTGTCCCACTGCTGGGCTCGGGGTCTCCTCTCACAATGTGAACCCCTCACATTGTCCTCACAGGCCATAATCTACCACGCTTGCCAAGTGCGGATTGGTAGACTTCACACACCTTTGAGAACTTTATGGAGAACTCTCCGGTGTGCAGGTTTCCTCACGATGTTTTCCTTCACCGAAGCAAGTGATAATTTACATAAAATACGCACATAATATTTGAAAATTAGAGGTGCGTGCCAGTATTTTAACTCGGGCCCTTCGTTCGGGAGACCAACGTTCTAATAGGCTGAAAGTTTAGTTACAATTATACAATATTACTCACAGTCTCCAGCAGATCTAATTCATACATCTTGATGGCTATGATGTCGTGGTTATCGCTGAGGTCGCCAGTAGTGGCTGAAGCTCCGAAGTAGTACCCCGTGGGCAGTTGTACATTCTCCACTCTCAGGCATTCCTTCCATGCGTTCTTGCCTTCCAAGTCGGTTGATACTGGAGAGAATGATTACAATTTAATACTATAACAAACTTTTACCCCCTATTTACTGCTTTAGGGGTAAACTTTCAAAAAGCCTGTAATAAGTATTTTATTTTAGTTAAAACTAAATTGCAAGATTCGAGTAAATTAGACGAATTTTATTTTTATATCCATGCAAATTTTTACACCTATTTTACCCCTTTAAGGTATGAATTTTTAAAAATAAGATACTTTCTCAGTGTTTCTCCACACCACAGTAGGAACCAATTCCCTAAGTTGGGAGAGTATTAGCGTTATTGATGTGAAATTTCTATATTGACGTAGTGGCGGTGCGGTGGGGTAACAGAAAACAGTTTTCTTCTAAAGTTTATCATCACTGCTGCATGTGTGCATGTGTGTTCAGGTCAAATGCCGAAAGACGAATGAATCGCGTTCGGTGCTCTTTGCTCTAATGTCATCAATATCAATATCATCAATACTAACTGACGGAGACCGATGTCAATTACCATACTGATATTCACAACAGATAAACAAGGAGGATTGCACTGTAATTATATAATAGTACGCTAACATACCATACTCCAACAAAAAAGAAAGACTAACACACACACACACACACACACACACACACACACACACACACACACTTAGATATACATATAACATAACAAAATTTACAACTTCGCCGAACAAAACCATACTTCACAAATTTAAGTTTCTCATTTTAAGTGACATTGCACTTCATTGTATGTCTTATGGGAAATAAAGATTCTTTAAACCGAATCCGAAGTCTAACTCACCAATAAGCGTATCATCCTTGTACACAATAGATAGATGAGTATCATGGTTAAAGTTCCGGAACTTGGCCTCGCATCCCGCGAGCTGCGTGTGTGTGCCATCCCGGTCGTGGTCATAGTGGAGGGTACCATTGTTCACCATCGCTGAGATGTACGGGTGTTGGTGCTGGAACGGTAATGATGGTAAGTTGAAGAGACTTTACGATTGTTACAAGTTATGTTGTCCCTGCTGTTGTGTTAAAATAGTTACGTACTAGATACGTACGATTACGTATTCACGTAAGCTATCAGGTCTGTGGAAACACCCGAAAACATACACACAGAAACGCATGCGTGATTTGACTGTATTGTGTGATAATCGTACCCGTCCCCCACTTTGTAGTTAGGGCTTCACGTATGTTATTAATTTTATTAATGAAGTCATTAATAATAATTATTAAAATACTGGTATTAAGATCTACACGTGAAGCCTATCTGGCTAGCTACCATCTTGTTAAGTCAGCCGCAACAGACACACACGCATACGATTAAACACGCACGCACACATAGAGAAAGAAAGAGAGAACTCACATTATGCGCGCCATTATGGTTGCTGTACGTGTCCAATATGATGGCGAGGCCGGAGAAGTAGTCCTTGCTGCCGAACACTGGCCCCGGCTGCATGCGGTCCCGGACGTACCATATCGCAAACCCATCGCCGAACAGGTCCTTGCCGCGCCCGTGGACCTTGAACTGGACCTGGAGCTCCCAGTTGCGGGTGTAGCAGGGCTAGAGGGAATGTATGTATGATGAACAAGCTGGTGACACAAATAGATATAAAGATCGACGACGCGCGTGGCGCAATGGTTACCATGCCGGATCGCCGCGCCAAGGGTCCTGGGTTCGATTCCCAGCGAGGCGGAAATTTTAATGTTGAGTTTGAAGTTTGTTCTCGGTTTGGGTGCGAGTGAGTGTGATTGTCTTGTGTGTTGTCCATGGCACCCACGACACAGGGAATCCTAGTGTGGGGCTATGAGTGTGAAGCGTTTATTTATACAAAAGTTATTTATTTAAAGCTGGCCGTACACGATCAAGTGAACTTGTCAAGTTTGCAGTTTGACTTGACGCGGTAAACAGTTTGCATGAGATAGCTATATGGCCAGATAGCCATACCGTAGCCATACACCGTCAAGTTTACTGGATGCTGCGTCAAGTCCGCTGCAAACGAGTATACTTGATCGTGTATGGCCAGCGTAAGAGTGTAACTCCATACAAAACGTACTCGAGTAACGCAGTAGACACCGTTCACGGACGGGAGAGACAGGATCGAATAGGATCAGCACCTACTGAGCCGTTTTTCAGTGTTTATTCGTGTCCTCGAAGGGTGTCTGCTTTGCTCAAGCAGGCTTGTATGTAGTTGGTAGTAATCTAGTAATATTTCTGTGTCTATTTGTGCTGCTGTGAAAAGACATTACACAGGCGTTATTCAAAAATATATGAATACCAGATAATAGTTTTACTTAGTAGTAATAGGATTACCAACTACTGAACTACACGTATTACCTAAAAAACATGAATCATAATTTTGCAGTAAAGCCGAGCAAGTTTTAATTTTTACAAGTTTTACAACAATATTATAATAACATTAAATAGTATTAAATAGTTTACGCAAAACATTCGCTACTACTAGTATAACTAGGAAAGAAAAAGTTGGTTGTCCGTCGTCACGGTCTTACAATTTCTGAGCTATAAAAATTAAACAAACCGTATCATTATCAATAAATTGTATCTATAAATATCGTGGCAACGATAAGCCAATTTCAACCTTATTATACGTTTTTATATGAAAACCTAAGACCATGCTTATTTCGCATACTCAATGGAAATAAGGTGAAAATTGCAATTTTACAAGAGAGCAAAAAAACTGTTAAAATGTCAGTAAGTATAAAAGGAATTTACATTACGATTTCTTGCACAAAACCGTCAAGATTAATGATAAAATTAAAAAAAAAATTGAGCATTATGCAGATTTTGTCCCTCTTTCCAATCATATTAATAACTAAAATTCAACGTAAGACGACTTATGCTTTTTTTCCACTGAGGGTGCGATTTTATGTTAACTTGGATAATAGCAATCAACTTTAGGCTTTATTTCACGCAATAAATCATAATAATATTGTGAAGTAAATATAAAATAGTCAACGTCATTACTTAAATTGCACTGAAGCATGAAGGTTATTTCAGTAGCTAGTATTTTTTTGTTAATTTCAGAGAATATTCTGGCATGATTCTATCGCCAAAATAACGCAGAAAATAATTATAAGAGTAATTACTGCCGGATTTTTTATACGGCATCTCTATTTTTTCAAAGCTATAGGGTTGGTTCACCTGTTCTCGTCCAATTAATGCAGTTTGTAAAGGAAAATAAAAATGAATTTCCTGGTAAAAGGAAGTCTTATAGTTTGTAATCATAGGCAGTGGCGGCCTTAGGGGGTGGCGAACGGGGCCACCGCCCGGGGCCTCGCGCTTGCAAGGGCCTCGCGCTATCATCCGAGTTCAAAAAAACTTTGTAGACCAAAACAAAAATATAATTGCATAACTACGAACGGAATACTATGATATACAGTCTTCAATCAAGTGTATTATAGATCGATGTATACAGCAAAATAATAATAAAAATACATAACAATGTTTATTTTTTGTTATTTGTCTGTTTAGATAACAAAACCGAAACCTTTACAATATGCACGTAAGTCGTACCTCTAGTATTCATTTTAGTTTATCTCTGGTTTTCTGTCGTGATTGTAATAGGTTTTTTGTGAATCTTACGTATAAAAATTACAAAAGCGTGTTTAATGTATGTGCGCATTAAAAGTAATAAAATGATTATTTACGTGATCGTGATTCTGGAAGAAAATTTAAATAGGGCAATCGAAAAGAAAACTAGCTCTCAAAGGAAAAGGGTAAATTTATACGAGCGATTTCAAGGTCAAATTAAAGGTGTTAAAAAACTGAATAATTATTATTAATTACTACTGAAATTCTAAGTGGACAGACTGTGGGCGACTACAAGTATTAAAAACGGTGACTTGAAAATACTTTGCGTAGTTTGTATTGAAATTTTGACAACTCATATTATATTCAAAATGCATATATTTAGTCTGACTACGTTTTGCGGGGTCCCTCCCAACTTTATGCGTAAAATAAAATTATTCAACCTAATAGTCCAGTCAAGGTATGACTGAAAAGAGGGTATTGAGTGCGTGAGCGGGAACCTAAGCGATTTCTTCAGAAACTTATTCAGCGTGCTTAGGGAGATACATACTAAAAGTCCTGGCGTCTAGGAGGCCAGCCGGAGGGAGGGGGGAGGGGACAAAGGTCTCAATTTTAGGTTTTTCGGCAATATCTCAAAAATGGTGCGTTGTAGCAAAAAATGTTCTAAGATGAAATGAAAGCTTATAAAATTTTCTATAACTTTTATTCTGTATACTTTTTCCATATCCCCAACTGTTTTTGAACTGCACGCTCCAGTAAAAAAAAATTGTAAATGTAGAAATTAAAGTTATTCAGCGTGATGACCATTATCTGATGCGAAAATTATCTTAAAATTTATTGCAACCTAAGCTGGGAGTACCTCCAAGTGGTGAAGGCTGTAACAATAAGAAATTGCGTTTTTTATAACAGTGGAGAACTGAACAGAGACGGGAAAACAATCATGATATTGACGAACCTGAATAACTTTAATCTCTACATTTCTAGAGCGTGTAGTTCAAAAACGGTTGGGGACAGGGAGAAAGTGTACAGAATTAAAGTTATAGAGAATTTTATAAGCTTTCATTTCATCTTAGAACATTTTTCGCTACATCGCACCGTTTTTGAGATATTGCTGAAAAACCTAAAATCGGAACCTTTGTCCCCCCCCCTCCCTCCGGCTCACCTCCTAGACCCCAGGACTTTTAGTATGTTATCTCCCTAAGCACCCTGAATAAGTTTCTGAAGAAATCGCTTAGGTTCCCGCTCACGCACTCTACAACTACTTTATTGACGGCATTTTTTTAAGTTTGTTACTAAACAATTTTGGCATGTGGCTGCAAGGAGCGGAGGTGAGTGACAAGCGAGTGAGTGAATGAAGTAAGCCACCTGGCTGCAATCCATTTCCCCGACTCGATGTTCGGGGTGTCTGTTCTATACGAAGTAATAGTACTTCAATGGTTTACAGTAATTTTTTCGCACTCAGAAGTGAATTTTCTTTTTTCTAGTGTTTATGAACGAATATTCACTATCGCCAGTTAAGATATTTTTTCACAAATACATGATTTCCCCGCTTGGCTGAGTATACATATATAACCTACCTTTAAGAGTTGCCCATTTTTTTATTATTAACCCGATTAATAATATCTCAAAAGAAAACAGCTTGAACATGACCTACGTTAGTCCGCGTTTTAATATCTGAAAAATGTTGATCGGGAAACCTTTAAAAACCTAAGGCGCGGGCCACACAGAAAAGACGTAAGACACGGACCCGTCGCAGTCGTGGCGCCCGTTTAATCTACTTTCATACAAAATGTATGCAGCCGTCGCGACGTAAAATATACAGAAAAGACGGGACGCCCGACACGACGTTTTCTCGTCGGCGCCCTATTGCAAAACATACAGAAAGGACAGGACGCGGGCGTGCGTAGGCGCCAGCGGGGGAGCGGAAAGGTCGCGGAGAGCAGGTTCTAATTATTATAGTGATTAAGTACTCTGTGGCCGGGAAAAGCCCAGTGTGCACCGACCGTCACGCCCGTTCCTTGTCTTTTCTATATGTTTTAACGGCGCCCTGTCTGCGACGGGTCCGAGCCCCGTCTTCGTCTTACGTCTTTTCTTCGTCTTACGTATTTTTTATTAATCGGCTTTTAGTCTGTGTTAGGCGCGGGCCACACAGAACAGACGCAAGACACGGACCAGTCGCAGTCGCGGCGCCCGTTTAATCTACTTGCATACAAAATGTATGCAGCCGTCGCGACGTAAAACATACAGAAAAGACGGGACGCCCGTCGTTTCTGAATGCGCGCGACCGCGACTGCGACGGGTCCGTGTCTTGCGTCTGTTCTGTGTGGCCGGCGCCTAACACAGACTAAAAGCCGATTAATAAAAAATTAATATATTGCAAATAAATTAATAGATAAATTAATATATTTCAATCCAATCCTCATTAAATCCATGGGCGTGTGGGGTTCGAAAAAGCATGACATCTGCACATGCAGTACTGTAGTAATGTGGGCGAATATCGCGGCATTAGGTACTCGTGGCGTTCGCCCAATGCCCATGCTTGGATTGGAATGCACTGTCCGCTTTCTATCAGGTGATGGAGTCATTGTGGTTGGCCAAAATAAAAAAATTCTCAAATCAAATCTAAACACACACATTTTACGGAACGGATAAGGGCCTCGCAAGGATCTGCTGCCCTGGGCCTCGCAATGACTAAGGCCGCCACTGATCATAGGGGACCAAGGCTTTCTTGACAGTAATTTAAAGCTCAAATTTTTTATCAGTAATTCCTTCAGCAACATAAATGGAAAATAAGTATTTATAATATAATATTTATCACATTAAGTTCGATTTATTTCTTTTAAACAGTCTACGAAAATAAGCATGTTACATCAGATTATACGATAATATGTACTTACTACCTACAAATTTAAGTCAAACACAACACATATTCTACTATTCTACATAAATTGTTATGCACAGCATATAAATGTGACATTGAAATTTCCGTTACTAGGTATAAAGGTTTTCCTTTACTACACCTGAATAAACAATATAGTTATGGCATAAGAAGGTATAAAAATAAAACTATATTACATATAAAACATATAACATATATGTAATATACCTATAACATATGACAGTATAAAATAAAACTTTATTATACATCAAAAATAGAATGAAAAAGAATTTATAATGGGGTCTCTAATAACTCAAGGTCTTTTTTTAACTTAATATATCTAAGTTAATGCTTGACTACAATCCCACCTGATGATAAGTGGAGATGCAGTCTAAGATACTGAGCGCACTTAGTAAAAGACTATTCACTATTTTCATGAAGATTTCGTCATAGGCGGGGAGAAACACAGACGAGATAGTTCAGTCCTTTATTATGGTGGTATCCATAACAAATAGTTGATGGTTGTGTGGTGCCTTGGAATCATTTGTCGAGTAGAGTCCGACCGAAACTGGTTTTTCAGCCGAAACCGAACATTCAGCCTTAGTTCCAGTTTCGGCCGAAACCGAAACTTAGGGTGAAGACAAACGAGCGTATTTTTTTGAGCTGCTCATTTGTGGACTCAATAGGAATAAAAAAATAAAGAATAAAAAAAAACTCTAAAAAAAATATAAGCACAGTAGTTCAGAATGTTGTTAAAAGTATAATTAACAACTAAACCATAGAAGGATTAACAGTCGGGACCCATTTAAATTTTACAGGGCTGCTTGGGAAAAACAATATCCAACGATATAATATCGTTTTAGCGTGATTCATAGTTTAAAAATACTACTGAAGAAGCTAATTAACCTACAACCAAAACTACAAAAATAGTCTTTAATGATAAAATAATTATTATAATGTTCAATGCTATGCTATGTTACTCATCAATCATCATGTAGGTACTATTAAGAGTATTATTGTGTTCTTCTGTCTTTGCTAATTGCTATTAGGTACATCAACTCAACGCTCAACTCCTTTCGTCAACTTACTAGATCCAATGCAAAAATGAGATTTCTTAAATACTTAATCTTAACGGTCCATACAACAATATTTACTGTTCTATGACCCGTCTTCAAAAATAGTATGTAAGTATGTATGTAAAGAATTTTAAATACAAATCTCCTCTTAGACAATCTCCAACGATATATCGTTAGCGTGATTCAACTTTTAGTTCAGCGCCATCTAGTTTCTGTATTGTGAACTAATAACCAAAGCTACTAGGGAGTCCAGAAACTTTGTCCTATATACGCGGCCTTATTCATAAACGATTAATAAACCTATTTTATCTATTGCACTGTCATAATATATTTTATCTTTATCGTTTTTCATAAAAATTATTTAGAATTCTTTTTTTGAAAATTTCTTTTTGGATTTTTTTTTTGAATATAGTTTTTTTGATTTTTTTAATTGCTTCGTTTTTCATGCCAAAGAAGTGTAACTTCTCACGCGCTTACATAAGTACACATTTATGTTTTTTAATAATGTTAATAATTAACAACAACAATGTTTTATAGTCACCATCGCTGTGGACAGCGATACAACATTATAATAATATTATCTATTTTATTAGACGAATCTTATTTGGTAATCAATCTTGGCTGTAAAATAATTTTATTTGCAACAAATATATATGTACATTAAAATTGATACAATAATATTAAAAAAAAAAACAAATAATCCGACTGCATAAAAAAACTAAAGAGAAAAAAATAAGTATGTATAGTAGTTTAGAATACTGTTAAAAGTAATACTGAACAACTAAACTGTTTAATTATTCGATGCCAGCTAAAATCAATAAAGATAAGTTGGATTTAATTTAAACAAAATTCAGTCGGTTTTATTAAGAAAAATGCATTGGGTGTTAATTTGATTTTAAAAGTCATGCAAAATATTGATAAGAACATTATCATAATGTCGATAAGAACAGCAATGCATGTCTTGGCAACATTTGCTTATTAAGGATTCGACTATAAGCATTGACAGAGAGACTTTGAAAACTTTATGGATAACTCTCAAGACTCTCAGGTGTGTCATCATCATCAGTCATCACTGAATCAAGTAATAGATAATAAATATTAATAGGTAATTAATTTTTAATAGGCCATTACAATTTGTTAACATGCGATTATATTATTTTAGTAATTAGCTTAGCAATCCACCACAGTAATGTTGCCAGACTAATAAAAGATCTCATAGAAACCAATTTACCAAGTTATTACATTAGTTAATTTATTGATGTGTCTTTCTATTTCTTTGTTTAATTTTTTTATATATTTTCAATATTTTTACATGATTTTTCATGTCATCTTGTTAACTCAAATATCTAATAATAAAAATCAATTTAAAAACTCACCGATGTATTCCATATGGCACCAGCCTTTGACTGCAAGTCTGGTGTCAGCCGGACGTAGTTTGAGGTGACTATTGTGTTACCTAAAAAGTCCCAAAAAGGAACTGACATGCCACTGCCTGAAAAAAATAATGTTACATTATATTTTCATTATTTAAAAAAAAATTTTAGTAAAGTATTCAAGTTCATGGATGAATACAAATAAAAATTTATTTATTAAATCTTAATAGATGTTCAATAAAAATGTTGTCAATTCTCAATAGGTACTACAAATTATGATACATGTAATTTATAGGAACCCAGATTATAGTGCGTTTCACATAAGTCTGCACTTGATGTAGGAGTTCCCAACATAATAGCGAAATGCTACCAACATAACAGCATGCACATGCAAAGTGTAGACTTATGTGAAACCTAGTTTAGCCTGGGTGCGTACAAATGGCATCCATTGTAATCCCTCAGAATTTGAAGTATTGAGAATTGACAATAATAATAAATAATAAATTTTTATTTGCATAAAAAGAAATACAAAAACATTTTTTACAAGACACGTAGTTCCCACACTAGGATACCCTGTGTTGTGGGTAACTACACTCTTCCGGAATTTTACATATTATGTATTGTTAATGTCTAGAGCTTATAGAGCTTAGAATAATTATTGTATGTGTAACCTGGGCAATCAATCAAACCACTTGATTATTTAGGCCAACACAAAAATGTCATCTTTACCAATGTGTGTCCTTCCTCAATGATTAAGGTATGATTAAAATTAAGTTTTTTTTGTCAACACTATTTCCTTTAGTAAAGCAGACAAAACTGTATTGCAGTAATTAAGAGAATCTTGTAATGATAGTTTGAATAAAGATGATTAGCACTAATCACTCCAAACAACATTTGCATGAAGAGATTGCTAGAGAGAGTATTGGTGACCAGGCTGCCCTTTGTACTTCAGTTCCATAACATTTATTGTTGCATAATTTATATGTATAATAAAGATAATGGTGATGCAAAATATATTTAATAGAATTTTTATAAGTCAGATAAAATTAAGGAGATTTAACAACTGTACCTTGTGCTTAATAATTAGATAAGTAGACATGAATATATCCCCTTAAAAACAAATGTATATCACATATAGGTAAATCTGATGTGTAAAATAATCTAACATTTTAACAAAAAAATAACCGACTTCAAATGAAGTACACTGTACTTTTGACATGGATGCCATTGTCAGATCTCGTTCAAATTTATGTGGGACCACACGACAAGCACCAGCTTTCGATTAAAAAAAGAATCATACAAATCGGTTCACCCAGTCCAAAGTTCTGTGGTAACAAACATAAAAAAAAATACAGTCGAATTGAGAACCTCCTCCTTTTTTTGAAGTCGGTTAATAAAAGAAGTCAGACACTCGTTAATAATATGTTATAGTTATTTTTGGATGTTGTCACTAATATCATTGCTGATAACTATAGTTTGCGTCAAGTCAATAAACATTCTTTGTATCAACTGAGTCATTCATGAGATAAGCATGCAGATGTAGTGAAATATTTTTGTGCATTATACATACATGCAACTAAAATATGGAAACTTTGAAGAATTAGTATAGTTGTATTTTATTTGGCATGACTGCAACAATCCATGAGCATTGTGCTGCTGCTATGTATGTGTATGCTGTAGCTATGTATGTATGTTTTAAGATGTATAATCATTGTACTTGTGGATTGTCACAAAGAAGATAAATACTAAGGTAATTGGCATTTAATGTTGTATACATTAAATATATGAGCAAACTGTCAAAATTCTCTATGGAATTATTAATAGTTCTAGGATGATCTATATGTTTATTTATTATTTATTACACTAGGAAATCACCATTCCTTCGCTTCGGGAAAAATAGTAAAAAAAAAAAATGTAGCCTATGTCACCCGGGGATAGTGTAGCTTTCCAACAGTGAAAGAATTTTTCAAATCGGTTCAGTAGTTTCGGAGCCTATTCAATGCAAACAAACAATCAAATCTTTCCTCTTTATAATATTAGTATAGATAAATGCAACAAGTGTAAATATGAAAACAAAATGTAGAATCGACATGATTATGTTCCAGGTGGATGGAAATGGAAGATACTTTTCAAAAACTACTATCTTGGTTGGTCTCATTTGGCTCCTTGAATTGAGATAGTACTATGTACCATACGCATGTTTAGTTTTCTTTCTGTTTGTACAACGTTATACGTAATTGCATTTATTTAGAAAATACAGCGTATTAAATAAAATTAATTATTAATGATGTTTTTTTTATTTTCTAACATTTAAACTAAAAAAGTGGATCTAAGTTTAGAATTGTTGTGCAAAATTTTGTGATAGAATATTTTTATAAGACGTTGGACTTTCATATTTAAAGCAGTAAGTAGACTTGAGTGGAGCCGACAACTAATCAAATCAAATAAAAAGTAAAGTCACCTGCAGGTCACTCACCTTGGTAAGGTTTGGTCAATGAATGTTCCCGCCTGATATAATCTCGTGTGTTCCATTCCGCAAAAGTTGGAGCGAAGGTTAAGGCTACGAGGAGTAGCTGATAAATCCAGAAATTCGACATTTCGGCACTCTTAAAATTAACCCAATTGTGGAACTTTGTGTCTTTGACGAACTAATCAAATTCAATGAACTGACATCACTGACATGACTTGACATGACTGATGACATGACAAGAAGTAAAAGACAAGACAGTGTGACCAGATTAAATTTTACAAAAATACCGAGGGAGTCAAAAAAATACTGAAATAATTATATCGATCTGTGTACACAGGACACTTATGCCGATAAAAATACTGATTTTAACATGTTTCATTTAATAATTCATCATCACTTATCAAAATGTTAGAGTTGTATTGTAACATATTATTCGAAGGATTAAAATTAATACAATCTCTTTTTAAATTTACCGATACATTTTTATTCATAAATCTGTTTCTTTTTTACTGAAACTAGGCATATTTTTGTATTTTAACATGCCATCACTGCTAGCAATTTTTCCAAATTCCACCCAAAATTGTTCACAAAAAAGGGCTGAACTTGTATTCAAAGACTGTAACAAATTACTTTCTTCGCGCTCAAGTTGTAGGGTTTTTATTATTCGTCAATTAAATGCATTTGTTCTGGATGTATTAATATGGGAAAGTTTTTATTACATTTCTTAAACTGCGAAATTCTGCACGGCAGTGTGCGGGTCAAGAAACAGTTCCCGGAAAATTTGAGTGTTTTGTTTAAAAATATTTTTATTTACTCAAAGAACAATAAATGTTTCACTTACAGAGCAATATTGTAACAAAAATTTTGTTACTGTGTAAACAATGTCAATTTAAAAATTCTAAATAAAGAATATTGTCCTAAAATACGATTCAATTATCTTGTATTAAATTAAAGAATTAAAAATAAAATTCAAAGTTTTATCCCATGTCTGTTCATGTGTGTGTGTTTTATGCGCGCGTGTGTGTGTAGATTATTCATTGTCCTATCTGAAAAGTTACTGATCTTTGGTCCTAAATATAATGTAGACTAAATCCGGGGAATTTCCTAAACATCAATACCTATTCGTGACGTTCGACGACGATTGCTTACGGTATTACCATAATTTCTTATTCAAAATATACCCAAAAATACTGTCTTCCAGCAATATTCTAAAAAAATACTGATGTTCGAAAAAATTGATAAAATATACTACTGAAAAAGTATTAAAATACTGAATCTGGTCACACTGCAAGACAACAAACGCCATTTTTATGGTACCTACCTATTTGCTACGCCTACAATCCTTTAGTTGTCGCTAGCGCCATCTTGTTACATCTTGTAAATGTGTTAGAATGTAAACGTCAATAATTAGTGTTCTAAAAGTACGCTAGATGGCGCTATTCAAGTATAATGTAAGTAATTAATTAAAAATACTACTTTTCTAAAATAATGGTAAAAAAAGGTAAATGGTTCATAAATGGTATTGTTGTTAAGTTAAAAATATACCTATTGTATTTTGTGCGAGTAGGCAGTAGTAGTAATTATACATAACATTGAAGTATTAGCACAGAGTCATATTTATATTCTATTTTATTATATAGATATTTAAAACTAAAAATATATTAAATATTTATTATTCTTAAAGCGTTCATAACGTTATTTATATCTTAAGATATTTAGTAGTTAGGTATCAAAGACTGAAAAATATTCGTGTCTTCAAGTGTCGCAGGTGAGGTAAGTACCACCTCCGAAGACACGTATTAAAATTACGTATATTTATTGTTGCAGCCAAGCTGAGCACTTGCCGAACACGGGTTTTTTTAATGTACCTAATCTAGTAAAAATAAAGAAAAAATAAAATTTAAATTGGAAGGTTCAATTATAATTCGCGTTTGGCGCGAACAAATATTGTGCGATTTATTTGTGCAATCCTGTAATAAAGAGTCCGTCAACGTTCGTGCGGTCCGTGTTTGTGGAATGTAAAGGTACGATTCCACCAAAATAGTGTGCAGCACATTTGTTTACAAACATTTTGTGCAAAACTCCAGCATTGCACTTACTAAGTTAGTATCGCGTTTAGCTGCTGTCTCCACCGGCAAGGCTGTGCGTAACTTTTGTAAACGCACAGTGTGGCACACTTGTGCACGAACATGTTCACTGAGAAGAGTTTTCTGTCCTCAGATGTTAATATGGACGGGCGGGAAAACGTCCATAGCTGTTAATTTATTTAAACAATGTGCGCGTACAAATAAATGTTTTCGCTCCGGTAGCGGAAGCAAAACTGAGTTCGCGAACAATCAAGCGTGTACGCGTCGACACGAGTCCACTGCATGTGTACGCGCACAAAAGTATACAGATGTGCGCGAACAATTGTTAAATGTTCGCGCACAATTTGTTACTGTATGCCCGAGTGAGTCGACCAGCGTGAACATTTGTGTCGTACACTGTGCATTACAGTGCCGCACAGTTCAGCACACTGGTGGAATCAAGCCTTTATGTCCCGTAAGTAGTGGATCATCTGACATCTGACCTACCAATTGACATAAAATAACCTTTGTAAAAAGTTTTCGAGATTCATTCTGTTGAGTCCACAAATGTGCAGCTCCAAAAATACGCTCGTTTAGCCTCACCCTAAGTTTCGGTTTCGGTTTCGGCTGAAACTGGAACTAACGCCGAAAGTACGGTTTCGGTTGAAAAACCAGTTTCAGTCGGACTTTAATAATTATTGCTCACTCTAGTAAGAAAAGTCTTAAAAGGTTTAATTAAACTCCAGGCGAGACTAATATGTTGTTGAGGTTTTTAAGGTGAAAAAGAAATGGGAGGCGCTATAAAATAACTGATTTTCAAAGTGAGCGCGCGTTAGATAAAATAAGTTTGGGAACCTCTGATTTAAGCAGTACACTATAGGTACTTCAATGATATTTTTTTTACACAAATAAGTTAATGCTTGATCACAATCCCACCTGATGGTAAGTGAAGATGAGAATAATGATATTTTACATAATAATCGTAAAATTTATTCATAATTACGCCATAGCATGTGTTCTACCTATAAGGTAAATAGCATTTACCAGTAGGTATTTACTAAATACGTACCCATTTAGGTATCTGGATAAAATTAAAATTTCATTTCAGAAACTTAAACTTAGCAAAAAATCAAGATTACAAATGAATGAATAACGATAGGCCTTTTTAATTGCTACTTTCATGACCATCTTAAGACCTACTTTCAGATTTATGGTTGGTTGGCGGCAAAAATAATCGTTCAGGTACCAGAGCATCATACATGATACAGCAGTTACAGCACAGACACACCGTCTCCGAATTGCCACGTGTGGTCAATGCGTCGTAAAATAAAGGGTGTGGCTGTCGCTTTCTCCAGCAGGTGATGGATGTACCTACTTTCACTTCAGTTTGCTACAATATAGAACAGCGGTAAGGTCAAAACCACACTTATGTGCGGGTCAATGACATTTTAAATGGCAACTTTTACCACACGATTCGGCTGATCTGCCCACGCCGCGAACTTGAATCTCCTAGATTTTAGAAGGCAGCTCTCTATCTACAGAACTTTGGCTTGGAAGTCAGGCAAAAACGAAGTGGTTGAACTGAGACTTAAACAGAGGATTAAGCTTTCAGAGATTATTAACATGCCTGATTCCCTGAGTAAATGGATTTAGAAATTCTTGAAATTCGCGAATGGTTCTACTGAATCTCATTCTCATTCAAGAGTAGCAAAGCATGATTTTAAGTAGGAATTCATTGAATCCAAGGCAGAAAGGTGACATCGTCAGCATCACCTACCCAAATGTGAGAACGGTAGGTACTAGGTACCTACTCCAATAACGCTGAAACTGTGCTTTGCAAAAGTCAGTAAGTTGTTAAATCGATGTAAATCTCTTGATTTGTAGGCGTAGTCATTATCCCACCTACCAATTCTGAAGTAAAGAAGGCTGCTTCGAGAAGCTCTTTCCTTTTGGAAAGCGATGACTTCACGGACACTTGAGATTCCATATTCGCTTTAGAGCTCAACGAAGAAATTATCGATTCTGATTATGGATTTTAGTTCGATGTTCTTATTACACAAATTATATTCAATGGAAAATATTATGCCGTCCAACTTTTGCTCACATTTGATTTATTTCTTAGCTTTTTTTGTGTCCAGTAAAACACATTGACTACCCTCCGGAATGCGCGGGAGGGAGACTGAGAATGCATCACGCATAGGTACTAGCACAGCCGGGACTTTAACCCATTCGCGAGTATTGGCAAAATACTTGCCAACGCGAAAAATGTCGTGCATTGGCAACAATTCAGCTACAAATCAGGGTACTTTCGGGCATTGGCAAGCATATTGCCATGCCCCATAAAAACTAAAGAGGGTGTATAGTCGGCTAAAATTGATCGCTAATATTTTAAAAATAATTTATAGAAACGTTTAATAATAATAATAATAATTCTTTATTTGTGAAATATAGGTATTACAGGTCTTAAAATATATTAGCAAGTCCTCTATATTCGACCGTTTCGGGCATACAAACGTTCAAACCATTTAATATCAAAATTAGCTATAAAATTAGTATTGCCCGGAAAAGGGTTAACTACACTCAGCCTTGAGGGATGGCTTTGGTCATGCGACCTCTAAGCCTACATCGGAGGGGACCCCCCTTGGAGAGGCGTTGGTGGTGTGATTAGCATAGTTGCGATTTCACAGCAAACAGCGTATTCTTTTCACGTGCTAAATAACATTTCATTTGTCAGCGAAGGTGTTAACTAAAATATATCTTAACGTTATCTCAAAATATCTGTCGTTATCTAAAATAATCTAACGATATCTAAATCATTAGCCTCTTTTGATTTCTTGTCAAGTACTATTCTCTAGGTGCTCAGAACACGATTTAACTTCCGCCAAGCAAGTTGTTATGCGTGTTAGTAATCTGTAAGTTACTAATTATAGACTTGATATTGGTTTTATGGTAATACGACTACATTGGATGGTTATTTTCAAGTTGAAATACACTCTAGTCCCTATCATACCCTTGCATGTTATTAAGGGCCTATTATTGCTTGGCAAATATATAATATCATTGTTGGCAAGTAAAACCCTCCGAAAAGAAAGTTCTTGATAAAGTTTAAGTTGAGATGTTATGACATAACATTGTTTCTTTTCTTATAGTTTAAGAAGTGTTCAAACGACACTTCTTGAAAAAACGATAATTCTTGATAAAAAATAACGTACTTCAAAATTAGGGATAACTCAAAAACTACTTATCAGATCTCATTTAAATTTAAGTGGGATTACATAACAAGTACCAGCTTTTGATTAAAAAATCATCAAAATCGGATAAATAAAAAAGGATA
The DNA here is from genome assembly GCA_963932265.1 of Thymelicus lineola. Lineage (NCBI taxonomy): Eukaryota > Metazoa > Arthropoda > Insecta > Lepidoptera > Hesperiidae > Thymelicus > Thymelicus lineola. The sequence continues at coordinate 4,734,160 of OZ010703.1, read as the reverse complement.
CAGTCGAATTGAATACCTCCTCTTTTTTTTTGAAGTCAGTTAAAAAGGTTTCATAGGTATATTGAAAATAGTGCTCTGCCCACGGCTTTGCTCGCGTTTTCTGTGATAATAAGTACCTCATGTCCTATTGCGGACGTCACCCTTATCGAGAGTGACGCCGCCCACTTACCAAGTGTGCGTAATTTTTAGTGCGGTGGTTCAACTAATACGATGTGGTAATGGCGGCCGATTAATAACAGCATGGTGTCAATGTGTGCGTGTGATACTTGTACGAATAGGGGAGTTGGTATTACTATGGGTGCCTCACTGAATTTGTTGTTGACATTCCGTCTGGTTCTTTTTTTAAGTCTGTGTTCAAAACATGTTTTACCTGTGTGCTTTTCCTGAAAATCTGCTTGGTAGTTTATTCCAGAAAGAGTAATAAAAAAACTTTATTTATCGTCATAAAGTTTCATATACGTATTTATAATATTATTAGAAGGATTTTAGTAGGATAGGATACTAGGATTAATTGCATAAATGGCATAAAAATCTATTTCATGCTTAGGCTTATAGGATTTTCGCTAAATTAATTGTTGAGTATTATGGTCAGTATCAACTCATTCTTTACTAATCGTTCCTATCTATTTGGCTTGAGTAAATATTTAAATTCTAAAAAGAAATTTAGTCTTATACCATCAGGGATTATATCAAGCTCATAAGGATATTAAGTCACAGAATAATTAAGTTATCTTTATATCGCAACCGATATCGTGCGGAAATGGGGCAATTAGAAGTGCATATATTTTATCGGATTCTAGGTACTTATAAAGAGTGAAATATCTAGGAAAGGTGCTACTCTATAAGCAATTTAGTAGTATCGAGGAGTAATTAAAAGGTGGAATCAAAGGTGCAGTTAACACTGTCTTCTCTTTACATTGTATGCATTGTATTGTGTGTTGTTGTGTTCTTTGTATTGTCTTTGTATTGTGTGTTTGTTGTTGTTGTTGTGTTGTGTTGTTGTTGTGTTGTGTTGTTGTTGTGTCTCTTTCCGCGTCTTTACGCTTAGATCTTTTAAACTTCACAACGGATTTTATGCGGTTTTTCAAAATTATTCAGGTTATATCTTCCGGGTGGTTTATGAGTAAAATATACATATTGTAGGAACAGAAAATATAAAAGATCAATATTTTGTTAAAAAAAATAATTTCGGGCGCTAACGCTTACTAAACATTACCTATTTGCTTCAGGAGTTACTAGGAAGGTAGGAAGCAAAGCGAAGATACACAGAAAATGATCTGAAACTCCAAGGGTCTATAATTTCGCCACCCCAACAGAACAAAACCGCAAAGTGCTGTTACAAGATCATTTTATTGAATTTCTGTGTTTAGGACGATCCAATACACATCTGTGACTATTTTCATGAAAATATTCTGACTATGAAAAAAAAATATTCAAAAAAGTTGTTTTTGTTTCTTTAAATATTAAGTTGGTTTTAAAAATGGGATGAATAATGTCGTTACAATTTATAACGCCAACAGTTTAGAAGCACGAGGACGCGTAATACACTAACAACTTATTTCGCCAAAAATGTACAGACAGTTTCAATAAAGAATGTAACATTTATTTGGTATTGTAAATATTATTATTTGTTATCCATGGATGCGTTATGGGCAAACTAAATATGATAATTTTATACGCTAACTTTTAGATAAACAACGTTCACAATACTGAACTTTAGTTTTTTTAAAACGGTAATAATCAATAATAAATAAAACAAATAATCAACAGTAAATTAAAAAACGTTGGAGGACCTCGGTATTATACTAAGGGACCTGAACAACCTGAACAGATAACCAATGGGATCAAAAAGTCCTCGAATGGTGGCCACGTTGCGGAAAAAGGAGCATCTGTCGCCACCCGTCCAGGAAATAAAAGTACATAAACTAGAAAGAGGGTAGGACTCAACACACTACCTTGAGGTACTCCACAATCGACAGTCTGCTCTACACTTGTCACATTTCCAATTTTCCTTTTTTGGGTTCGTCCTTTTAGATAATCTTTTAAAAGACTAAGTGGGGTCCCACGAATTCCGATGCGTTCAAGCTTTTTAATAACGTAGGATAGAGATTGGTCTGTAGTTTTTGACACTGTCTCTGGAACCACCCTTATAATCAGGTGTTATAAATGAAGCTTTGAAAATTTTGGGGAATGTACCAGTTGATAAACATAACATAGGTGACAAAAGGAGCAGATTGTTTAAGAAGTTCGGTGGGAATTCCATCCAAGCCAGTGGGCTTAATAAGAACGAATACTTCATACTCATCTGTTTCCAGTAAGCCAATTGAGTTAACTTGAGATGGAAGTACTGTCCGAGTTCTACTAACTTTGGAACTTTGGAAAACTTTGTGTGATCATTTCAAAAATACATTACTAGTTTCAACTTGTAATGTATTTTTGAAATGTTCACACAAAGTTTTCCCTACATTCGCAAAATAATTGTTGACATAATTGATGGACTAGGGTGCATAAGTCCTGTTTGGTTTCTTCTTGTTTGGAACGTTTATAGGCATATACTTCTGGCTTGTCTTCAAATTATAATCGAATAATGTGACTTGGATTTGTTGATTGACTTTTTAACCACTTCAATGTTTTTATAACGACCACTTACCATCAGGATCGTCAGCACGTTTGTCGCCTATTTCCATAAGTCAACGTCAAAGTCAAAATATTTTATTCATATACATAGGTATCACTGATAAACTTATGCACGAACATAAGAAAACATAAGAAACATAAGAAAATACAATACCAAAATGTGTGGTGAAATGGCGAGGGGGTGGACAGTAAACAGCTATTTATTACCTCCTTCACATGGAAGATTGATAGGGTATTCAGCAATAAATTCAAAAGCAATTTATTTAATAACAATCGCTATTACCAAAATTGAAAAATTTTAATCTTACACGTCTCCATGAATGGAGCTAAGATCGATATGGAAGTGAAAGCAAGCTTCACCTGTTTGCCCCAAAACCTTGAGTCGGGTGACCTAATTCCTGAGCCCAAAGTTCCCTACACTTTTACCTTCACTGCCCCAAACGTCATAACTTTCTACCATAACATAGATTAATGAAAGTGACAGATAAAACCAAAAGTGGAGCCACCCTGAAGGCCAACGACTCGACCTACGACATAAGAAGCGGGTCGGAGAAAGTAGTGAAAGTCTCTATTTGGCCATGATCTACTCTTCACATTCTCTTAGCACTGGATGCTCATTTAACAATTGCTTTTGTTACCTACATTAACGCAACATTATATGCTCTGTGCCGCTGGAAATTAAGAGTAGAATCGAGAGCTTCGCATGTAGGTCAGAATACAATTGTGGATTATTCGAGATGCGAATCACAATTGACTTTTAATGATGATATCTTTTTAATATGCACCTGCATCTAATGCTATAGCTATTTTGGTGCGAAAGTGAATGTTTGAGAGCGTCAAAACATTGACATTGGGTTTCCTGTTTGCATGAAAGAAATAACGTGTACGCGTCAAATTTTGTAAATATTTTCTATTTCCGCTGATGGCAAACTATTTTAATATAACTTAACATTGTTATCTTTTAGGAAAGTTTCTTGGGCCATCTATTGTACCACGATAACTAATATAAGAGCAAGTTCGAAACGCATTGTTGTGGTTTTCACGGTCCACGGTGAATATGAAAGTTGATCTAGATATAAAACTTGGTGGGTGAAATGTAGGGTAAAAGCCCAAATTGCTTTCTTGTTGCAATATAAAAAATACAAGTTATTGAATTTAGTTGAGTGGTTGAGATTGAGTAAAGTTTAGCAACATAGTGTAAGGAGCTTGATCCATTGTTGAGTTCAAACTATTCTTTCCTGCTTTCGGTGCACTATTATACATAAGTTACATAACCCACGAGGTTATAGGCATCAGGTCCTTTTTGGCGGATGTTGCTTGGCTTTGTACCATCCAGTTAGATTTTGGATTTAAGGTCCACTTTGACCTCAGTTTCCAAGGTCCAAGGTTATTTATAAATTGCTGCTTACTACTCGAACCAACCGTGAATTATTTTTCATGCTTAGTTTGCATTGCAGCTGCAGAGAAATAAGCGAGCTTTTCCTTCTTGACCCTTAAAGCATCGATGACGTCATTGTTGTAATATATTATGATAACAGGTAGTGGTGGTAGGTCACCATCAGGGGCTTCAACTGTTCAATTGCTCGTTTACTGTAAGGTTTTTGAGGGACCTTTTTGAAAATAAACTTTTTTGTCTGTCTTTATAGGATGAGTTCGAATGTCCAATGATCACGCACACACAAATATAAAACCTATGCTAAATCTAACACGAAAAAAACTTGAGAGGTGTCAAGGGACACCCGGATGGAAGGAAGTTCCTTTCGATATTTCCTATTTTACTTATGTTAGGGCCAAATAATCTCAACTGCGTGATTCAGAAAGTTGTACAGCGCCATCTAGTTTCAACTAGTTACAACTTTCTGAATCACGCTGTTGAGATTCTTTGGCCCTAACATAAGTAAAATAGCAAAAAGTGTCGTAAGAATTTTTTCCGTCTAGCCCCCTTTCACAACGCGCGATAAGGAACTTCGTTCCAAAAATGTCGTGTGTCGTTAACTAGTCCAAAAACAATACAACATCGAGTCATATTATGTTTAAAACTAAACTATTCCTAACATTTTAAGGGAATTTAACTGCAACTGCAACGCGGACGCTTCATTATCCACACAAACTCACTTTCAAAATTGGTTAAATTTTTTTTTGAACTGCTTTATCTTGCTTTTTTATTTAGCTGAGATTGCTATATTTATATGCCTATTTACCCTGGGAACCTAATCACAAGGAATGCGTGCTTATAGGACATTCCTTTAGGATGATATTGTGTTTCGTGTTAATTCTCGCATTTGGCGAACACTACACGCGCAAGGCTGCATCGCGCATTTTAATTTAGAATATTTTATGACATTACCAACTTTTCCATATTCAGCGCAGAATATGTTTTCCTGTAACTGATCTATTTTAAAAACATGATTCCATGTAAGTTATAAATATAACATCATATTAATATGAGATACGAGTTTCAAAATACGAATGTCAAGTGTCGTGATATGTTTCAAATTTAAATAGACCCCGGCAAGTATCAGTTTATGCTACTATTTCATAAAGCATCGCAATCCTCATGCATACCTTTTCATGGTAATTTAATTGGTAAAATTTTAAAGTCCGCACTAGGTAATGCAATCTCGGAGAATTTTAGGCCTAGCCGAGATTGAGATCTCGCGAGATCGAAATTGCATTCCTTATGTTGGCCATACACAATCAGAAGTATACTTGTCAATTTTGCAGCGGACTTGACGCGGCATCAAGTAAACTTGATGGTGTATGGCTGTATGGCTATCTGGCCATAGCTATCTCATGCAAACTGGATGCCGTAATAAGTCAAACTGCAAACTTGACAATTATACTTACTTGATCGTGTATGGCCAGCTCTAGTCTCCAATATTTCCTATCTTAATTTTTAAATGTATAAATAAAAAAAAATCCTCAACTGATGAAAAGTCAATTGATCTAATGTTATTTCCCTACTGAAGTGATCTGAAGACTTGAGTGAGAAGTTATCGTGTGGCACCGAATTACTAACAATAATTAGAAAATTCATACATTGCTCCTCATAACGAAACTTACAAATTTTTGTGTATCATGTCGGGTAATAGCCGATTTGCTTTTAAAACGCTATTTAGATAGAAAAAAATACGCTTTCTTATTCTAATCCCCATAATTACGAACAACGCTACATCTGTTGTACAATCTGAAGATCTAAATGTTACGGTCAGACGCTTCAATTAAACTAGGTCTTTAACCCCGGCCGAAAAACGACGCAAAATGGCGGACCGATACAAACTGCATAGGCGGTGCAATCTAGAAGCAGTAAATGCGCGCGGTTTCTCCACTTTCTATACACACTTTCACTTCCGAGCCGGCAGACAGACAAAACGACTACTTGACTGTTTATCAGAACTGTGACTCAGCCGTGTTTACAAATATCGATTCGATCACGGGAAAATTGCCGGTCAGTCATGACCGTGCGCGCATAATTATTGTTCGGTTTCTTTTCTCTATATAATTTTTGTTCGCCACTCACCGAATAATAACCTCAAATAAGCGCGATATAAGTGACGTTTAAGCGGCCATTTTGAGCTGTTAAGAAAAGCTGTTAAGATCCCAATCATTGTTTGTCGTTTGCAGAAAATGTGATCTATGTATGTTATGGAGGCCATGCACAATCAAGTGTACTTGTCAAGTCTGCTGTTTGACTTGACGTGCCATCCAGTGCGCATGAGATAGCTATATGGCCAGATAGCTATACCGCGACCATACACGATCAAGTATACTGGATACCGCATCAAGTACACTTGACGCTAGATTAAGTACAATTGATCGTGGATGACCTCCATTGGATAATAAATAACGTGTTTAATTATGATATTGAATACCTATCGTGAGTTCTCATCAACATCCCCCTCCCTCGTGCGCTCTGCTGACCAACGGTCGCTGATATTAAACAACCTTCTTAGTTTAATTCCAAACTTACTTGCTTGGTGGTATTTTGGTTGTTTAAAAAAAGGAGCATAGGGCAAGAAGACAACGGGTGTCCACTGGATTCAGAAGACTAAAGACAGAGTTGCGCAAGTTAGGGGACGCCTCTGTCAGGCTGTGGCTCCAAAGACTCATGGATGGACAAATGATGATCGTATTTTACTCAGCCGACTGGAACTTGTCTTCGTAAACAACCGTCAAATTATATAAATAAGTAAATCGACGTGTTTCTCTCGTCGTCTCTGAGAGTCAGTAATGCTGGCCATACACGATCAAGTATACTTGTTAAGTTTGCAGCAGACTTTACGCAGCATCTAATAAACTTGACGGTGTATGGCCACGGTATGACTATCTGGTTATATAGCTATCTCATGCAAACTGGATGCCGCGTCAAGTCAAACTGCAAACTTGACATACACTTGATCGTGTATGGCCAGCTTGATACGGGTCCTCCGTTTCCCCTTCATTCAACGAGTAATTCGCTGATGTCTCTGGGGATACTGATGTTCTTGGATGACGGTGATCACTTACCATCGGGTGGCTCGACTGTTTGTTTGTTGACATTTAAAACTGATAAAAATATAAAAAAGCTTATTTTATAACAGAGAGAGTTTAACCAAAATTTATAGTATAGTTAGTCATAATACCCATAAGTCACTGTAGAAGTCGCATCTTAGGAGGTCACCTAATCCCACCTAGCCGAGTAAGAGATCTGGAACCTAGGAACATCCTACTGTTCGTTCGGGCAGTAGGACTTAGAGACCAGATCTAACTCAGAAATGGGTATGGCCACAATAGATCAACTCTGGTCGCAGCAATGATTGTCCCGGGCCTGAAAATTCAAATAATAATAATAATAATAGTCGAAATACATATTAGCCATTGAAGTCGACTTGGCAAATTCTGTTGCTGACATAGGGTTCCGTGAGGTCAGTAACATAGACCAATGGATTAGGTATTCGTATACAAATCGTACCTATATGAAAGTATACGAATCATGATAACTTAAGAGGGAAAAAATCGAATGATTTGTTTAAACAAGACAGGAAAAGATTAACATTATGATATCCGTCATAATTCCCATATGTTATTTTCAATTTTGATCTTTCATTATTATACATTTTTTTATTTCATTAAAGTGGTAATGTATTGTTTGTTATGGGAAGTAATACAAAAAAGTGTATGAGTTCAGTAATCTGAGTTCAGATGTCACACGCATGTAAACAAAGATTTTAAATTGGTTTGAAAAAACGATTGATTCAAGATTTTCTTAAAATGTTCAATCATGAATACTGTCGTATTTCGATCAGTAGTACACTCGAGTATACGAATATACATAAAAGAACACTCGTATACCTACATAAATATTAATGAATTAACATTCAATATTATCAATAACTTTTCACTAATCTAAACGAGTTTGTCATTTTTCTCAACATAATGTTATTTATAGAACATAACATAATTATACCGGTCATTCACCGCGTATTTAGATCCGATGTTGAGAAAGTACGCTGAATCATAATGCCATTAAAATAAATATTCGGAATCATATCTAATGTCAAGAGGAGTGGACGTCTGCGTTGTCAAATGAGCGGTGGCTGCCACACCTCTGGTTAGAAAGTTATGGGATTATTAGATAAGGTTAACGTTTCGTCGTTTTATACAGCTGGTCTTTTATAATAGCCAGATTATAAATAGTGCGTTGACCACACAAGACAAGACAAGTTTTTTTCTATGGAAATAGTCGGCAAACGAGCTGACGATTCACCTGATGGTATCGTCACCCATGGACATCAGCAACACCAAAGGCATCACTGATGCAATGTTGGCCAAGAAAGAGAGAAGAAAAAGAAAGAAAGAACTGGCTCTCAAGCCGGAACACGACATATCTAATACATAAGACAAGACTACATAGCCACTTATCATCAGCTGGGATTGTAGAATGTATCTTATTGTTAGTTAACATTAACCTAAAATTAATAAAAAAATAGAATATAATAGAATATTTATTTCATAAGATAACTGCAAAAACAAACGAAAGAAAAAGATAAATAAACTTATAAAACTATGAATATTTTGATTTGCAGTCAAACTGTATGAAAAGGGACCGCACTCAGCAATGGCCGCAGTAAAACGACCCCTGGTTTTCAGGGCGATCTCGAGTTCGCGTAGTTTTGCTTGTAAATACTGAATTATGCACAGATAACTGTAAACTAATCAATTTCGCACTGGAGCAGCGAGGTAAAGTATGCTCTAAGTCTCCTCTATACGAGAGAGCCGCTCAGTAGTAGGCCGTTATTGGGTTGAAGCCATTAAACTAAGGGTTCTAAGGGGAACTTGGGTTGTAGGGGCTCAATGGGCCCTGTGAATGCGCAGTCAAGGTTTAAAATCGTCAGGCTATGAAGTTCTGACAACCCGCGGAACGTTGTAAATAGTAGCCCTGATCCATCCACCCAATGAGAAGGTACTTAAGTGGAATGGTAAAGGAAGATCCCCGAGAAGGCACCATTAAAGTAATATTTATAATATTAGTAGGATAGGATGGGAAAAGATAGGATATGATGGTATGGGATAGGATAAACAAAGTTGCATTTTCTCAATAGAGTCGCGGCTTTACTGTTCAAATCTAAGCTCCCTGTGCGGCACAGACGGGTCCTGTCTACTGATTGCTACAGACCTGCTTCTAATTACGCGACAGTTTATCAGATCCCATTCGACACGGTAGCAACGAATAGCGAAGCAGATTATCCACTCCAATTGATAGTAATAATGAATCTTTGCGTGAGACGTTTGATGTAGAAAAGATTTGATCGGTACGACAACTTTGACGTAAGTATCTTGGAGGTAAATAAATAGGCGGGTAGGTATATTATAGAAGTATAAGACGTTTGAAAAAAAAAATTGTAGTAATAGAATCGTTTCAAATTAGATGTGATGAACAAAACGATTGATTTTAGCAAAGGATTATTTTGAGTAACGGGTGGTAATGGTACAGTAAATAAAATAAAAAGTATGTAGTGTTCCACTTCCGAAGTTGTAAATTGGTTTATTTAATTTACATCTAGGAGAAAATTTTGTTTTGATTTTTTTTATAGCCTGAAGGGCAGACGAAAAAGCAGACGGGCCACCTGATGGTAAGTGGTTACCGTCGCCTATGGACATGAATAATACCAGAGGCATCGCCGGCCCTGAAGGAGAACTCTTTTTACACCTTTTTTGAAGAACCCCATCTAATCTATCTATCATCTAATTTAATCTTAGAATGCCAAATTAACACCTTTTTTGGACCAAAATTCTAAGTAGAGTCGATGTAGAGTTTGGACTCTACAACTGTTAACTGACTTCAAAAAGGAGGAGGTTATCAATGCTTTAAACATAAGATGGATTAGGAAACAAAGCAACATATCTAGAAAAAACAACATTCTAATTGAATTGGATCTCATGTAACATGGACGCATCATAAACGTTTCACTTGGACGAAACATTAATCTGTCAAATGAATATCAGTGGCCGAGAATCGAACCTAGGACATGGAACTCTTGTGAGTCGATGATTGCACATTACTAAAGTCAAAATGCACTACGAATTGACTGACGGAGTCGTCTAGAGCATTTGAAAATTAGATTGGCCTTTAACCTCTTTTTATAATAGTCATGAGATAAATATACTGTATTATACAAATGGTTCGTTGCAATAGAACTGTGCTCTGCATGTGATAGTGGACACAAATAGCCTGCAAATTAAAGAAGTATTTTTAATAAACATCACAGAACGACTCCACTCAATATTTTTCATTTCATTCTTAGAGGAGACAGGGGACACATTCATCCGCAATCTCTGATTACTCTCTGCAGCAAGTAAAGCCGTTTATCCCGGTTGTTATCGTAAGATAACAGTCGTTAAGCCATGTCGGAACCCCTCGGGCGGCATTAAAACTTCGGACACGTAGGTTGGCTACTAACCCCTTCATCAATCCGCACTGGAGTAGCATGATGGAGTATGATCTAGGCCTCTTCATGAGGGAAGACCCATGCTTAGTAGTAAGCCATTAATGGGTTGAAAACCGCGTCATGCACATTGTATATTATCCAGGCGATCACATAATTAATTAATTAGTTCAGAAACTAATCAGTCCGTCACTCAGTCAGTAACTAATCACTTCCTATGGTTTATCTTAAAGGTCTTTGAGACCTGATAAAGTGTAGGATCTAGCCATAAAAGATCTTTGGTCGCAGTGGCCTTTAGGAATCGAACCCTTAACCACTCAACTTCTGGGCACCTTCACTTTTCCGAATTTTTTTTATTCGAATTTCAGTTAACGGAAAAGTATTGACCGACGTTTTTTTGCTATATGTATTAGTTGACATGTACATTGACGCACATTACACATTACTTATTTTTAGATCATCGAAGTACCATGTGTCATGGGTATTATTTTACTGAATATTTAATCTGAGTTACCGCATTATATTTCGGCGATTTTTAAAATAACTTTTCACTATTGGCCGAAGCCTCTTTTGAACTTTTTTCATTTGCCAAATGATTTATTTATTACATGTTGCATGTTTGTTTGCATGCTGCAAGGCTGCTTGCTTGCTGAAAATATGGTAATTAAAACAGTGATACAATGAATGTTCGGAAACATAATACTCGTACTTACTTCGAACAAATGTTATTTCGGCTAAGTGTAACTCTGGTATAAGTTTTTCGACGAAATGAAACGTCGGAGTAACGAAAAAAATCGAATTGATAGGTCAGCTGATATAGCGGCAGACGTGACTTCGATGAAGTAAAAAAACGAAATTCAGTCAAATATTTTTCGAACTTAATCATTGTATCAAGGTACCCCTCAACTACAAATAATATTAAACAGTAGATAAATAGCTAGTTGCTAGTTGTTTGCCCGCGTTTTCCGGAGTAATAATCACCCCATGTGTTATTCCAGATCATGGTCTGTCTATGTTCAAAATTTTATCAAAATCTGTTCAGTAGTTTTTTTTTGTGAAAGAGTAGAAAAGAATCAGACAGGGAAGTTACTTTTATGTAATAAGTAATTAAGTAGTGATAATGAGGTAAAATCAATTTTGGCGTTCAAAATCTTTTTTTTTTGGGAGCGATGACAAATATAATGAATTCCCAAATAATGTTTGTTATTCGACTACTTTAACTAAATGCAAATACGAGGAATTTAAACAATTATTTGCCTTCTTAAGTTCTTAACAAGACATTCACTTCATTGGACATTCGTGTGAACAAATTAAAAAGCATTTTATCAATCCCAAGTATTTCGTGGTTTTGAAATAAAGAAAATAAACGAAGCGCAAAATAAAATGGGCTCCTATCACATTTTATCAATTTAAGATACTCGGAAGTATTCTCTTGCACTTGTCAATTAACTATTGGATAGCTATTATCGCATATTTCCTACGCAGCCTTTTAATATGTATGTATATGTATGTTACATAGGTTCGCGCATAGATATAAATAACCAGGCGTGCAACAGAGACAGGTGGTTCAGGTTGTGTGAACCCGCCGGCTCGGTGTGACCGCGAAATTATTTTCAAGACTACACCAACCTCCAGCGATCGCACACCACCAAAACAGCCTCATGCACACACAGGTCTCACTACTAGATTGCCAATGTAGTGGTAGTCGTGAGAAACTTGCTAACGTATTCCCAAACGACTCGTAAACTCCAACTTTGCACGGCAATTTAAACTTTATTAGATCCTATTGCAGTTTATAATGAAGTCCTCTTGAAAAGGTGTTTATGACTTTTATTGTATAAGCGGTGTATGGTAAAGTTGCTATCTTGTACGTAATGTCCGCGAACGGAGGTACGTTCAACTTTTAGCCCAGTAAACTCACAAAGTTCGTTCACCCACTGCTTGTCAACTGACGTAAAGAGAAGGAGAGCGCTGGTAAAACAGATAGCGGTGTCTCCCTCGCGCGTTATGTTCAAGTTTAGAAGTTTTTATTGAGTGTTTGGCAGTCGAAATAATATTGACTCTTGTAAGTTTTATGATCGCCTGGTACTGCTGACGGTTTACGTTGTCTATATCGATAGATAACGTGACTATGCGACGTTTGCGTGACGTTCCCTTTTTGAAGTGTGTGCATAATTTGTATGTATGGTAAAAACATATTTCTCTATAAAATAAAGTTTTATGTTAATAAGTAGACTTGGCAGCCATTTTAAACTTATTTATTTACCCAAGCTACATGAGGAGTCATAGTTAAATGCGAAAACTACTCATAATTTATAGAAGTTATTATTTTTTTAAGTTTTTGGTAAAAATTATCTAATTCCATCTCGGTTATACAGTAGTAAGGTAAGGTTAGGTTAGGTTATCTTTATATTGATTTCCCATTATCATCCCATTTTAGTTCGTATGTCGTGCTTTGCAATTTTAATTTTAACGAACAATTTTAAATCAAATTTTAAACTGAATGTAAAGCTTTACTTTATGTTGTACACTAAATTATATTTATTAAATTTTTCCACTCTTACATAACATAACTTTAATTTTACAGGACAAAAACCATGATTCATAAATATTCGTCAATGATTGTTATCTCTACAAATAAGAATCTTGAGACCGTGTTAAATCGAATTTTCATGCACTTCGCTTTTATAGTGCACTGAGTAAGTAATGAGTATCAAAATATTAATAGTCCCTGCAGCTGGAACTTTAATTCATTGAAATATTATGAATGTTTGCTTTCACGTACTGCTGAATTTTTTTTGAAGTTTGGCATACATGTTTGCTTATATGCATGACTACAACTCTATTGTTGGTCTGGGATCTCCTAAGACCATGAGAGGGCAAGCTGATGACTAAATACGGAGTTGTAGGCATTAGGCATCACATAATTACAAAAAGCAGGCAAAACAAAAGCAGGCATTTTTTTGTGTTTTCCTTCACCCAAACAATACTAAACTTATGAGTCTATATCAAATCCATCAACTCAAGTCATCTTTAATCTAGCTCTATCTTTTTATTTTTCTTCTCCTCCATGACAAAGCACATTTCCAAAATGTAGGTAGGTAGACTAAAAAAATACGTGCATAAATGTATGAGTGATCTACCTAACTATATGAATAAACGAGATTTAGAATTTAATTTTTACTTAAAAGGTAAAACTCGATTATATGACTTCGAAATCTAGTTCCAGAGAGACCATTTATGGTCATAGCACACATATCAACTCGTAAACGGAACGTAAACGTATCAACTCTTGCATGTCAGTATTCTTTGTATGAAACTCCCTACTGTAAAGCACACTTATCGGATTCGTAACGTAATCGCCTCGCCTCGAGACAAGCTTACGGTGCGTGGACGACTTGCCGTACCCGCGCTTACGTCTCACCGTACGCTATCCGTCGACTTTCCGTTTCCTCGTGCACGCCCCGCGCCGCGGCTACCGTTGCGTCGGCGAACTGCTGTCATTCATTTCGTCAACCAGCGGCCGGCGAGCCGTAAGCGCGGCGTCGCCTAGCCGTAGCCGAGCTTACGTTAGGTTGACGGCGAGGCGATCCGGTGCCGATCCCTTTCCGAGTTGATATGTGCGCTACGACCATCCGTATAGGTTTTTCCATAACAACAAAAGCCTGTATGTTTAATAATACGAAAATTGTAAAACTTTCTCTATCATAAACATTCCCAGTCAAGCTAGGATAACCTCTATTTAGTACTTCAGATTAATGAAGAAATTCCGTGAATGCAGATCATTGGCTAAGGAACTCAAGAAGACGTGGGGCATTGACTTTCCATTTTGATTCATTCCCAGGTGGGAGATTTCGACGGAAATAGGACTTATTTTCTTCAATATGGATGAGGTTTTGATTTGTACGATGTATTTTGGATACTATTTTATAATTTATGATGGTGAAACTGTTCATTGGTTGCGCTGGTTATTGGTTTCCCTGGTCATTGGTTGTACTGGACATTGGATTTACTGGTCATAGGTTGATCTGGTCTACAGCTATACTGATGGCTACATGCACTATTTCTATTCTATTAAACTGAATAAGTGGTAAAATGGTAAAATGTGTCCCCCCCCCCTGTAACTTCTAAAATAAGAGAATGATAAATCTAAAAAAAATGTATTATGTACGTCTATGCAAACTTCCACCGAAAATTGGTTTGAACGAGATCTAGTAAGTAGTTTTTTTAAATAAAAAAAATACATTTTTATTAAGACATCAATCAAAGTTACAATGAACTATAACAACTTTTATATTATGTTACTTGCTGCTACGGAACCCTTCATGGGCGAGTCCGACTCGCACTTGGCCGCTTTTTTTATATAACGTCTAAACATCTCCATCCAAATCCAAGACATTACCCTACTCATCATCTATCTTGCAGATAGATTAAAGGGTGACCTGGTGGTGTTTGGTACAATGGTAAATCCATACTTGGAGGCTCAGTGATTAAGCGGATTGCCCTTTTCCTTTTTGGCAATGCATGACAATTGGCTATCGTCACCCATGGACATCAGCAACACCAAAGGCATCACTAATGCGTTGCCGGTGAAGAAAGAGAGAAGAAAAAGAAAGAAAGAACTGGCACTCAAGCCCCCAGCCGGAACACGACGAGTCGTTTGACGGCTGACTCATACTCAAGAGTGGTAGCTATCCAGGCGAACTCAATGGAGAACTAATAATAGTAATAATGGTATAAGTTAACAATTCAAATCAATATTACCAATATAATCCCTCGAGGGGCCCTACCATCAGCTGGCCGGATTTAGTCGCCTCTTACGACACCCATCCAGCGTGGGATTAGGGTTAGTATTCTAAGCCGCCCCAATACAGTATGATGTGCTGGTTATGGGACAATGGGACTCGCACCCACTAAACTCAGCCTGAAGAAGTTGGCTTTGGTCTCGCGACCTCCAAGCCTTCGTCTGATGTCCAAACCTTCGTCTGATGTGTTGTCGAAGCATTTGTATTTTGTATATGTATATGCTATATCTTTGAAAACTTCGGTAGCGTGATTCAGGTCGACGTGAAGTCACCGTGTTACGTGTGTGTGCGTCGTTGCCACATCATCCTCCTACTCAGACCGGAGGTTGATACACCTTTCCGATGATTCCGCCATCCGTGATCCTCTAACTTCGGTGAATCGAGATGTGAGTTCGAACTGTGGACTAACGCCAGGTATCCAGGTAGTGTTGATGGAACCTGGTATATGATGTGCGGTGACGAAAATTAGGTGCAGGTATTAAGCCAAACAGTTATTCAGAACATTCCCCATTGTACAGACGCGACGGTAGAATTCGCAGAGAGAGCCTACATCTCTCCTCAACTCAAGCGATTCTAATCCGTCTGTAAGCTTGGGATCGTCGACAAGACGAATAGCTCGCCGTTGAATTCCATTGAACGGATCCACTTGGTCAGATTGGACCAATTAAAGTGCCATGTTTTTAGCGTATTGGCCCTGTCAATTTGACGCTTTGGGGATACCCTTAGGGGAATACCCTTAGAGGAGGCGAAGATTACTCTAAAAAATCTAAAAATCTGATAATACGTAAAACATCCGACCGCCTTATCTCCATAACGTTACTTGTTTTCCATCGATGTTAGAAAAACGAAAGCATTGAGTTCCCCATTACTGCAAATATCCACGTACAATTACGAAATCCCGTCGCATCGTACGAGAAACGAATTTATATTCAATAGAAAAACGCTCACACGTTCGAGAAATGGCGCCTACATGAAATCGTATGCCCGTAAACAGCCACCGATGTAACAAAAACCTTCGGCTCTTGATGTATTCTAATATAGAAAGTATTAAAAGGGCATGAAGAGATAGGTTCTGTATAAGCTGGCTGCGTATTATCTTCTTTGTCTGTGGTTACAAGTGGGTGCACCGGTTTTTATGATATCCTGCTACTAAGGGCGTGGTATTGTGTTTCGAAATTGTAATTATCTCAGAAGAGTAAATGTAGACCTAAGTACAATTTTTAATGGCCAAATATCATTTAAAAGTTTTTTAATAAAATTATTCTGACCACAAGCGAGGTGGCATCAACACCATAGACGCTTTTAGCTAAATAATTCCATTTTTCATTTTGATCTGTGGTTTAAAAATATTCAGAAGAATTCATTATAGTGCATTTAAGCAAGTCTGCAGTTGGCTATAGTGTTGGTAGCATTGAAATAGGATTTTCAAAATTAAAAATGATAAATAAATGCAATGTTTTATATTATCTCGTAATATAACCTTTGATAAACGTGACAACAACGCTATTAGTATAATTGGTAATTATGGTTTTTGAGGTTATAAAAACACTTATTTCAATGTAACCAACATTATAGCCAACTGCAGACTTGTTGAAACGCACTATAGTCAGCCAGAATATTTCATTTCCTGAATCACAGATATAAGGTTTAATTTCAAAAAAATTCTTTTTTATTTGAAAGGGATAACATCCGGATTGGTGAGAGCTCTGATGATGAGATCCATAAGTAACTAAGGGAACTCCTCAAATGTCATAAGTATAGGTAAATATTACTTAATTCAATTATGTTAATTGTAAAGCGATACATTAGTAGTACCTGCTCGAAGACTATGTTTTATGAAAATAGTCGGCAAACGAGCTGACGATCCACCTGATAGTAAATAGCTATCGTCGCCCATGAACATCAGCAATACCAAAGTCATCATTGATTTGTTGCCAGAGACAGACTTTCTTGACAGAGAAGAAAACGATAGAAAGATATTTCATTGAAATCGGTAATTTTTTGGCCAAGTTTTATCCTACATACTTTTATTGAACATAATTAAGTTCCAGTAATGCTTTTACCAACTTTTTATCGTACCGGGGTTCTGTGACCTATGAGTCTGTGACAGTCTTTTAAAAAATTGGCAGTCGTGGTTAATTAATAATTATCATTTTTAGTTAACCATAATCGTCAACAAATAAAAGAAAACTTATAAATGTTATGCAAAAAGTTTGTTATAATAGTTTCTATTTATTTCGTTATTTAACATATACTCAATAATAAAACACAAATAATACAATACAACAATATTATAGTTTGTTTAGAATGTATTCATATTTTTTGCAACTAATTTTTTTTATTGCTCTTCAAACGTTAAAAGAAAGTTCAATGTTACGAAAAAATTTCTAAAACAATATTGTTTTTTGTGATGCAACTAGGTGGGTATATCAAACATTTAAATAAGAAAATATCTATTCTACAAAATCAAACGTAAAGTTATAAGTTGCAGTTCATAATTGTAGGAAGCCTCGATTGAATGCCTGGGTTGAAATATTGCAATAGGAAGCCATTTCGAACAAATATACTATACGTAAGCGAACTCTCTCCGACTCATAGATTCCTAGTACCTCGATGCCTACTGTTGGTCTCTTCTGCTTTCCTTAATAACCTGATTGGATGCACATTAAACAGACAAAAATGGTTCTTAGAGCTTTCAGTTAAACTCCATATTGTATTACAAATGGAGATATTTGTAGCTGAAGATACCATTGATATCAAAAGTTAGAATTAGAAGTTTAAGTCTTGTGCACATTGCGCAAAGGTGTATTATAGCGCACAATATATTTGCAGTGTTGCACATTTATGACGACTTACACATAAGGTTTTGCGGATGCTGCGGTAGGCGTTCGTCGTAATTGTTGGTTTTTGCGATTTCAGTGTAAAGGTGCCACAGGTCTTTAATTTAATCGTTTATAATTTTTACCTCAGGTTCAAGGAACGTAACATTTTGTTATATTCATCAATATTTATAAGAGCCTTGATTACTTGATTTATGTAGTGTTTGTAAGTCTCTTATGGACGTTGATTTGGGTAACTTGCGGTACATTGCAGTTTAATGAACATAATGTTAAGTTTCACCAGTCAAGATTACCATAATATGTGTGAATGACAGGTACGAAAACTTAAAATTAAGTTGTGTACGGGCGATTAAATGGTACAGATTTAATGACAAGTAAGGGAAAGGAAAAATTGATTTTGCGAGATGAACATATTATAAATTATTGTAAATTATAAAAAAAGTAATGTAAATGTCATGAAATATTTTATAACATGATAACAAAGACAGAACATACATATTTTCGATTAAATTCTCATAATATTAATCCATTATTTTATGATGTTTTTTTATATTTATATTTATATAGTATTTGTTATACGTTACGGGTGTTACGGGTTATAATCACGATTAATATAGATTAATATAGATAGATTAAATATAGCTTCGAATTGGATTTCTTCTATAAAAAAAGATAAAAAAAATGGTAAAGTAAAACAACTGACTAGGAAACCAGGAGTTATTCCGAGTTATATAAAAACGATGTCAACTCCTAGGTGGCTGGTCGGCGGTCGTTGAACTTTTAGCCCAGTGCGCGTAGACTAGCTCGTCAGAGGAGGAAGCGGGAACGTGTTTGGGATCCATGTATTCCTGGTATCGGCGATAACCGGCGAGATTGACGTTGCCTACATACCGGGCACAATTTATCGTATCACCTTTTTATCGGCTGTTCCCGAGGACTAGGAGAAAAGTTGGCGTGTGTTAATTACAATTTGCAACTAAGTATTTTTATGTTCCTACTATGTTATTAAGTGTGCAGCAAAGCTTAATTAATGAATTAATTAATTTTTAATTATATTACGTAAATTATGACTGTATGCTACCAATATCATGTTTGAAATAAGAATAGTTGTCTTCCTTTTAAAAATTGTTGTTTACTTCCTAGGTGTATTGTATACTGTCGACAATTTTTATTTATTTGTAATGCTATTAACACATACAAGTGTAGGTATATAGCACCATAATAAAAAAAACTTAAGCGGCATAAAAATATAAACAACGTACGCGCGTGAAAAATCATACCTACTTTGGCATGAAAAAAAACAATTTAAAAAAATCAATTTAAAAAAACCATTTCAAAAAAATAATTTAAAAAAATATTTAAAAAATCAAAAATTTTCATAAAAATTTTAATTTTTTTTCAAATTAATTAAAAAATATATAAAAATAAAAAACGATAGTAAAAAAAACAATATACTACAAATAATAACAAAATTTTTTTCAAAACGGGTTTTTTTAAAAACGCGCGTGACGTTTTTCGTCACCGTCGTTTTTGTCACCGTCCGTGTTAAATTTCACTCTCATCATTTTTTCCATTTATTTCATAACGCGCCTAAACAAGTATAACTTCAAAATCAATAACCCAAATTTTACTAAAAGAATAATCGCCTTCAAAGAAACAATCTCAAAAAATCTAAAAAATCGCCACTCGTATAACACTCAATTCCTCATCAGAACTGAATTTTGATATATTATTTATTAGAAGCCGAATAACCTCCTCCTTTTTTGAAGTCGGTTTAAAAGGTGAAGTACGAGAATGGACATACTCAGTAGGCTCAGCTGCATAAAGATGTGATAGGAGTAGTCTATCATTCCATTTTATGGCACTGGCCCCCACGACTGATGACTCACGCGTACCGCGATGCTGTTATGGTTTATCGAAGACATTTGTGCTCGGATAGTCCAGAGTACCATGGCTAGGATGATGTTGACCGTTTATTCAGGTATGAAAAATGTTTTCTTTCTTGTTATTTTTGACGTGAATACGTCTTTAAAGCTACCATACGAGGGCAATCCAAAAAACCTGATGATAACAAAATCGGGGGATACAGTGTGGGGTTGTAGTTTCGAATCTATCTATCCTAAATTAAATTATAACACTGGATAGCTAAAGATCAAATAATTAATTACAATAACCGAGGACAGTGACGCATCGCGCGTGGTGGAGGGGGAAGCGCCGCCATTTTGAGGTTATTTTTCTTTCTTGACTTGAAACGTAGCGAATAATACCTTATCGCTTGCACCTTTGTTGATTATTAGAAATGCCTGTTCAAATGCGGCATTTTGCTCAGACTATTGGTTTGTACTAATAAGTTGAGCAAAGTTTTACGCGTAAATTTTACGCAAAACTTTATAATTATTTTTGTTTTCAATGCAAATTCCGTCAAAATAATAGCTTAAAGATAAATAAGTCTACAAAAGCGTGCAAATATCGTAATACAATATTCATTTAAGTACTTTAACTCCATAGATATTAATTTTATTTAATTCGTTAATATGCAAAATTATTTCTAATAACTATTATTATAGTTTAATAATTAATTACATTCGAATTATTAAAGCGGAAAATTTTGTTAATAAGAAATATCTAATTTTTTATTCTCATTAGAAGATAGAAGATAAAATAAACACGAGACCGCTTAAACAAATTACAATTACAGCGTTGCAACAGCACATCATAATTCCTAGCTCTACATTGATTTAGAAAACTCGTAAATTACGTTCTGAAATCTTCACTCTAACTTCCGTCTTACAAGTACTAGCTAAACGATAGCCCAAGCTCTTAGCTCTAAACATTGCACTGTAGAACGCAGTAATTCTTAGTGCAGATAACATAGCTGCTAGATAAATCGCTAAGGGGGTAATGGCAACTCCATTAGATAACACTTGGATTGGCAGACGATAGCCTACCTTGCTCGCCTGTTGCGATGCGACACCCTTTTGTTTGTAATTATGAACCATTACACCTTAACGAGGGCTTATGTTTTTACCGTCCCAACTCAGAGTCACTAATGGTTACTTAAATCGCTCCTAAGTAAATATCGCCATACAAATTCTGTACTAAGGAGTGATTTAAATAACCGTTAGTGACTCTGAGTTGGGGCGTAAGAGTTTTATGAATAAGTTTTGAATACGAGTCGGTAGGTATTCCTAAGGTAGGGAATACCTTAGTAAAACATTTGTTTTAGCGTTCAACAGTCTATGAACTATGTATATTATATTATATTGTTTGCGGAAATCTAAAACGTGCATTAAAGGGATTTTTGAAATTGGCAAAAAATCTATAAATCATTGTTATGGTCGTAGCGCACATATCAACTCGGAAAGGGATCGGCACCGGATCACCTCGCCGTCAACCTAACGTAAGCTCGGCTACGGCTAGGCGACGCCGTGCTTACGGCTAGGCGACGCCGCGCTTACGGCTCGCCGGCCGCTGGTTGACGGAATGAATGACAGCAGTTCGCCGACGCAGCGGTAGCCGCGGCGCAGGCGTGCACGAGGAAACGGAAAGTCGAAGGATAGCGTACGGTGAGACGTAAGCGCGGGTACGGCAAGTCGTCCACGCACCGTACCGCGGTTCGTGAGCTTGTCTCGAGGCGAGGCGATTACGTTACGAATCCGATAAGTGTGCTTTACAGTAGGGAGTTTCATACAAAGAATACTGACATGCAAGAGTTGATACGTTTACGTTCCGTTTACGAGTTGATATGTGTGCTACGACCATTATAGGTATCATTAAATAGGGGTATTTTTATTTACAGTAAGTTAATGCTTGAGTACTATCCCACCTGACGGTAAGTGGTTACCATTATTGTCAGAGCGCAAGCTAACTTAGTAAAAGCCTAAGTAAAATAAACAAATAAAAAATAAAATAAAAATAAAATAGCCTTTTATTTCTTGCATATTCACATTGTACAATTAATTAATTTACAGTTTTTAGAAGCCTAAGTATTCACACTTTTCTTGAAAAAATCCACGTCATAGGCGGGTCGCCTGGATAGCTACCACTCTGTTTGGGGCTTGAGAACCAGTTCTTTCTTGTTCTCTTTTTCTTGGCCGGCAACGGGTCAGTAATAACTTGTGTGTGTTACTGATGTGTTACTGATGTCCATGAGCGACGATAGCTACTTACCATCAGTTGTATGAGGCTTATTATCAGGTCTCTCCTGAAGACTGTTAGACTCTGTACTACTAAGTATCCAACGGAACTCATACCCGTTGATAGCAGTGGCCGCCAGAACAAGGCAAGCCCAGTTGTGTCGTACAACCCAGGATCTCGAGATCTTTGGCCTGACAACACAGAACACTCCATTCCACACGTATAATACAATATTTACCAACAAATAATAATAGTGTTAACAGCTGCAGAGTGATGATAGTAAAGCAATGATAGTAAGCTGGGCTTTTCGGCTTGTATGACTGTACCGCCACTGGTTGATAGGTTTTTACTTGCCTGGCTAGCTACCATCTTTATTTTTGAAGTAAAAATATTTTAGTGTCGACTTGAGAGTAACACAGATTATTTTTCGGACGGAAGTATTCGGAGACTCTCAGTCTTTAGTCTGCTGAATGTCAAATGAAAACAAAACCATAAACAAAATTTAATAACGGTATTATTAACGGTAACGATATTATTAACGGTAACGATATTATTAACGGTGATTATAGATTTATATTCGTTTTTGTAAAGTGTTTCGTTAAGAAATATGTGTTTACTCTAAAATGATCTATTTTAAATTAAGTCTAATTTTTTTGGTAATACATATCGCCAACATCAAAGAAGTTTTACTTCAATCGCACGTAAAGATTACACGCACTTTTTTTCGAATGGACAGTTGCTGTTGACCCTGTCTGTCTTTACATCTTCACGCGGATAGATGCTTTTCGCAGCGGCAATATCGAAAATATAATCGACCGTCAATTTTGTTTTCCATTTGTTTTGGTCGTAGACTCGTATATAAGATCTCTGTGATCTCCTCCTAACTATTCTACCAAACTTGTTCCAGAGTTTTATTCGATTTGCGACTGCAACAGTAATTTCTAAGACAGCTATGTTTGTTTTAGATTTGCGTGAGCTTTTGATGCCTCAGTGTTTGTACAGAGGTACCGTTTGTGACACAAGGATGAACTGACCTACTGTACAAAAGAGAGCCTTGCTGATTTGACTATAAAAAAATCGTAACTACGATTCTTTGTGTCGGAGAAAACTCGCTTAATATTCGCTCAAACGAAAAAACTCGATAATTCCCTCATACGATCGACCGTGCGTAGCGCTACGTTCCCTCAGTACGCAACGTATAAATACGTAGTAAGTGTTCGTAGCTCTTAACTACGAGTAGGCGTAGAACGGTAGATGTAGTTAAAATTTATATTTCCTACTAACAATATACATTACTGTTTCTAAAAATCCATCAAAATGGTTCATAGTCCATTTTTTAGACGAGTCTTATTTAGTAAACGTATTTACAGGGTATTTTTGTTAAATTTATCTAATTGCTTACCTAGTAACTTGCTATAAAAAATATGTTTTTATTTTTTGGTCATACATTACACCTTATCTTAATCTACTGAAATCCATCTCTAAAGTTTAACCATTATTTTTGTATGTAAATTTAATACCTAGAATATTTTTAAAATTGATATTGGATTTTGGACTCTTCAATATGCAAAAAAGGCAACGAACTCTTTATTATAGAGATCAGTGATATTGTCCTCATTGTTATTATCATTATAATTTCTTTAATGGGTTTCGGAAATTTGAATTTATATTTATGCTCTTACTTCCCAGATACTAAACATCTTATGTTATTAGAGTAATCTTATTAGAGACGTTTTCAAATAAAAAATATTTCTATCATATTCAAGTCAATAATGAGACAATTAAAACAGACTACTTTTGAAAGAGTGTAGTTTTCCAGGTAAATGAGACCCTACCACTATGATCAAATATTATATTATATTTTTTATTATTAAGGATATCTTCCAGATTGGTCTCATTTTTACTAAAATTAAATTGCATATATCCTAAACGGTCACTTAAAATGAAAAATAATGAAAGGAACCTAAAAATCATTTTTGAATACTTAGTTTGGCGATACTTAGTTTGGCGATATATATATTTTTCATTTTGACAACATGGCGTCTGGTTGTCGCTGTGATGAATTTTGATTATTTTCATGTCTTTAGTGACACTCGCAAGGTTAAGACGAATCGATTAACGTAAAAATCATCAAAATCGGTCAACACATTTGGTCTCTACATCGCCACATAGGACTGATAAATACATTACCCTCCCTTGCGTCGCGCAGTCGGGTAATAATAAACGACTCCAAAGAAACTGTCTTTTAGAAACATAATATTAGGATTTTGCACAATTCCTTATAACGATTTAAAGTGGTTTCTGGCTCCCTTAATGAAATGACAACATTGCAAAATTTTTAGCGTCATATACCTACCTACCTAATCTTAATAAATAAGTCAATGAATCCTAATTAAAAAAACAAAAACCTGGCTGTTAAAAATCACTAAAAAGCAAAAAAAAACTTTAAAATAACTTTCGTTTTTTACTTTTAAGCTACTGAGCTTAAAATGTTGTTAAAAGTAATACTGAATAACTATATCATTACCATATTAATAAATGGGTCCCGACTGTTAATCCTTCTATGGTGTAGTTGTTCAGTATTACTTTTAACAACATTCTCAACTACTGGGCTTCTTTTTTCTTTTTAGTTATTTTACGTAGTAGGGTTTTTTGTTTTTTTTTTAATATTTTTTGTTAAGTGTAGAATTTTAGCATACGGCATTGCTGATCTACGGCAAACGAGTACTACTTAACAGGTGGCACGTCTGCTCCATTGTAAGATAATATATAAAATAACGTTAATTAATGGAATTATTTTAACGATACCACCATTCTAAATACAATAGACATTATTTAGTTGCATGATAGAGCTAGTTCGTTGACGTAAACACACCATGACTATTTTAATTGTATTAAAAAAATTCACCCGTCGCATCGCGGTATTTCTAAACCGTATTTAGCCTTAATAATTGTAAATATATTCAAGTCAAACAACAACGAATTTGTATTCACTTAAAGTAATTTTAGGCGCGAATGACCTTTTTTACTTTTCTCAACGCGGAAATGCAAAGACTTTTTAAGTAATGGCCCGGTAGAGCCGGTTGGTTATTTTAAACTGCTTGTAAAAAAACTTGTACAAATGTATGCGCAAACAAGATTTGAAGTACCAGGGTTACATAAGCTGAGGAAGTCAGCCCAGTCATACGAGTTACTTGCAACTACTACTCGAGTCTCATTAAGTGGGTACCTATGTATCGCCTACGCGTTCACTCACACTGCCGAACTTATTTATTGCTATCCTATTTCTTTCATTAATTCTTCTAAATGGACATGTTATCGAAATATGTATGTGTAATTAGCCGATCGACGAATATATAATATAATTGTCTTTTTCCACAAAAATCGAAAACCTTGGTTTGAATAGAGTTATTTTTAGCTCAAAAATGATTTGTTAGCACTTACAAAAGGTCTATGTATCTAAGCTCCAACTCGGAAGTGATGATTGAGCTCACTAACGCAAGTGAGTTATCAACATTTCTCACGCTTCGTTTTCATTAGTGTGTGTCGCGTCCATCTTTGTTCGTTGCAGTGGTGTGCGCGTTATCTTGTTGCATACGTGTGAGTGAGTTGAGAGCAATGAGACGCGCGCGCTTCCTAGGTTCGTTCAACTTTTAGCCCAGTAAACTCTGTGGATGACTGGCTATAGCCACAGCTATACTTCAAACATATAGCAGATTACTAGTACGCTCTGTACACCGCGTCGTATATTATCACTGTCAAATCTAATGAATCAACTGCGGATTAGGTAACAGATGCGAGTTTGACAAAGGTCTTTTGTAAATTAATAAAAAGATATATACAATAAACGTTAAAATCACTAATACTCTTATATCGTGGTGGTATGGACAAATGAGAAATTAGTTACAAAGTTACAACTAAGTCCTGGAAAAATTGTCCTGGCGTATGGACGTGGGATTTGCCAATCAAAGTCTGTCTATCATTGGTCAGGCTACGCTGGTTACTCTAGGTACTTCCATCTTGGCCAATCGTCAGTGATGCACGGCGCGATGGACGGCGGTGGCCATCTTCTAGCGTTTCTTTCTCTATTTGTTGGATTCAATTTCTTATTGACGTAATTTAACTAACTTGATAGGTTCCTCCTTTACTTTCCATGCCATTTGTTTGTGATCATCAATTACTGAGCAATGTACGTTGCTTTTTAATTTAATTTTTCCATCATCCAACGATGAGATGAAATAAGTAACGCATTAGGACACTTCTGTTATGTTAGTTGTAAGGTTTTGGAATAAATAAATAAATAAATCATGTTTGGTCAGTCACAAGTTATAGGTACCTTATGAACTTTTAGTTTAAGCGAAAATTTCAGTATGTCTGTAAATCAGTCTTAAAGGTCATAAAAATGTTTCGTTTCAAGAAGTAACTCAAGAACTGAATTTCAACATGTTCTAGGGCCTATTTTTCCCAGGGTATAGGGTGTCGCCAATAAAGCTAAGGTTTTTTTTTGATTTGATACCTATGTAATACCTACTTACATTTAAATCTAAAAACCTCCGCTTTGGAAAGACTACGAGTACTAGCAAGCTCTGACCACTCCAAATTTTTGTGTTGTATTGTAAGTGTTGTACGTAACATTTGTAACAACTGTTGTAAGTGTGGAGTTAGATATCCGACCTAATCAACGGTTTTCCACACCATGGGATAGAAGAGAATAAAAAAAATCATCCCTGATTTCTGCATAAAATGACGTTCAAAAGTATTAATAAAAGGAATGAGTTTAAATTAGAAAATAAAAAATAATAATAAATAACACTCCCGTGCGTCGGGTGTTTAATTACGAAAAAATAGATAAAGTTAGCTCTTACAGTTTAAGTGTAATATAAAAAAATATGAAATCTTGAAATGTTATTACGTGTATAGCCCAAAAACGGGCAAATGTAGTAGTGAACGTCTCCCACAAACATTAGCACTGTCATAAACACCACCGATGTATTACCAAAAAAAAAAGAAAAAATATATATATGAAACCTACATATCCTTTTTATCTTGTAACAGGGTCGTACTGGTCATCGGGATCCCGAATCGCTACGTGACAACCGTCGCACACACTTCGTGGAAGCGCAGGCCCCGCCTACACGCGTGATTTTAATCGAATTTGTCTGATATCAGCGACCGCGACCGTGCAAATATTTTAGGTCATAATAATACTATGTTTAAGGGTTAAGGTTTTGAATGTGATGCGCTCTTATTTAAAATGAAAATAAAATAAAAAGATTATCAAGTACATCAAATATGTCTCTCGGATAAAGAGCCCAGATTACGAATCATGTATTGACTTGACTTGACTTGTACATTTGACTTGGCTTTAGTTTTCACATACTTACAGGCTATATTTGTATAGTTATCTTCGTTAAATCTGTTAGGCTGATATAATACCTATGTTACTTTTCTAAAATTTGGTTTGTTTGTAGGTAGCTAAGTAATGAAAATAAATAAGCTTAGGGGCTTTAATAAATGTGAAAATCTTCATGCATGTAGGTTAAATAGGTCTCGAGTTGTGAAGGGATGAAAAGTAGCTCTAAATAGTTCGTGTAATATTACAAACGTTGCTGCGTCACCAGTTATGTTGCTTTGAACTTGGCTGGACACGCTGTCGCGTGTCTAGATAGCAATAATGGTATTAATTTACAATTAAATCAGTATTACCAATATGATCCCTTTGAGGGCCCCTACCACCAGCGGGCCGGATTTAGTCACCTCTTACGACACCCATCCGGTGTATGATTGGGGTAAGTATTCTTAGTCGCCCCAATACGGTTGATATTAACAATAAGATACCTATTTCCAGCTATGTGTAGTTTACAAAACAAACGGAATTTGCAATTCAATCTTTCTACTATTCAAACTGAGGGGGTAATTCAACACTGAATATAAAATAATTAGGTACGTTACTTATATAGAAAATATAAACTTAGACGGTTAATTACTAAATTATATTAGATCGAAAAATTCAAATGTTTGTTCGACAAAGTAACGACGAAAATGTAAAGATATTTTGCACATTCTCGCGAATGATAAAATGCACTGATCCTGTCCGAGGTTGTTTGGAACTTTTTATGGCCTACATTGACCACTTAATAAGACCTTTGCATTAAATGTACACTGGTGGTAAGTGGTTCTTTAAAATTACATTGTCGTATATCTAGTTAGAAAGAGAAAGAAATCGCTCCGTCTTTGTAGTCAAGACAATTTTTCCTGGTAATGATGCATTCAATTCAATCTATGGCACCAGGTTCCTCCTGTGGTATCGCTGGACTGTATGATCTTATCTTTTACGCCAGATGTGCTGACGAGAAAGCACACGGGAATGATAGTAAGTTCCCATCATCGCCTTATGAAATCAGCAACAATAAAGAAGTCGCCAATGCAACACTGGAATTGAAAGAAAACTTATGTTATACGTTTCTTTAAAAATTTTGAAGTTTTGTATATTAGGTACTTAGTCGTATATACGATGTTTGAATATCTACTTCTGTTCCTGTCTATCTTCTCTATTCACCGACTGGTCCTTGAATTACTCATGGGATGCTGTCGACTATCACTTAGGTATCTACTTATATTACTGCCTCCATCAATGGAAATCATGCTATCATGGGTAGGTATCTTTGTAAGCATCCAGCTGAAATTGCGATTGACATCAACATAATTTTAAAGACAATTCTGCCAAATTGTAGGTGGTGATGAGTGAAGCTAGCTGTTATGGCCATTAGGTTACTGAGCAGTGATTGAAAGGAGACTCGAGACAACATAGATTGAGATAAGTTTGTAAAAAAATGTACCTACCAATTACATTTTATAAAATTTGCCATTCGCAATCAAGAAAATACTATTTTGGTTAAAAAAATCCTTTTCACCTTGACAAGGCAACTTCTAAAAGTTTTCTCTTATAATATGTTTCAACGCCATCTATGGTCGAGTAGTAGAACTAAGCTTTCAAAATCGCAAACTTCTGAATAATACGAATTGTGAGTCGCATCACAAAATTGTTTTAGGTAGTAATAAAGCAATTAAATTGCCAGAGTTGAGAGGAAGGCCATATCTTGTCCATTTTATTAGTTCGGCGGCATTCGCATTATAAAGCAAGGCAGCTTATTCTGGTCATTGTTTGGTTAAGAAAATGTTCAAAATAGGTTCTTTATAAAATTTAATAAGCGTGTGATATTATTTTTAAAAGTCGTAAAAAGCTTAAAATATGATATAAATTAAAAAAAAAAACAGAATGATCAGTACGGGTTAATTCCGAAATTTATTATTATAGATATCTACTCATTGAATGTTAAATGAAATAAAACTAAACATATAAATATCTTATAATATACCTTACTTACACCAGTTCGCTTAAAATGATTTTTAAATTGCACCCACAGCCAAACTCAACCAAACTCATACTTACGGGAACAATTACACCGAAAAGGTGCACGCAAGACACCATATACCTACCAGAATAGGGGTGCCCAGTTCAACGACCCCGTTAAGTTTCGGTTTGGCGTATGATACGACGTTAGAATTGATAATTGGTGTCTAGAATTTTAATCAAAATTCACATTTTAGCCAGTCAACTTTCCAGACCGTGTCGTAGTTTTCTGACTTATATTGTCTTAGGTCACAATTGTATGTTTGAACGGATTAATTCATAATTAAATAATTTGATATTACAACGGAACCGATAACGACTGTTTACAATGATCTAAGTATGTAACATATCTGTAGATAAGTATTAACAATTTTAATAATTTTAATTTAATTTGTACAGTTTACTGTACACCAATTACACTAATTAATACATAAACAAAAAGAAAATAAAATATTAGCTAACAAAACAAAAAAAAATGTCAAATCAAAATATCATTCAAAAATCATATTATAGAATAAAACATAAAACTTAATACAATAAAATAATTATAAGAATAACAATTCACAAATAAACAAATAGCAGTGGCTATTAATACTGTGCTGACAATTCATAAGTAGGTACTATTAAGTAGTAAGTAAAAATTCTACCCAAAGGTTGTCTGGGGTAGAGATAGCGATAGCTTTGTGTTTATACTTTTAAATTATTTTTCTTTGTTCCCTAGTGTGTGCACAATAAAGAGTATTTTGTTTGTTTGTTTGTAACTGATTTGAGGATTATGGCTAGAAAAAATATTAAAAACGGTGGTTAAGGAGTGGTCCTCAGTCGAAGGCGTCTCTTCAGCGCGATGGTATATTGATTAACACATTTGTTTTCAATATACTCTATAACTATAATTATTTTTGGCTTAGTTAGTAGGTAACAATAAAATAATAAACACTACAACATTATGACTGTTGCTAGGCAACTGACTTGAGGATTGTGGATAGATAGAATATTGAGAACGGTTGTAAGACAATACACTCTGGTTAAATTTTTACAGTCCACTGTATCATTCTTTTAATCTGATGGTGACACCAGTTTATACTAGTCCATCCAAGGGTTCATTCAGTTATCTTTTCAAGTAGTCTATTATTGTATAATATATGACTTCTAATATACATATAAAATTATATCCTTCCTTCGTTGGGCTCTTTCTCCATTCACGCACGTGAATCCAAAAATATACCTTTTCTTAGTTGTACCTTAAAACGCTGAGATTTACAATACCGCTAAACACAGTTTACAGCTAAATCAATTAAATCAACGAGGACAATTAAATCTAGATTTTATTATCATTTAGAAACTACCTCCTGTGGTTTGAATGTATAACAATGTTTATTTTTATATACCAGGCATAATTACAATTCAATACTGCTGGTATCTTTTAGGAGTAAAGGGTTCTATCTAGCTACCCAATGATATATAAAGGGTTTTATGTAACGAGAATATTATGAAATCTCCCAAATGTGCATGCCGTCTTAGGATATACCTAATTCTTCACCGAAGCAAGTGATAATTATTTATAAATGTTAAACATAACTTTTTAAAATAGATTTGAAGCAGGATTCAAATACACAAATCATGCTTCATTAGAAGTAAAAAGATTATCTGAAAAGATAGTAGTGACACGCAGAAAAATTGGGCGATGTTTCAGGTATTCCCTGAGGTAAGTGATCATTCTATTACAAACTTTATCACAACGAGCTTAAATATAATATTAAAAAGTAACACAAAAATATTCCATTGTTATGTTATTTTTTATTTCGAAGAGTGCATTAGAAGCACTTAGTTAATTTTATTAGTCCTTAACAAATATCGTTGGGACAAAATAAAACTACCAAAATTCCTATTTTGTTCAGCCTGGTTCTCATATTTTCTTCGTCCTTTAAAATTTTACCTTTGAATACTTTTAATCAACCTTATCTTTCAGTAAAATTAATGAAGTGTTTAAATACAAAATTACAAACTATTCTACTTATTTCCTCCAAGACGTACTAAATTAAAATATTTTTTCTTTACTAATTATCGAAAACGACTGCAGGTACCTTAAGGAGGGGGCTAGGACGGCCGTCGAACTTTGCAACAAAACTGACAAACCACCATAACGATATAACTGCAAGTTCCTTTTCAAACAAAACTGAACTGAAAGTTTATTCAGATACGATTCATTTTCAAATTATTGCGGAAGTGGGATCATTGAGCTTGGTGCAATTTAATTCTTCAAAACAGACTGACGTATCTTAGATTTCCGTGATATTGGACTTCAGACTTTAATGGA
This sequence comes from Thymelicus lineola, assembly GCA_963932265.1. Classification (NCBI taxonomy): domain Eukaryota; kingdom Metazoa; phylum Arthropoda; class Insecta; order Lepidoptera; family Hesperiidae; genus Thymelicus; species Thymelicus lineola. The sequence goes on along the minus strand of OZ010703.1, from coordinate 4,702,085 downwards.
AATGTGTTTAGGGTTGACAATGGGATGGGAAGTTGAGACGTGGTGAGGTCGATCGATAGATATTACTTCCTGGTCCGTCTTATATCAATTAAGTGGATTGGTCTGCAAATTTGTTAGGAAATAGGGGAGGTTGGTCACGCGTGGCCTTAATGAATCATTGCGAAACCTACGCGGGTGACAAGGTTCAAGAAAGATATCATTTTAAAATCTAAAATAAACTGAAGAACTCTAATTAACTACCTACAAATAAAGATGTAGAGAAGATTTAGAGAAGTTTTTTTTAATTAATCGGTCGTCTTCCATTAATAGTTGTACGTGATTTTTGTGAAATCATATCGAAGCCTGGTTAGCTGGTGTACAGACTTATTTCACTACAAATTGAATCATAAATATTAATAACTGGTTTTTATATAGATTTTCCAGCGTCTTAGCGTCTATGTCCTATGTCTGTTAGCGTCCATGTGTACGCGAAACTAATGTAGGTATCCAAGTACAGGATAGTTTCTAATAAGACTGCTACAAATGGCGGTATTTTTCAAGGAGGAAAAGACATATTTATGTACACGCTTTTCATGCCTGACGATGATCTGAAATCTTGGTGCTGGCGACATTTGCAAATTACAAACAAGACTTATAAAATTACTAATGAGGTATTAACTTGCATTGATTTTAAAACCGAATGCAGCTAGATTAAGTTTTTTTTTTTATGTAAAAGGCTAACAAACGAGCCATCTGATGCTAAGTCTTTCTTTCTTTTTCTCCGTTCTTTCTTGGCCGGTCATCAGTGATACTTTTGGTGTCACTTATGTCTATTTCGTGGATCGTAAGTTCGTTTGCCGGCTATTTCGTCGTAAATAGGCATCACTGATGCGTTGCAGGCAGAGAAAATAAAGAGAAGCAAGAAATAAAGTACATTATAAGGATTTGATGCTGTTGATCACTGCAAACAAATACTCTGAAACGTAAAATTCTCTATGAGGAAAACATCGTGAGGAAACCTGAACTTGGAACCACGCACCATCTCACGTGTAATCCATGTGTGCAATAAAATGGAAAACTACTGGCACTACTAACGGCCTTACCAAACGTTCAATTGGTACTTACTGAACATGTTTTGTTCCATGTGACAGCACAGTTATTCATTCCAGCGGTGCCTGTTTTGACTTTAAACTCATCCATTGCATTTCACGAATTTGAATTTATAATCCTGTGTTTAAGCAGTACGGGATTGCTTTGCATCACGTATGGATTAGGAAAACGCTTAAATTTTGCATTTTAAATCTTTGTAAATAACCTGCTTGCAGTTTATTGGCCATTAGACTCCTTCACTGTAGTAGTTACCTACTGCAGCCCATGGCATCTGTACGATTCCTGAGTCTTCCTAATCAGCTGCTAAATAACTCATCATGTCAGTTAGGAGCTTGATAGCCAGTAATTTCTCTTCTTTCTTCTCCCTTCTTATTATTATCACTTCATTTGTCTGCTATTTCCATAAACAGGCTTCAGTGACATGTAGATTAGCGTCGTCTGGTCCCTTCTATCAATGGACGCTGGATTCTGTACCCTATTTATTTCCGAAAGTATTTGTACGTAGATCAACTTTTACATGAACTATCCTGTTTCTAAATTGAGCCACGGAATATTTTAAATGTATTTGAATTACAATTTGGATGACAGAAATATCCGAACAGATTTCTTGCTTTCCTCTTGGGTGAGAACTGAGATGGTAATGCCTTCAGCATTTCTGATGCCTGAACGTGGATTCAGAAGGCTCAGGATTGGTCAGAGTGGCTAAGTTAGGGGAGGCCTATGTCCATCAGTGGACCTCCAAGGGCTGATGGATGGAATGTGGTAAGTAGTGTCAAATTACCGTCTAAGATTCTAAATCATTTGTCAATTAGTAAATTATTATCAAAATTATAGCTTAATTATTAGTAGTTACTATATTATGATGCCAGTGCAATGTAGGTCGGTGAGAAGCTACTTGATTATCTACCACTTTTTTGATTATAAGCCGCTAAATGGCCCGTTGTGATTGCGCTGGGAACTTGAAGATTCAGGATTGGATATGGAACCGCCGGGTGAAACTCCTCTATCACGACTTCTTAGCTTATTAATACTCGTATTTTTATGGTATGCATGAGATTGAGATTTATGAATTAAAAATTTTATGTAGCCCCCAGAATTTATTAACAGGCAATTATAAAAAAAACTTAACTTTCAAGTTTAGTAAATCGCAATATTTTGTATAAACAGATGGTATGAACGCCTTTATACTCTCTTATGACTACCATTCCCTCGAGCGTCTTTAGGACTCACAAGATAGCGCTGTTACTCACTTTGATAAATCCAGGCTTACACAATCAAATCGTATTTCTAAAACGACAGATAGCACATTGTTAGTACAATGGCCTATTTTCATCCTAGGTTATCCGATCACAGTGGAAAGTATCCGGGTGATCTAGTTCAGGTTTAGCTTGTGGTATTCGCAATTTAGTAGCGTTATAGAATATTTTCACAGGGTGATCGACCGATCACGTGGCGAGACACGGTATGAAACATTATCTGAATGATTGAAATTTCGATTTGAATTTAAGAACGGATTACTGAATCGATGGCGTTTGGGTACAATTATATACTACTAGGAAATCGCCTCGCTTCGCTTAGGGAAAAATAGTAAAAAAAATATAATATAGCTATGTCAACTATGTCACCCGGGGATAGTGTAACTACCCAATAGTGAAAGAATTTTTCAAATCGGTTCGGTAGTTTCGGAGCTTATTCAATGCAAACAATCAAATTTTTCCTCTTTATAATATTAGTATAGATTATGTGTTGTGGTTTGAGTAAGCAAGTTACGTTAATGTGGGTACTTGTGAAAGTAGCTGAAAATTTGATTTAATCTGTACAATATATGAGATTTTTGGTATGTTACATGATATTAATTAACTAGTTTTTTCTATATTCTAACTTATACTGAAATTTATAATTTTCATTAAGGTAATTTGTCACCGTTGTTCATAGCCATCAGTAAAGCTGGCCATACACGGTCAAGTTTACTTGTCAAGTTTGCAACGGACTTGATGTGGCATCCAGTAAACTTGACGGTGTATGGCTATCTAGCCATGCAAACTGGATGCCGTATTAAGTCAAACTGCAAACTTGACAAGTACACTTGATCGTGTATAGCTAGCTTAAAGGCATAAGCCACATATTGCTAATCAGTCCGCGTCTTATTTTATTTTATTGTTATTATTGCGTCTTATTTTATTATTATTTCTTCGTCACGGACTGAAATACGTCAAATACCATTATTGATTTTGAGAGATTTTGAGAGTAACTAGCCAGGTGAATATAATATGAACCCTATCACCATCAAATTAAATGTTTTAGTAAAATTATAGTTTTGCTAAATCCAAAATGAAATTGCAATTATTTAGATTCATAACCAATTAATCCTGGTTATATTATTGTAACTTTTACAAAAGTAGCTTGAACTGAAGATATTTTTTACAAGATGGCTTCTTTTAAAATTGTGGTATCTACTTAGATATATTTTTCGTAATTTATTCAACTTACCTAAACTGGATCCAGTCATTCTGTATATAAACAATAGGGTTTATGAAATAAACAACATTTTTGTATTTAATTCTGGAGAAAATTAAAAAGTCGATAAGTAAATCTAAAAATGATTCAGTCAAGCGAATGAAAATTATTGTACATTGTGAAAGAGAAAATTATTTCATATCATTTCAGACTTTAAAATTTCATCCTTTACAGGGGTTTAACGAAAGTTAAAAGATTGTTATAAAAAAAATTAATGCGAATGAAGTCGCGAGTCAGCTCGTATTATTCTAAAAAATCTTATGAAAATTCTAGGAAACCGCTTCGCTTCGGGAAAAAATGGTAAAAAAAATATAATATAGCCTATGTCACCCGAGGATAGTGTAGCTGCCCAAGTTGGGAATCCCAACAGTGAAAGAATTTTTCAAATCGGTTCCGTAGTTTTAGAGCCTATTCAATGCAAACAATCAAATCTTTCCTCTTTATAATATTAGTATAGATATAGATGTATCCTTATAAGTTCTTCAATACGTAAATAAATATGTCTAGATATAAAATTGGATGTTGCCTACGGAATAACCCTTGACTCTGAGGTCATGAATCGTTTTGGAATAACCAAATGTCAAGGTAATCGGTTTAAACAGCCTTTACTTACAATTGGGAAGTACGGCGTACTCTTTTAGTTATTAATTGGAAAGTACGTAGATTTTTCTCGCTTCAGGCTTTTAACATGTTTTACTTATCAATAATCTATGTAGGGACATAAAAATGAATCTATATTTCCCTTTTATATTATGTGAACGGCTGGATTGATTTCGCTAATTTTTTTGTTGTGTTAGTTATATTCAGGAGAAGGTTCAAAGTAAGAAAAAATTAAGAAAGTTGCGCAGAAAAATTGAAAATTTAAGAAAACTTAACTTTTCTAATGTAACATAAGCAACCTAACTTTTTATTTTATAACTGTCGAGAGAGGGAGAGGAGGGAGTTGTTAGGCAGTACAAAGTTCGCCGGGTCAGCAAGTACTTTATATTGTGGAATGTCTGTGTCAATTCTTCAGTTAGATATTTCTTAAAAATAAAATGCGTGTTAACTCACACGGACTGGAGTATTTTCTAGTTGGAAGTTGATCATTAGCTTGTAAAGCCAACCTCGTTATCGAAAAATAGTCTTTCTTTATTTTTTTGTACGACCCCAATTTACCGATTATTCCACGCTACGTCTATCTATACTCGTAAATGTGTTTTAAAATTGTATTTATCCACCAGCGTGATAAATATAAATGTCAGCGAGCGACCTCTTTGGTTCTACAACGATCGACCGATGCAGATGCTGTCATACAAGAAGAGTCATAAAGAAAAACTAAATATTTAGATTATGGAATTGTCAATAATGTAGAACAGATGATTATAATATTAATCACATATTGTTGAAGCACTTTGGAATATTGATGTGAACATTAGGAGAACTGGAAAATATATCATGGTGAAAAGTAGAAGGAATATAATTGAATATCCAGTACCATAGAATATCCCTTTTGCTATATAATATATGTATTGTATACTCATGCAAATTATTACTAACTATACAGCTTATAAGTCTACAATAACATTCTAAGCTCTGAGGTAAGTTGCAGACGCCTGCATGGATCCATACGCGAACATGACGAAAATATAAGAGGTGTTTTTGAATACGGACCCTAAAAACTACTATTAAATATTAAATTGAAAATGTAATACAAAAATATTGTATGAACCCTCGTTAAGCTTATAAGTCATTGTATTAATGTACCTTGAACGTAGCAGCGTTGTCCCCATAAAATGAACTAGGTAGTACATATTATATGATATATTGTATTATACAGTGAAATGTCTCTAAATTCTTCTTGCATGTTGTTACCGTGTTTTGACACAACCTCAATACAGTTCAACTATACTCGTATGCGTAAAAGGCCACCATTTTCCTCCAAAAATAACTAGGACAACGGCGGCGTCGGTCAAAGACACTTGTTTTGGTGCTTTCTTGCATTTATGTTTGCAGTTTATTTTTGCATTTATACACGTGTAATGTTTCGAAGTTTTTTAAGAGAAAAACATTTGTCCCGGAATCTGTGACTTAGAAGAAGTGCACAAAGCTATTATTTATATTATGTATTAATATGTGTTGAATATTTATAGATGACTATCTGACCGGGCGAACTTCGTGTCGGCCAACAATTGATCAGTAATCGAGCGGGATGAAAAATGATTTTACTAAAATGACTATTAAAAATAGGGGTTGGTGATAAAAAGGTGGAAATTTAGGGTTGTATGTGTTTTTAATGTCAAATTATAAAAATAAATAAAAAAATGTCCAAAAAATAAAAATGAATGTTAAGGGGTATGAAAAATAGATAGTAGCCGATTCTCAGAATTACTGACTATGCATATAAAATTTTATAAAAATCGGTAGAGCCGTTTTGGAAGAGTATGGTAACTAACATTGTGACAGGAGAATTTTATATATAAGATAATGATATTACCTATTACTTTGAAGCAAACTAAAATAGGCAAATGAATAAAAAATGCGCATATTTGTTTGTTTTAATCATAACGCAATGTTTTATTTACCTTTAGATTTTGTTTATTATTCTGAATTGTAAATGCCAAGACCACTGAAATAATAAATGTGAATAATATTTTGAGATATTTGAAAGTGTACGTCTTAACACGTGACTGGTCTTATATTTTAAATTTGGAAGATTCGAGTCGAGATAAAAAAGTATTAATATCATTCATTCATCACAAACAAATACGTCACAAAATACAATTTGAAAATCGAAGGTGAATGGTTTAACATTATTCGAAATTTGAACAGGAATGAAAACAATAACAGCACTAATTTATAAAGTCCTTGTTGTAGACAAATACATGAAAGCCACGTGTTTGAACATGTGAATTGTAAGTCCTTTGGGTATGTTATGAATAGCTTAGAATTCCTGAGTTTCTTGAACTAACTTTTCGAGTGTATCTAAGTACTACAGACGCTTATAGACGCCTAAAGACTTAGAAACCTATCAATTATTACCAAAGGCAACTTCAGATGTTGTAAAACATACATATGTGACGACCCGTGTGGCGCAATGGTTACCATGCCGGATCGCCGCGCCAAGGGTCCTGGGTTCGATTCCCAGCGAGACGGAAATTTGAATGATGAGTTTGAATTTCTGTTCTCGGTTTGGGTGTGAATGTCCTTGTCTTGTGTGTTGTCCATGGCACCCACGACACAGGGAATCATAGTGTGGGAAGCTATGAGTGTGAAGCGTTATTTATTTATTTATATTCAAAGATTTTCTCTACTTTAGAGTGCATGGAAAACTGTCACTCCCACTTGGTTTGATGTCTTGTTAGCTTGTCTAATACTTAATTAAATTAAATTATAATAATATTTATTAGCGACGAAATGAGAAACAAGAAGAGACACCTGAGGGTAAGTTTTCTTCGTCATTCAAAAATAAGGGATAACCACTGCGTTGCCGGTCAAGACACTGCGAACACCATGTATGCCCCAATGCATTGGCGCCACGTGGCTTCAATATTCAATGGATTCGTTCCATTTTGAAAGGAGAACGGGAGCTCAATTTTGAAAATCGAACCTCCCGGGCGGGACATACATTTTGTTCGAGATTCTATGACATTATATTTCAATGGTTTAGAGTTATTTTATTTTGTGTATAAAAAAGCAAAGCAACAACCCATAATTGTCCCACTGCTGGGCTCGGGGTCTCTTCTCACAATGTGAGGGTATAGGCCATAGTCTATATTTGGTGTATAACTAGGCATATTATTATACACCTTCTACATGAAACCTTTAACTGTGACGCATCCCTCTTCTCTCCTCGTATTAGGGATATAAAGTTTTCACGAATTAATATATACATAGATAGGATACCCGCATGAATATAACCTTTATAAAGATCAAAGAGATGCATTGATGAAATATCTTTGCGTGAACATGTTTGATGTTGGTGCTTCACAGAGCATACTGGCAGCCAGCCTCTGATAGGGCCAAACATGTTTACGCATTCAACAATGCATCTCTTCAAGTAAGAAATTTAAATAGAGAGTAATGATGTTAGATGTATGTTCGTTTCTAGTAGTTTAAGTTATACAAATTATTGTTAGCTGGTATTAAGTTAAGCGTAAGGAAATAATGGGGGTGTCATATGTAATCATATCAAACCCCCTAAACAAATAAAGATTAAAAAAAAAGGATACCCACACTAAATGTTATAAATAGAACAAACAAACTACGGCCATAGAGAATCGTAATCCAATGAAAATACATCTGATCAACATTCAAACAAGGACTGCTCCATAAAATATTTCAAGTCAACAACCGAGTAACGCATTCAACAAACGTCAACTGAAACTGAAGACTGAAGTATTTCAAAATTTGTCACGGCGTTAGACAATGAATTATGGATCGCAGTTGTGAAACATAGATGTAAGTACTAAGTATTGTATTAAGGGATAACTTACTGACCAGCCAGACCTATGGTGTTGGACGAAATGCCGATGTTATTATGTTATGTTCTTAAAATTGTATTTACTAGTATATAACTCTATATAACTGTAGAACAAGTTAGAACATTGGTCTCCTGAACGCAGAGGCCCAAGTTTGAATCCTGGCACGCACCTCTAATTTTAAAATATGATGTGCGTACGTGGCTTCAACCCATTAATGGCCCACTACTGGGCACGGGTCTCTCCTCTCGAGGAGGCCTAGAGCATACTCCACCACGCTGCTCCAATGCGGATTGGTGGAGGGGTTAGTGGCCAACCCGAGTGTCGGAAGTTTTTCAAACCGCCCGAGGGCCTCCGACATGGCTTAACGACTCTTATCATTTGATAACAACCGGGACCGACGGCTTTACGTGCCCTCCGAAGCATGGAAACACTCAAGATTTTTTTGTCACTAGAGGTCACTGTGCGTCACTGCTCACTGTGCGTACGTACCAGAAGTTAATTATCACTTGCTTCGGTGAAGGAAAACATCGTGAAGAAACCTGCACACCGGAGAGTTCCATCAAGTTTTCAAAGGTGTGTGAAGTTTACCAATCCGCATTTGGCCAGCGTGGCAGACTATGGCCTGTACCCCTCACATGGAGAGAGCCCAAGCCCAGCAGTGGGACAATTATGGGTTGTTACTTTTATTATAAACTCCGCCATCGGATTAGGCCACTTACTGGTAATCTATCTTTTGTCCGCGGCTTCGCCCACGATAGAGATCGATTTTTTACAAAAAGTAGCCCATGTGTTAATCCAGGTTATACGCAATCTTCATTCCTAATTTCAGCCAACGATTTGGTTAAGTAGTTGCGGCGTGTTTGAGGAACAAACATCCAAATATCTTAAGAAACTTTCACATTTATAAAATTTTACATTGTAAGCTTAACAGAACAAAATTCAAGATCAATTACTACTAATTATCAAAATAGAAAAAATATATTACAAAAAATCTAAAAAGCTAACAAATCACACAAAATGCTGTCGTTCCCTTCCTCCAATGACATGGGAGTCTCAAAAAACCGAAAGTGGTACCACTCGGTATCAGGTTTTCGGACTAAACAGAGTTTTAAAAAGGGCTAGATTCGTCCAATACATTGAAAATAGGGGCTATTGCTTAAATAGAGGTAAGCGCGAAAAAAAAGTCTTAAGACGCTCTATAAGTATGATAATGGTAATTTTTTCGATATCATTCACTACCTAAATTGGTTGTTTCGATCGATTGCATCAAAAAGTTCGTGGAAAACCTGAATTTATGCCTTTTTTTCAAGATGGCGGAAAATGGTTTTTGGGGCTAGAAATTGGGCTAGGTGCTTAATAATTATTTAAAGCGCTGAAAAACCGTAAAAAGGGCTAGATCTGGCCCGGAAAGGGGTAAATTGGCAACACTGTAGGCTTTTACTACTTAGTAAATGCGTGCTAACTTTAGCACGTGCACCGTCTTAGATCTCTGCGATCAAGAGACTATGCGAATATGCTGAAATACAACAAATCGTATGAAAAAGTGACATTTGCAAGTGTAATCGTGCTCTTGAGCCGAGTTCGGTTCATTAACACGGGATTAAGATCGCGTCTCTACTTACCATCATGGGGATTGTGGTCGAGCAACTTATAAGTTATTAAAGAAAGGAAGTAATAGCAGTGATAGCCTCGTAGTTTGAACGTCGTTCTCCCAAACGCAGGGGCCTGAGTTCGAATCCTGGACACATCACATTGTGAGAGAAAATCCAAGCCCAGCAGTGGAACTTAAGGTCTGGCAATTCCAAGATGGCTGCGAAACTCGTCTTATCCCACAGCAACAGATGCGCATATAGAAATTGATCATGCGTGATCTAGTTACAACGAATACGGTATAATAAATATACTTAATTCATCCTTTCGCAATCCTTTCAAATTTATTCGTAGGCGAATTTATGATGTTTCAACATTACTAGTACGAAAGGGTTACTCACAATAAATTATAATAAATCACCACATTTTCGTAATGCACCAAGGTGTGTTGTCGATAAATTTTGTTTAATTCCCAGGTGAAGTCAATACACTTGTTTTGTCAAATGAGGTCACATTTGCAAAGTAAAATGGTTTTGGTTTAAGGTTTTCTAAGTGCATATATGTAGGTAACTGAATCTCTATGACCACGCCACATGAGGTTAAAATAAAACGGAATATTTTGACTAAACATTGTGTAGTTGGAACGAAGTTCCTTATCGCGCGTTGTCAAAGGGGGCTAGACGGAAAATTACGACACTTTTTGATTTTACGAATGACGACACTTTTTTTGAAGTGATTCAGTGAGTTTTACAGAAATGGCGCTGTACTGTACAAATTTCTGAATCACGCTAGCGTGATTAATTAAGTTTTACAGAGATGGCGCTGTACAACAAAACAATACTTAATCGAAAGGAACTTCGTTCCATCCGGGTGTCCCTTGACACCTCTCATGTTTTTTTTATTGGTATAATGATAGAGTATCCACTGAGTTTTAATAATAGTAGTGATGGTCTGAGTTCGAATCTTGCACGCACCCCTATTTTTCAAGAAAGAGGTGAGAAAACATGCACATATGATTACACTTGCAATAATGATTAGAGATTAGAGAGAGAGTCCTGTCCGCGTGAAGCTGTATAGGCCAATAGGGCTACAGCAACTATCCATTCGAAAAAAGGTTGTTAGAGTAAATCTATATGCACAAAGATCAAATTAATTATTACCAATATTGTAATTAGTTTTAGTAATAAACAAATATTGGCGCCAACGATTGCTCCAATTTTGGAGGCCAATGATTGCCACTTTCCATTACTAGATCGCCATTAATCTTATTCGTTTAATAAAACAGTATCAAATGTCTCTTTCTATATGTTTTCTAACAATCAATCGACAATACAAAATGATTACATGCCATTACGCATTCAGAAGAGGACGTGCATTGATTGATTGACAACGGTCACCTCTGGTCTGAAATAAACAAAACAGAACATTTACATACTTACACGCTTTGAAAATACGATATGCATTTGTACCTATATCTGGTAAAGGTAGTTTGTTTATTTTAATGTCCAAGAAAAATGTAGGCCATCTGATGGTGATCATTGTCCAAATCAAGTTCTGCTTGTGGATGTATTTGTATAGTGCTGAATAGCGTATAGAGGTCTCTTTAAGCATCACTAATGCATAGTTGGCCAACAAACGCAAAAATTTTAATAGTCACATCTCCGCACAGGGATTCTCTGTGATGGGTGTCGTAAGAGGCGACCAAATCCGGCCCGCTATTGGTAGGGCCCTCGGAGGCATAATATTGTATAATAATATTTATATTAATTGTTAATTAATACCATTATTACTATTATTATGTCTCCATAAGCTCTCTCTAGGCCTCCTCAGTAGGAGAAATGCGGCCTCAATAGTGGGCCATTAATGGGTTGAAGCCATAGCCCATGGGGCGTAGAGAATCCTGCTTCTTATTAGTGTGTGATAAATGGAAATCATATATGTATTTAAACCATCATTAATAATAACCAATATTCTCTGTTAGAACTTTCAGTCATTAATAATTCTAAAACGATGATAACATTTGTAACCTTCATTGTGCGCTACATTGAAAGCTTAATCCTATTGTGCTCAGTCAATAACTCGTGCGTTTTGAAGCAGCCTGCGTTTTGTGTGGACAGCAAGACAAGGTGCAAAAAATGTATGGACATGAATGACCCTATTTACAGGATGATTTCTTTACAAACTAAAGAAAAAAAATAAGTGAGAGAATGCCAGAAAATATAAAATGTTTAAGTTTAGTTCTTTGCCAATAGTAGACCAACTGTCAGTAACAATCATTTAATATTGTTGCTTGGCCGTGTCGACATCGTATTTTCCTAACTTTAAAGGTTTTACCCAAAACCGTCCTACAACAGGGGCATATGGCTCTCGTAATCGAGGTGCTTAAGATCCTTTCATCTGACATACCACACGATACGGTTTGCAAAACAGTTCTTGTTTAATTTTGTTTTCGTTAAAAAAATCAATATTCAGTTTTTTACATTAAACCTTCGTCTTTGGGTCACAAAAAAGTACATAAGCACCAAATTTCAACTCATTTGATACAGTAGCTTCGGAGTAACTTGGCTGTGAACGGGGGTCCCCCAGACGCACGAGTGATCATATAAGGGTTCCGTTTTTCGTTTTTTCGTACGGAACCCTAAAAATTAATACAGCGTGCATTAATAGTACGGTTACAATTTTTTTCTTAAGTACGTATATTGACACTGGCAATAACTTTTGAATAAAAATATTCGAATTATGAGCTAGTACCCGGATGACCGAGCTTAGCTTAATTAACAACGTATTTTACCTTGCTTAACAACTTATCTTGCTTAACAACGCCATCTGCTTTAGCTTTAGTGTAGCTACTCGCCAATAGATGTCAGGAAGAGTCTATTGTAGCCGTTTTTCATTGCCTGAAAATACGGATAAAACGACATTTTTTAAAAATGAATCCTAGCTAGATCGATTTATCGCCCCCGAAACCCCCTATATACTAAATTTCATGAAAATCGTTGGAGCCGTTTCCGAGATTCCAATTTTATTTATTTATTTATTTATATATACAAGAATTTGCTCGTTTAAAGGTATTAGATAAAATCGTGTATTTTATTTTAAAATTATTAAATGTCTGTATGTTAGTAGTAAATCATTTAATACATCACCCTGTAGTGTAGATGGCAGAACAAGGCGGTAGGCGGACAAAGCGATGGACAATGCCGGACAAGAGATTATGATTCGCATATCGACACCACAGGCGCATCGGGATATGGCATGGGTGACGAAAGTGCAATGAAAAGGCAAGGCAGTGATAGATGCAAAAGGGTTGTTTAAACTTTAAAGTCTACAGAGGATAGGACCTTTATGTACATACATACATCGTAATACGTATATATTACGTATGTATATACATATAGTCGTATACTATTATAAACAATTATTAATGACATAGGATATTGACTTAGGTTTAACATGCGTTCCTGTAAGGGTGTTGCAATTAAAATTTATTGATGTGAAACATCTATAGGCGAGGGGTAAACATGATTTTTGGCACTGTGAATGGCGACGCTTCGACGCACTATATTATTATGGTAGGGCAATATGAAAAAAAAATATAATAATACAATGTGGGTAATCATAAATAAACTTAGTTTGATAGGCTGTAGCATACAGTAGGACAAAACTGTCATCATTTTCTGGAGACAATTCGTAATATTGTATTTTTTCATCATGCCATATTTAGTTCCTGTCATAATCTGTACTTTTATGCCTATTAGTTGTATAAAATAATTTCGATGTTTCACATCTGCCAGCCGCCCCATGATGGCTCACATTTTTTTAATAGTTTATACCTATAATATATTAAAAAAAAAACTAAAATAAAATTACTTAGTTTATTCATTATCAAAGAGTCTGAAGAGATAGGACACTATTTAAAGTTTTAATGTAGTATTAGTTTTGAAACATAATATTTTCTGTTCATTATAACATAATACGGAACTTTCGTTCCCCATACCCAAGGCCGCGGTTATAGCCGCCATCCGTCAAGCCTTAAATGTGGTCAAGCGGTGCGATGGCAAAAAAATGGCGGATTACCGACAACCCATTCTGTTCTCCAGTTGTCGCGGACACGATTTTTTTGGCTAAAATTTCTACCAAAATTAGCTATGAATAAGTGGGCACAGTCTGTAAAATTATGGTTAATAGAGACGTTGCTAATCTATCGATGAAATCCAGGATATTTTTATTATTAAATTACCCTAATGATCCCTGCTAAGCACGGAACCAATCAATAAATGCTACTAATGCTGCTTTTTATCTAACCCATTCGATTCTTTATATAGCTTATTATTTGGTACATAGTCAATACAAATCGATGGGAAATATGCGATTACTAAGTATAATAATATGGAGAAAAATTTAACTTTATATTTTGTAAAAAATGCTGGCAGAAACTGAATTTTTCAGTAAGATGTGTACTAAATTTCCTTATTTCCTGAAAGCGACGTATTAGTCTTTCTTTAAAGATTTCACTCACCTTGTAATATAATGGCACATCTGCAAAAAATGCGAAATTGAGTTTATATGATATACGTGTTTAAAAGTGCCTAATCTACATAGTGGTAAATATGTATTAATGTCTATACTAGTAACCAAACCCATACAATCTGTAAAAAACGTAAACAGAACCCATAAGTTAATTTTAAACATTTTTATAAAAAAAATTAAATTCGTTTCTGTAGATATATAATATGACAAAAGTAGATGTGCCGTTGTATTACTCGGTGAGAGATTTGTAAAAGTTAAAAATTTCGCAGCTGAATCAACTTCAGATATTTTTTAACAATTAATATTCAACTTCCCATCGACACATCCAGCACATCACTAGTAATGTACTTCGAAGCGTAGTGCAAGGTGGGTACTTCCCGAGTGACCACCGGGTATCTCGGCAAAAACCTCTCCGTCCACGACATGAACAACAATTGCATTATGATGGATTGGCAATATGATCGTGTCGTGCGCCCGTCAATGGCGCTTCTATTGTATGGCGGAATGTTTTTATGTTTTAAGACATTTATTTTCTCAAAGAAATAATACATTTCACTTACAGAGAAAACTTAAATAACTAAGTATATTTAACATGATTTGCGAGCATACAAAAACAATATTTTGTTGAATTTAGCACACATACCACGATCTGGAATAACACATAGGCACTACTGTAACATAGGGCACACTTAAATCTCTGAAAACGCTGACAAAATCATAGTATAAGAAGGAGTTTTGTGCGTAATGACATAATTATTCCTTATACTGATCAAACTCGAACATAATAGTACTTATTAGTATATGTTATAATAGTACTTATTAGTTTATGTTTTAAATTGCAATTATGTTTAAGTTAGTTTTCCATAAAGTTCTCAAAAGTGTGTGAAGTCTACCAATCCGCACTTGGCCAGCGGTAGACTATAGCCTGTACCCTTTACATTGTGAGAGGAGACCCTGGCCCAGCAGTGGGACAGTTATGGGATATGATGATGATGGTTTAATGGCTGATAGCCTGGAAATGACCACAGGCATGTTAGCTAGTAGTCACTTTCCATGTTCATGCAGGTTCTATATACACTATCTCTGTGTTTGATGGTTATGGTTTGATGGTACCTGTTACCGTACTGATATCTGTTACCTGTTTCTTCGATTTTATCCCCTAGTTTCCCCTTTAGGGAATGCATTTTAAAATATGTTGTAATATGTTGGTTTATTAATTCAGTTAAGCAGAGTAAATTATTTCAAGTTAATCAGATTGTATTTTTACTTTCATCTCCCATTTTACTCCTTTGGAGAATTAAGTAATTTTCTGAAACCCTTAGTTCTCCTACATTCAAACTTTATATAAAATTTGCTAAAATCAATTTGGATACTTTTCTCTCTTCCCATTTTTTTCTTGGCTGGCAACGTATCAGTATACCTATGATGTCACTGTTATCCACGGGTGACGTATTCTCATAATTCATCGGGTAATTCATCTGCTCGTTTCACGGCCGTTTACATAAAAAATCATGTTTCTAGTATCAAAAGTAGTTTCCATACCTTGTTAGCAGACTTTCCGTTGACCACGGACTGTCAGCATGGGTGTTTAACATACGTCGCGTTCCTTTTTACCATCAGTTAAATTTAGACCCTTGAGTTATACACTTACAGCATATTTTCACTTCGAAAGATATCATTGTTGAAGACGTTGAAATGTCGCGTGCTTGATGGCTTGGTGTTTAATGGCCTTTCCTGAGATGATCTGTGAAAAACTATTTTACAGTATATTTATTGTATAATAGTTGCCCCGACAGATTTTTCTGAATGTAATAAATACGAATTTCTCAATTTAAAAAGGTTATAAATAATAGGTTTTTTGACATCAATGATCAAAATAGATACAAAATTGAAGTTTTTTTCCCTTAATTATTACTACTTACTGAACTTATTACGACAATAAATAAATAAATAACGCTTCACATTCATAGCCCCACACTAGGATTTCCTGTGTCGTGGGTGCCAGGAACAAAAGACGAGACAAGGACATTTAAAACCCAGACCGAGAACAGAAATTCAAACTCATCATTCAAATTTCCGCATCGCTGGGAATCGAACCCAGGACCCTTGGCGCGGCGATCCAGCATGGTAACCACTGTGCCACATGGGTCGTATTTTCAACCTTATTACTAGATATGAGTAGCATGCTTAATCAATTTATTAAGAAGTACGATAGTGGCTAAATATGGTAAACATAGAATTCGGAATTTTGGATGGTCAATCTATAAAGTTTCACAAAGAGGCGATCGAATTTTGTTAACTCATATTCCTTGTTACACTAGTCTATGTGTTTGTACGTAAGTATATATTTGATAGATTTTGTGTGGGCTCTAACTTGACTGGTTTTTCTATTGAAGTGTACTTGGGTGGCGGATAGAGGCTGTCAAGTGGCAAAGATTATTTAGTTAAAGGATTACGAAGATTACCGAAGTCTATTAAGTCCGTTTGAGCAGCTTAGTCGAAAGTGTTTTGTTAGGTAAGTGCCTTCTTGAGGAATTTACTTATCCCAATACGGTTGGCAGATCCTAATCCATACAATTGTCGCAATTTGGAAGCGCAGCGCAGGCGCACAATTACATCATATTATGAAATATAGGAGTTTTAAAAGGGACAAAATGTCTTGGGCAAAAAATCATTTGTACCTCTGGTTTTGAAGCCTATTAAAAGACCAATGTTAGTTTGTTGTGAAGAATTTTGTGTCAAGAATGTTTTTTTTTTTATGGAAATAGCCGGCAAACGAGCTGACGATCCACCTGATGGTAAGGGGCTATCGTCGCCCATGAACATCAGCAACACCAAAGGCATCACTGATACGTTGCCGGCCAAGAAAGAGAGAAGAAAAAGAAAGAAAATCCCCAGCCGGAACACGACGAGTCTTTTGCGCCTGACTCATGCTCAAGGGTGGTAGCTATCCAGACAAACCCCATGGAGAAACAATAAAAGTAATAATGGTATTAATTTACAATTAAAATCAATAATACCAATACAATCCAATCGAGGGGCCCTACCACCAGCGGGCCGGATTTAGTCGCCTCTTACGACACTCATCCGGCGTGGGATTGGGGTTAGTATTCTAAGCCGCCCCAATACGGGTAAAGGAGAAGGAGAAGTATTATGAAAGTAGGTATGATGGAACCATGGAACTATGTTTTGATTACCTTAACTTTAGATGTCATATAATTACACCACGTTGAGAAGCATCAAAAAGTGATTCATGCTATCGAATTATTCGATATATTTAATATACAATGAATAAAAATGTGTTTCAAACATAACTATTTATCTACGTCCGCTCCTGAAGCTTATTTTTGCTAAAATATGATCTCTTATCTCGATCAGGTCATTCAGCCTTCTGAATCATGATTCACGATCAGATTCCGGACAAATGCACCAACGATTATATTGAACACTACTAATTTGCGGATATATTTTTGCCACGTTAAAAAAATCATACGTAGAACATGAAAAAAAAATAAAAAATAAAAAAACGTGGATGACTTCAAAAAAAGAGTGAATAGGCTTCTATTAAGTTAGTGCGCTCACCACCCTGGACTACATCTCCACTTACCATCAGGTGGGATTGTGGTCAAGCATTAACTTATTTTAAGTAAAAAAAAAATATTTGAAAAATGTTTCACCTCTCCAATTATAACACAGAATACTTTTTTATGTAATGATTATTAATGAACTGGCAGTGCCTCAATCCTCTGCCACCCATGAACATCTGTAACAAACTTCTAACAGGACTGTAAGAGGGAATGCAGTCGGTTAGTAGGTAGGTCCTGTTATTGTCAGTTGTTGACATGCCTATTACTATTTACTTCGTTAGTAAGAGGACTGTGGAGTTGAATAAAAAATCCATACAAAGACCATACAACTTCTGCAAAAGTGTCTCAATTCCCCAATTATAACAGGCGACTTCACTCAAAATATCAAAAGACGCGGCGCTAGCGTCCAGACGAGATAATCCCTGAACCCTTTCACGACATGCAGTTAAAATTGCCCAGAAATGTTTGAATGAAGTGCATTGTACGTGCGTAACGCACAGGAAGCTATTGAGTCCAATTGTCCACGCCTCAATGGGCATTCTCTAGCACATTAACATAAGAAAGTGGGTGTAGCATCCATTATAATATTTTACATCTTGCTTATGCGTCCGTCTCGTCTTGCAACGAATTGGTAACAATGCTCTTGATTGATGACGTCATAGTTATAATGGACCTTGTTTAGTACATTAAAATTACGTGGAAAACCGACATTAACGTTCGTTTTAAGCTTGGACGTAAAAGAGGTTTAAAAATTAGAGCTTATGAAATTAAAAAGTTTTAACAAACAATGTTTTTGAAGTTATGATGAAATATTTACTATTAATAGAGAAGGTCAGAATAATGAAGAAGGTACAGTTTTTACTCTGGAGCATGGAACCTTATTATGTAACTGTAATAAGCAAATCAAGATTGTGAGTGTAACACATAAAAGACTTAACAATCATCAATACACTAATGAAAAGCCAGTCGAATTACTTTTACTCATCCTCTGGAACATTAAAACGATCATAAAAATTTTCCCTGCAAATATTTTACATCCGACCGCGCCCAACGTTACTTGAATCGCTCGACCATTTACGACTGAGACAAGTTGATTTGATTACGAAGTGAATTTCAGAACTGGTATAATCAATAAGCAGATCCGCATTCAATGGTCTGTAAAAACTCGAACGGTTTTCTTGGAAGAATGTGCGTTATTGAATCCGCACGACCGATTTGGATTCAATTCTCGCGAGTCATTCACACGTCTCGATTACAATTGTGTTGAAAAAATGCAAATTACCTTTAAACACGGTCTAATTGACATAAATATTGTCGTTTCTTGTTGCCTTTCAGTGCGTTTGTTCCGGCAGCGTGTGTTTAATAAATTTGTGTCGGCTGTTACTCGTCGGAGATGTTTTGAAAATGAAAAGCGATCGTATTTACACGTGCTTCCTTTCGTTACATAATGAGACTCCTTGATATAATGACACGGATGGACTATGCTTGTGTATGGACATTATATCAGAGGGTTGCTTAAACTTATCTAGTCGCATAACACAGCAACAAACGAATAAATAAGGAGCCTATGGAATCATGTTATCAGGGGTTCTATCAGTTTTGAATCCAAGCTATCCTTTTCTTCTTGCGTTGCAGCGCATCTGATGCCTTTGATTTTGCTAATGTGCGAAGATTATTAAGCTGGTGGGGATTTCTGATATAAATTGTAAATCCCCACCACAAGAAGAACGAAACCTTCTTAGTGGGGATTTTGGGAATGAAGTTCTTTTCTGCTCTTGGTGGACTGTGCTGAATAACATACGAAGCTATTATGTGTGCTCCCTAATGTTGGAGGTCACTTGGATGAGTCCTCCATTCCTCTTGGTTGGGTCACTCAACTACCAGCCGCGTCTGCTGTTGCTCTTAGATCATCACAAGCCGCGGGGATATTAGCGTTGGTCACACACTTTGCGTGTGTTATAAGAACTGATCACGAAGCGATAATTTTAATGACAACTTTAGCACAGGTCATCGGCATACTTACGTTCCGTGATTCAGACCCGAACACCGTGCTAATGTAGCTCTTTATGATGCAAATTAACAAAATCGACTTTTTCCGCCTCGGCGAATTTAACTGTGTCAGTCAAACAAAAGGACCTCTGTTTGGCCAAATGTTAGCGTCTTCGCCTAAAAATGGGGTCATTGTGGAGTTGCGATTTGTCTCTCATTGTTTTTTGGAAATGCCTTCTGGGTCACAGTAAAATCCAAGAAAGGTGTTCTCGGAATCATTTCTGAAGATAGCTTAAATGGTTTTTCCTAATAGAGGTACTTCAGGTCATAAGTCGAGTGCGAATATAGTTCAAGTAACTATAAATAGACAATGGCACCTTGACGAAGGTTTAAGAGACTAAAATATAAGAGACTCTTTCAACTCGATCAAAGCTAAGTTGCATTAGCTACTATTTGAAATATTCTTGTTATGAATCAATTTCGATTCATTTCGCGAGTCTATGATAATTTCTGTCGCGCCCGTACAAATATTAACCTAACCTGGTTACTTAAAGTCGATACATAAAATGTTTATTTTTATAACTAGCAACATTTTTTTCTTGATATTTCCTTATTGCTTCGGGCTGGTCGTACTGAGAGTAAGAGAGAGATTGATACCTATATGGTTTTGAGACATTTTTATTTAAATAGCAGACAAACAAACAAACAGGCTTCCTGATGGTAAGTCAAAGTCTGATGTGGATTAATCATATAAGGACAAATTCGAATAAGGACAGATTGCCAAAATTACGAAGTACCTACATGTAACTGGAAAATGTATTCCACCACTCATGGACTTCAGTAAGTACAAAGGTATGCCTTTGTATTTACTGAAGTCTATGAGTACCTGATTCCACATTGGGTATGCCCAATGTGGATTATTCGCAAAAGCACTGATTCGCATGAGGAGTAAGGACAGATTCTCATAAGAACAGATTGCCTCCTTCCTGCTACGAACCTGCGAGCTTTGGAACACACTTCCCTCTGAGGCATTCCCTTAGCGCTATAATATGGGGTTCTTTAAGAAGAGTGTAATTATAGTATCCTTTAAGGCCGGCAACGCACTTGCCTTCCTTGTTGCTGCACGTGTCTATAGGCAATAGTGACCACTTACCATCAGGTGGGCCGTATGCCTGCTTACCCGTCTTTAGCATAAAAGATTTGCCAATTTACGAAGTAGGTACAGTCCCCTGCTAAGAAAAGTAACCCATCTGTTTGTAAATATATATACGTACAGCAACGTATGTATCTGTTGCCTTTGATACAACCTTGTACGACGTCGTCGTGTGACGTCACACCATTCATTCATCGTGGCATAGGTATAGATTGATCTTGCGCTATTTAACAAAATATGTGGGTAAGTCAAAGTTTTTTTGAAATTCGTTTTTTGTTTTCTTGGAAAACAGTTCCAAAGGTTACGCTCGTTAGCTTCCGTATTTCTGTATTCCGTATTCTATATTATCTAGAAAATCATGGTTCGATTAATCGTTTTCTTGAAAGCCAAGATAAGTTCTTTGGGAACAAAATCGAGGCATCAGGATGATTGTCAGAAAGCTTGGTGTCCAGGTTATTTCACTAACTAATCATTATACTTAATACATAAAATATTAATCACCATTATTTAGAATAATTAGTTTAATATTTTTTATCGTGAATTACTCACACATAAATTAATGATTGTTCAAAATATCGATGTTTTACATTTTAACTTTCAACATTTTTTAAATATTTTTACGATAAAATATAAATAAATAATAAGACATGGTGTAAAAATTATTACGATCGATTCAGTTACTGATTCTGAACAAACTACTTTCAGGTGTCGTATATACTAAGAATAACGTCCTTATATTAATAACTTAAATCACAGTCTTAAATCAAAAAATAAAACAAACAAAAACAACTAATTAAATATTAAAGTTTTCATGACAGGATTCGAACCTCAGACTTTATGAATAAGACCTGTGTGTCGTCCTCTGTGCCACCCTAATGGTGTGACGTCACACGACGTCTCCCTTATCGATGCTTATTTATGTAAACAGCCGGCAAATGAGCTGACGATCCACCCAAGCGGCTATCGTCGCCCATGAAATTTAAGAAAATAAATAAATAATTAATTAAAAAAATAATTATTAAATAAATAATTGAAGATTATATTGAAGATCGACAAAGTTAAGCAACAGCGGGCGCGGTCGGCGGTAGTTGGATGGGTGACCGCTAGTGGGAAACAATCTTGAGCGTTTCCGTGCTTTGGAGGGCACGTAAAGCCGTCAGTCCCGGTTGTTATCATTAGATAACACTCGTTAAGCCATGTCGGAGGCCCTCGGGCGGTTTGAAAACTTCCGACACTCGGGTTGGCCACTAACCCCTCCACCGATCCGCACTGGAGCAGCGTGGTGGAGTACGCTCTAGGCCTCTTCAAATGGAGAGACCCGTGCCCAGTAGTGGGCCATTAATGGGTTGAAGCCAAATAAATAATTTCTTGACTTCTTGTCAATCGATCACATGAATTGAAAGTGAAATGTGTAATAAAATATAAATTGTAATTTAGCCGCATCGAAGAGACAAAAACCAGTTTCCGCAAAAACAGGTCGACACGTAGCTACAAGATCGTATCAAAGGCAACAGATATGTTGCTGTACGTATATATATGTATTTACAAACAGATGGGTTACTTTTCTCAGCACGGGACTGTACATGTAACTGGCAAATGTACTTACCATATTTAACTCAAGTGTTCTTGGCTAAAAATCTAAAGAAGAATGGACTAGCTCGCAAACCGAACCAGATCTTTTAAAATTAATAGAATTATAGTAATCTATAAGTCTATTAATTTAAAAACCGCTCAAAATAGTAACAGATAAATAAGCAGAATCCAAATTACTTAATTAATGATTGAAACGAAAGCCAGAGCAAGTGATACAGAGTTGAAACGAGAAAATATCACTATTTGCAGTGAACTAGTATAACTGGTAGAGAAATAAGTATTTCCGATCGCCTATGTGTGGGACCGCGTAATTAAGGGAGATACATACCGATTGCGCCTGGTTATAGGCCGTGTTCACACGTTTACAAGGGATTTGTAGCCTGCTGTTGTTTCGATTTGGAAAACTAATTTCTTAATTCCTAGTAACCAAAACGATTGGCACGTTCAAGCTGGACTCATGCAGGTTCAGAGCCAGTTCTTTCTCTTTTCTCTGGTCTTCACTAATGATTTTATCATTAAGTGGTCACTGGTCAGTTTTTATCATTCTGTAAATAACAAATGTATGAGTGACTGGCTCATTACTGAGCACGGGTCTCTCCCATTGAGGAGGCCTAGAGAATACTCCACCAAGCAGCTCCAGTGTGTTGGAGGGGTTATTGGCCAACCCAAATGTAGGAAATTTCCATGCCACTCGAGGGCCTCCGACAAGGCTGGACGACTGTTATCTTACGATAACAACCAGTAAGAAAATATCGTATTCTGAGATAACCGGCTGCCTGTGTTTAAAGTATTTACTATTACTTATTCGTTTACAATTTTCAAAGTTTTCATAAGATGTGCGGCTTAAATTGTCTTTGTTTAAGGGTCAAATACAGATCTGTATAATATTTTTTTCTTTCCTTTTAGCTGCATTCTATTCTACACCTACGTTGTCGACGAATAAGTAGTTGCAGGTCAGGTAGTACAAAAGCAAAGCAACAACCCATAATTGTCCCACTGCTGGGCTCGGGGTCTTCTCTCACAATGTGAGGGGTACAGGCCATAGTCTACCACGCTGGCCAAGTGCGGATTGGTAGACTTCACACACCTTTGAGAACATTATGGAGAACTCTCAGGTGTGCAGATTTCCTCACGATGTTTTCCTTCACCGAAGCAAGTGATTATTAAATTGTAATACGCACATAATATTTGAAAATTAGAGGTGCGTGCCAGGATTTGAACCCGGGCCCCCGCGTTCGGGAGACCAACGTTCTAACCACTAGGCTATCACTGCTTGGCACTTGACTGCTGGTCAGGTAGTAATTTGAATTAATTATAAACGAAATAGTTCACCACTCCGGCGCCGAATAATCTTAGGTAATAGAGAATAGATTATAGAGTAATAGGTAATATAAAGTTGAGCCATGAAGATTGGTCGTCCAGTTACTTATTTTTGACGCAAGAATGAGACGAATGATTTCAAAATTCGAAATACAGATGAAATTATTCTGAGTGCACCTCATACATATATACACCTCATGCTATGATAGCTATTTACCTTAGTTATTTACCTATTTACGATATCTATTTACCTATCGTCGCTCCTGGACATCAGCAATACCAAAAGCATCACTGATGCGTTGCTGGTCAAGAAAGAGAAAAGAAAATGAAAGAAAGAACTGGCTCTCATGCCCCAGCCGGAACACATCGAGTCGTTTGGCGACTGACTCAAAGAAGGTGGTAGTTTGTAGTAGTTTTTTTAATGTATTATAATAAAGGTTCATCTACACCGAGCCTAACCGGGTTCAGTGAAAGCTAGTCTAGGCAACCGCCCATCGGCGCGCGCCCAGTATTTCCTCGTTCCGTCAATAAGTGATCATTTCCGAGTTCAGGAGGGTTCAGTGGTAATGGTGGACTTCCGAGTGACGCTGTACGAATACTGTTGGTAACCAGCATACAGTGAGCTAACTTGTTGGTACTTGTTGGTCAAGTTCTGCCCACCTAGAGCGCAGTCATCAATGATGTTGTGTGTTATATATTTAACTTGTTATTTGTAATGTATATCTATCTTAGGTAATTTTCATGGCAGATTTTTGATGTTTTTTCTCTCACGTATACAGGTCAAAAATTATTGAAGCGATGATGTAAAGTTCAATAATTTAATTTAAAATTAAAATAAAACTGTTTGTTTATGAATATACAGATAAAAAATAAATTGCTTTCAAAATAATTAAAAACGAAAAGTTAGAAAATATCCAGGTCGTTATTCATAAGAATGTAATAATATCTAGGTCGGATAACAAAATTAATATATAATTTGTTATCATGGTGTATGTTAAATACTAAGTATATTAATCGATTAAACTTGACAAAAGGAGGAAAAACAATGAATATTACACATAAAGAAAATTAGTGCTATAGAACAATATAATAGTAAAAGAGTCTACAGATACGCAAAACACATAAGTTATATTAAGAGAATACAATTTATCAACGAACATGTATATACGAGTATTATAAAAGCTAGAGCTAGCATAGATTGAACGATAAAAAAATATAGACTAATAAGCTTTAATAAAATAGAATTATTTCAATGGCTATAAACACGCACGAATACAAATTAAAAAAAAAACTATGGAACCACTCATACAAAAAGGAAGAAAATATCAGTGTAAATTTTACGAATAATGTTCTGTAACGTTCGTATGTGTGCAGTGGTCCGAATGGAGCTCACGTAGACACACATACCCAACAGGGATACATACAAATACATCTTTTTTAGGGTTCTGAAGTAAAATCGGAACCGTCTGTCTGAAGCAAAGCGCCGAGACCCTTAATGCTAGAAAGCTGTAATTTGGCATGGATAGTTATTAAATTGCATATAAAATATTGAAAAACATTTTTTTCAGGGTACCCTACTAAAAATAGGATATAATATGATGAATTTACAAGGAAAACTACCACAGCTATGTTAGCATAAATAGTTAGTGAGTAATAGTCTATAAACTTACTACTTCAGAACCCTACATTGCGCGTGGCCTGAAACGAACTTGCCCGGTTTTTTAAGCTACCATTAAAGAGCAAGTCGCACGTCTAGTAAGTCAGAGCTAAGTAGCAGCGTGGGATTCGCCGATTACTCCCATCCGGATTAAAGATGAAAGTGATAGCTTCCCGGCAGCCCTCCCCCTAATTTAATAGTACTTCTGCCAATAAAGCATCATTACATGGAGTGGATGAAATTTGACTCCTATTGCTTGCTTGGCTAATGTTTGTGGTACAGCTTGTTGGATAAATGTGAACATTTCAAAGTTTAATAAACTCTTAAAAATCAGTAAGGGCATCACTTTTATCTGTAAGTAAGGCAAGAGTAAGGTAGGAGTAAGTATCTGCAATATGACATAATATATTATATTGTTTTACCAAAATATTTTATAAAAATTTTGGTAGTTTTTTTACTTTAGCTAATCAAACTACTAGTCCAAATTGTACTGTCTCAAATTATCTATACAATTTTGCCATTTTGATGGCAGTTTGTTTATCCCTTTACTGTAGAAGTCTGCCGGACGGGAGGCGATGAAGTCAGCGAAAGCGTTTTGTGCTGCCTCTCGAGTGTTGAACTTTATCCCACCTAAAAAATTGTCAAAATTTTGAAAAAAATAGAAATCTGTTGGGTCAAGTTCCGGTGAGTACTGTGAGCAATGGAGATCTTCCAGCTGTAACTCATATTCGAAAATTGTGCGAATTTTCAGTTTATCCATGGCGCCAATAACTTCTACAATTTCACAAAAGCAAAACACTATCTAGAAACAAATAGCTGAATTTGAAATTAAAATAACACTGCTTTCGACATTGAAGTATAATGACATAGAACAGACATCTCGAACAAAATGTGTGTCCCGAAACCGCGATGACCGTTCTTTTTTCAAACTCTAGAAGGCGATTTACACACTTGCCATAGATTAACCTTGTATAAGACACTTGCCTTGATTCTTGACACTCGGGCTTGATTATTTGTCCATTAACACGCTTACGGCTTGCCAAGACGTGTGTAAGCCCGACTCATGATTTTTTCAATTCAATTCAATTGACTGACCTGAACTGACTGAACTGACTTGAATTGATTCAAGTCAATCTATTTGCATTTCATTCAAAAATGGCGGGAACATTCCACAATAATTGAAATAAATTCGTCTTAGTTGATTTAAGTTAATATTTTGTTTTCTTACTGATGATAAGTAATACCATTTTCTTTTATGTTTTTTTACGTGCAATTGTGACAGGTTCTCATCACGCAAGACGGCATTTTTTCAGTTTGTTACTAAACAATTTTGGCATGCGGCCGCAATGAGCGCAGGTGAGTGACAAGCGAGTGAGTGAATGAAATGAGCCACCCTGGCCGCAATGCATGCACCCGACTCAATGTTCGGGGTGTCTGTTCTATACGAAGTAATAGTACTTCAATGGCTTTCGATTAAATTTATGTGAATTTCGAATTGCGCCCCAATCCACAGATAATTAAATCTGAAAATGCTGGTTATAAAATCTATAATTTCATAGGTAAAGACGTATTTTTATGTCATATTGTATGTGCAATAGTATTTGTATTTGTGTTATCTGCCAACATTTAATTAAAGTACAAGATTAAGATGGTTTTCTTAGCATAAGTATAGTATAAGTGATGAGCTTTTATGTTTGTTTGTGCCATGTTTTATTAAATAGTTTGTCACGTTAACTAATACACATATCGAATTTAATTTATTAAAACATATTTAGGTATATTTAAAAGAAAAATAAAAAAGTAAATACGGACATGCACTCGTAATACTACAACGAGTATAACATAGTGTTGACAATTTTAATTGCTGATGTTAAAAACTTTTCAACAACGATTGTTTCATTTGTAACTTTTTTCTTTTTATGTTATCTGAATACTACTACAATCAGCTAAAAGACCAAAGTTTACATCAATATTCTAATCCTAACACAGAAGAAATAATAGTACATAATACAATACTAGAAATGTTTCAAGAAAGTTACGTTGAAGGAAATAGTGACAATAATGATAGAGTTACAGTAGACAGCTTTCCAGAAATAAGAGTTCTCAAGAAAATAAACTTTCTATTGGATTCGCGGAAGGAAAATTAAGACGTATCTGATTACAGTCATACAGCAAAGCCGGCGCTAAAACTATCAACTCGAATGACGTTTATTCTGGCCATATAGCTATCTCATTCACACTGGATGCCGCATCAAGTCAAACTGCAAACTTCATAAGTACACTTGATCATGTATGGCCATCATTACTGACTGTTTCATTGAAGTATAAAATATTAAAGTAACATTATCATTGTTGATTGAAAGAAAGAAAGAAAGAAAGAAAAACATTTATTTCAGGGCACTGCAATAGATAGGTACAACAATATGCTAAAAAGTAACCACAACCACAATAAATATTAGCGAGTTTAGTTATCGGCTTTGCTCGCGATAATAAATTCCCTATACCCATTGAAGTATAATATCATAGAACAGACATCTCGAACAAAATATGTGTCCCGCTCGGTAGGTTTGATTTTCAAAATTGAGCCCCCGTTCTCCTTTCAAAATAGAACGAATCCATTGAAGATTGAAGCCACGTGGCGCCAATGTATTGGGACATACATCGTGTTCGCGGTGTCGGTTCTATACGCTAGTAATAATACTTCAATGCCTATACCCTATTCCAGATCATGATCTATCTGTGTGCTAAATTTCATGAAAATCAGTCAGATTTGTTATCCGTTTTTGCGCGAAAGAGTAACCACAAATATCCACACAAATCACATTTATAATATTAGTAGGATTAATAGGATGTTTTGATCCGATCTGGCTACTAAACATGATAAGATTACCCACTAGGCTAATATGAAGATTGCCTGAAATTACATCAATACACAGGACAAATAATATCTGAATATATTTCAACGTGCCTATTAACTTTTCGTTAAAATAAAAACCGTCAAAAATACTTTTAAACAATTGATGCTTGATAGACTTTAAGTACCAAAATCAAGGCAGTGTGGGTCTGTGGAGTGGCGAAGCCCTACGCCTGCGCTATAAATAGAAAGTAGGACAGGATGTGCGATATCTAGATGCATATAGTACCGCTTTGTATACTTGTTGTGCAGTCACCCGACTTAGGGAAAATCACTCACAAAAATATATTTGCAGGAAGTCAGAAACGTAATTTTGATGCAATTTTTTTATCACGGCTACTAAGAGTAATAGTTGATCAGCTTATAACTATGGAAACCCTTTATTGCGCGTGGCCAGATACGCATTTCGCCGGATTTTTTTGTACTAAAAGATTGTATTTTTGTAACTTTGATTTCTGCTTTTGCTTTTGCCTTTGCCTTTACCTTTTCATTTTAGTTTGCCTTTAGACTTAGACTTCTATTTCTATTTTACTTTGCTTTAGTTACTTTTCTTTTACATATTTAATTTGCTTGTTTGTTACATCCGAGATGGTATAATGTTGCATTTTTTCAAACCACTGCGTACCAAATTTCGTATATGTCGTGGTCTGATCAGCTTTGATCTGAACAACGAAAATTAAAGCAATGATCATCGGAAAAACCAAATTAAACATGGCAAATATTTAGCGGCCATTATTGAGTTTCTCACGTGTGTGTCGGCCATATTATTCTGGTCGCGTGCTACAAGCATCCGTTTTGATGTAACTTCTAATTAGCAAGTGTCATTCCTTGGATACATGAATGAGTGGAGTCAATGAATGAATCAGTGCAAATGTGGTTTTCGTGTTATGAAGCAGGTTTATCTAATAAGCAGTGTGTTTTTGATTGATCAAAAACTGTTGCTAAATGATTTTTGATTTTTTGTCATTTAGTAGCCAGGGCACCTACAAATGTCTACCTATAAGTTTTAGAAAAGAATATCAATTGTCCTGAGTAGATAAGCATTTGAGGTTTTAAAGAAGAAATGGAATAAAGCTCTTTAATCAATTTATTGTAAAAGCTTGAACTTGAAAAATATCGCCTTGGTGCAACTTACAATATTTTCTTTCAATGAGATATCTATCTTAGTGAAAGAAAATATCAGCTTAGATAGAGAAGTAAGTGAAGTAAGTCGCAGGGTAACGGCTTCGTTAACTTTACTTAACCGGCTTAGGAACTTTCTTCCTATCGAAACTAAGGCTAAGTTAGTTCAAGCGCTTATTTTCCCTATCTTAGATTATGGTGATGTGTGCTCTCTGGACATGAGTGGGTCTCAACTGGACAAACTGGATCGTCTCCTCAATAATGCCGTTCGCTTTATCTTTTCCTTACGCAAATATGACCATGTTTCCTCCTGTTTCTCCAAGCTTAACTGGCTCCGCATCTGCGAGCGACGGCACGTCAGGTTACTTTGTTTACTCTCTTCTGTATTATTTGATCCCCATTCTCCAGTCTATTTAAAATCCAAATTTCAATTTCTTTATTCTTCCCATGATCGGCAGCTTCGCTCGACCGAATCCTATCTTCTCTCAATCCCACTGCACCGTTCTGGTTTCATTTCTAATTCTTTCACAGTTCAAGCGGCTCGTCTTTGGAACGCACTTCCCGATAGAATCAGAAGACCCGCTGGTAAACTTGTTTTTAAAAAGAACCTCAGGACTCATCTACAGGCTTGTCATCAACGTAACTAAAGACATTTTCTTTGACGTTATGTATGTATTTATGTATGTCTATGTAGGTATATCTGAACTTATATATTTACTATAGCTATATATGTATTTATATATGTATTTTGTGTACTTTTTTTATGTACGTATTAATATGTATGTATATGTGTATCAACTTACCTTCCCAAACCGCCTTTCGTGCATTTCTATTTTGGCCAATGGTTAGCTGGTAGAGAATGCACTAAGCATTAAGCTCGCCATTTGTACCGTGATATTTTATTGTGGTCAATAAAGGTTAAATAAATAAATAAATAAATAGAGCAACCTGGGTGGTTGTTGATTACTTGCCTTTAAATGATCCGTCTTCTTGTTTGTTGATCACATGGCTTCAACCTGTTAATGGCCTACATGAGCATGAGTCTCTTCCCTTGAGGAGGCCTAGAGCATCCACCACGCTGCTGCAGACTCCAGTGCAGATTGCTGGAGGAGTTAGTTGCCAACTAGAATGTCAGAACTTTTTATGCCACCCAAGTGCCTCCGACATGGCTTAACGACTGTCTATCTTACGATTAGAACCAAGACTGACGGCATTACATGACCTCCGAAGCACGGAAATTTTCAAGTTTTTTTTGCCACTAGCGGTCACCCATCCAACTACCGACTACGCCCACTGTTGAATAACTTTGTCGATCACTTAGAATCGACACGCCAGGCTATGAGCACTTCCACATAAATTGTCGACCACATAAACAACCTTAAAATGCATGATAAGGACAATAATGATGAACTCCAAAACTTTGAACAAGAAATGAAATTGAAAATTGATTTCATTTCATCGAAACTTTATACACAATTAAGGATCATAATGAAACCGGCAGATTGAAATACATACCAGGCAAATATAGGTGAGCAAAAATGCAAATAAATCACTGATGCAAATGAGATCCGTCGCCGTCAGAATTCAGAGCGCGATCATAAATCTATAAGGACCGGACATTACGTCGTGTGCTCATTACCATAGCCACTGACTGAAGTCATCCGTGGCGGTCATGACGACTTTTATACTAGGATTTCTAGTAAACTTTAAGCAAATAGTTAAAGTTAATGCACTATTTGAAGGTAAGCCAGGATATAGTTTATAGATATAGTTTGTCGGGTAAATGTGAAAACACGTCAAATTTTAATAAACTCTAAAATCAATTCAGGCAACAGTCTATCTGGAGTCTACATGAAGGAAGTTGGGTTACAATTTATAATAGATGTCATATTTTTGTGTGTGAATGTTGTCCTATCTGATTTTTTAATGTTAATAAAAATTTGCCATGTGTTCACATTTATCCGACCCACTATACTTTGTGCATTTTGAAGACTAATGGCCGTTTGCTAAAATAGTAGGATTTCCGATAAAACTAAATTATGTAACCGCATATTTTGACAATTTTATTTGGTTGTGAGATTTTTTAATGTACAAAAAATCTGCTATTGTAACGTATTTCTTATGTAAATAGAAAACTAGTAACTATATCGTTTGACTGGAGTGTGCTCCTAGACATTTCTGAATCATAATAAATTGCTTTGTTGGATTTCTGTAACTGGACTGATGATACTTGGATGCCCTTTTGAATAATCAGTTGACTGTGTTATTTCCCCAAACCATCCTCCAAAGATATTATTATATTATTAGTCTCTAAGGCTATGGGTAAGTAAGTGTAAGGCTATGGTAAGTGGATATGGTATGTAAGTGGCTATCGTTGGCCACGGACAACAGCAACACCAAAAGCATTACTGTTAGATAGTATCTTTATTTTCTTAAATGCCTTCAACTGCATTAAAATGTACACAGACTTTTTTTTGTTTTTTTTTTTGTTTCGAATGATTAGTTGCGTCGGTAAGTGGCGATGAGGTCCAAAAGTGTTATTATGATTTGAGCTACTTACTATGTATTTTTGCTTTTATCGAAAGATTATTTAGTAAATATAATATTTTAATTGAAGGTCTAAATTACGAAAGATGTTAGTTAATTATGTATTATAGCGCCGTAAATTGAATTGAGCGTCTTTGGAAATGACTTTAACGTTAAAGTTACTTTTTCTGTACATGGTAACATTTTGTATGTTATATGTATTTTGTTATTTTGACGACCTTACGCAGGTAGCTCGTCTGCTCGTTTATTGAATATTGATTAAAAATTGGTAGATATTATTTTGTCGGTCATAATAGTTCGACGGACCGATAACCGTTGGGGAAGAAAGGTCCTCGAATGGCGCCTACTTCTCGGAAAACCTAGTATAGGACACCCCACAAACAGATGGACCTACAATCTGAAGAAGACAGCAGTTAGGGGAGGCCTATGTCCAGCAGTGAACCTCCAGGGGCTGATGGATGGATGGATGGATGGATGGATTTATCGGAGAGGAGTATGCTAGACAAGCAGCGGTGATCTCCCAGCGCAAAATAGACATTATAGCGCAGAATATACTGTATTAGCGCAGAATAGACATTAAACTTGGCGAGCCATCCACTGTAATGTTATTTGGATTACTATTAGTACTGCGATTTTTATATTACCACGAAATCTATCTGGTTGCCAGTATCACCCCCTTGCTTGTATATATCCTCAAACGACTCGTCGTACTTCTATACAGTACTGTACATTGCTCCATTCTTTCTTTCTTCCCTCTCCTTTTTTTGTCAGCAACGCATCGGTGTTACTAATGTCCATGGCTGCCATCATCCACCAGATAGCTCAGCAGCCCCATTGTTGCCAACATTTACATAAACATGCAAATGCTACATGCCTTCTGTCATTAGACAATCTGGTCATCAGACATCCTTACCATATACATATATCTAGATTATGTCATGGGATTACTAGAACTTGAATAATAGCATTTCACGAGTAAGAGATTGCTTGTGCTCATTTGGAAGGCGGCCCGAGTAGCCAATCTATGGTTAGAAACCTAGGCACGTCGTGGAATCATTCACTATGCAATGCACTTTCTTTAGTGCACGCACATAACCTTGCCTAGAGACGGTAGGTGCAGTATGATGGCAACACTGAAAAATAGCTGCGGCTTTTATTTGAGGATACAAAGTTGTTTTATAGCTCGCCTGGCGATTAGAGAGGTTTACTACGTCAGAAGAATATTAGTGCGTCATAGTTGCAGTATCATCGTTCATACATACTTAGATCTTTTTAGAATTGATTAGAAAATATTTTTATTGTTAAATCAAATCAAATCAAATCAATCTTTTCTCTTTGATTCTTGATACGGAAATATATGCAGTCACAGCTATTAGAATTAAGATCCTACCAGCAGCACGGGAATTAGGTATTGGAACGGCCTAAGACAAAGTTATTTTTGTAAGCTTTAGTTACTCATAAATTGAGTTGATTTAGACTAGCATTGTACGTATATGTAAAGTTTT